>PVHX01000858.1:198968-247640 GCA_004024805.1 Geosciurus inauris | reverse complement strand
CCCAGCTTGGGCTCACACGTGGGCATGCCGGGAGTGAGGTCAGCCTCCTTCCATGATGGTCTCTCACGAGGGCATGCCGGGAGTGAGGTCAGCCTCACCCCAGCTTGGCCTCGCACGTGGGCATGCCGGGAGTGAGGTCAGCCTCACCTCAGCTTGGTCTCTCCTTCCGAGCCACGCTGGACCCACTCAGGCAATGGTGGAGCATCCCAGGGGAGATAGTGTGTCCGTTCGCTCCTCCTGACCCCATCTGCTCCTCCCTGACCTGCGCTCCTCGCAGGGCAGGCCCGTGGCAGTGGTGGAAGCCAGAGACGCCCCGGGAAGAGACACCATAGACCGAGGCCCTGGAGAGCCACCGCGCTCCGCCACGGCCCTCTGCACGTGGCAGTGCGGCCGGGGCAGGAGCTGCGCGGCGTCCGCTGGTTCTCCAGGGCCTCCTGGCCTCCTTCCGCCCTGGGGAGCGTGGACCTGGGGCAGGGCTGTGTGGATGCCCTGCACTCACCGTGGGATCCGTTCGCAGCGAACCCATCGTCGGGCACCGCGCACCTGCCCAGCGTCCTCGCTCCGAGCACAGCCCGGATGTGCGGTGCAGGTGGCCTACAGTGGCTTCTGGAGAGTGTCCCAGTCACCAGGCAGCGCCTGATCACATGCCCTGTGCCAGGGGAAGAGCCTTCCCCTAAACTCCCAGATTGTGAAAGTCCTTGGTAGAGCCGGGCGCGGTGGGCACGCCTGTCATCCCAGCAGCTCAGGAGGCTGAGGCAGGAGGATCGTGAGTTCAAAGCCAGCCTCAGCAACGGTGAGGCCCTAAGCAACTCAGTGAGACCCTGTCTCTACATAAAACACAAAATAGGGCTGGGGATGTGGCTCAGGGGTCGAGGGCCCCTGAGTTCAATCCCCAGTACCAATAAATAAATAAATAAATAAATAAAAGTCCTTGGTAGGCTCTGCGTGGCTCTCGAATGTACCGCCCTTGGGTGGACCTCTGCTGACTCCCACCCCGACAGGGAGAAGCTATGCCCTGCACAAGGCCTCTCCACCATGTCCACCACGGTGCATCTGATTGCAGAGTGCAGATCATCCCTGGGCGGTTACATTTCAGCACATGACCAAGTTCTGACCAGTGGAACGGGAGGGAGGACACCACCCTGAAGGCTGCCAGGGTAGGGCGTCCTGCAGAGCACTGGGGATCTCCCTTCCCCTGCGTCCTGCAGAGCACTCGGGATCTCCCTTCCCCTGCTCTCTGAGGCCTTCTGGACATCACGGGTGGTTCATAGTCCGATGCAACTGGTTAGCCAGCTTTCCGTCACTGTGACAAAATACTGAGATAATTAACTTTTACAGGGAAAAGGTTTATTTTGACTCAGTTTTGAAGGTTCCACTCAAAGACAAGGTGGCCCCCTGACTGGGACTTCTGGAGGCCGTGCGGGGTGGCAGAGGCACGGAGCAGATGGTGGAGGAAACTGCTCACTTCACACCCAGGAAGCAAAAAAAGAATGAAGAAGAGTCCGGGGTCCCGCAGTGTCCTCCGGGGCACCTTCCCAATGGCTCCCACAGAGCCCTCCCTAAGCTAGAGCAACAGCATGAGGACGGAATCAGCAAATGATCCACGTTGTGTTGAGCCACCCATACGTGGGGAGCATGTGTGACCGTATCCTACGCTGTCCTGTGCTGACTAATCTTGTAGGGTTTTTCTTTGTTCCGTTGGCTTCTTGCAGTGCTGGGGATGAAACCTCGCACCTTCTAGGCCGTCACTCTACGCAGCCATGCCCTTCACCCTCTCGTGTTTTCTGCTTCTCTAGTAGAAGTTGCTTGGAAGAGGAATTTGTGTTCCGGCCGCTGGTGAAATGACTTGCTGCTTTTCGTGGTCAGGTCTCAGCAATCATTAGTGAATAAACAAGGAAGGGGTGATGATCAGATATGCAGCGTGTACGTGTCTGGATAACCACGTAGACGTGATACATGTATCTCACAAAGTAGGGAATATGTCCAGAGTAGGATTATCTTACTGCATAACAGCAGATTTTATGCCAATTTGCTAAAAATTTTTTATCCTTATTTTTTGCAAAAAAAAGTCAGGTACAGGTGTTATGTGAAGCTGTTTATTAAAAAACCTGTGCCAGTATTGCTTTAAAATCATTTATTACTAAATCATCTTTGGTGCAAGATCAAGATGCACAGAATACTTAAAATATACATTAATACAGTGTCTACAATTATGTGATGAAATAGTTGGTTTTTGCATGTGCGTGTGTGTATGTGTTTGTTTGCTTGTTCATTTATTTGCTTTTCCCTCTGAGCTTTCTAACTATTTCTTTCTAGCTCATTAAACCTCAGATTGAATTTAACCAAATTTTAGATTAAGTTTCTGTCTTTACACAAACAATTTTAACAGTAATTGATATTTACCAAGGTAATAAGTGGCAAATTGAAAATATATTGCCGCGTGCATTGAAATTTGGTCTGCGGCCTTGACATTTAATACAACCCATATGAGCTATCAAAGTTTGGCAACAGGACTCTCCAAAGCAGGATATCACGGGGTGGGATGTGAAATGTGTCATACGTAATCTTTATATGACATTGACACTTTCACATCACCTCTGTGAGGAGGCCATTTTTTAGCAACATTAAAATTATAAATCATTGTCTTTTCTGGAGACAGTGCAGAAGGGAAGTTCTGTTGGTGGAAGGAAAGCCCAGCTCCACTGAAGAGCAAGACTGATGCAGCTAACTCTTCCTTGACCTTCAGTTCGCCACGGCAGGGCGTGTCTTATTTGTGAATGACATCTGGCATTCACAAGGTGAAGAATGAGTTGGTGGGATTCAACATAGCCAGCCCTATGTCTGGCAGGGAGATGAAGGGAAAGTAGGACTTGCTATCAGTATAAACTGCAGCTACCCATCAACTCTACTGGGTAAACAAGATGAGACCAAAGTCCAGGGGACAGCAGTCAAGGCAGTGTCCTCAGTCTACACCACTAAAAAAAACTCACTGTGTACTTGCCACATTATTAAAGAAATCACAACCAGAAAGAAAAACAAGGAGAGACACCAGCTCCACAATACACAATGACAAATCTCAGCATCTGAAATGGCACAATTGAATCTAATGACCTTAGAAGATGGTCCAGGTACACAGGAGCAGGGCAGATGCAAAAGGACGCCCTAGAGAATCTAAATGCAGTGATAAATTATCTGCCAGACAGGCACATAAAACAAATCAGTCCCAGGAGTTTTAGTGAAAACGAATGCAAAATGTATTAGGGGGAAAACTGATACGAAAAAGAATGGAGAAAAATATAGATTCAAGCCAAGAGCACTGCATGGTAGGAGGGTGTGAGCCCCTAGAAGTTATGAGTGTGTTTCATCATCACTAGTAAAACCATCAGAAGTACGAGGAGAAAGGGACCTTGGCCCGCTTCTTGTACCGCAGAGATCAAATAAAGTCAGAAACGTTTATAGGAGGACCAAATAAAGTAATTACCAGAACATAGCACAAATGTCTCTGAACTTAATATATATAAATGTGTGGCCCAAAGTTCGACAGTGCATGACTTCTTTTCCAGAATCCAAAGAACTTTTAAAAGTTTTGTCTTTCCAGTCAGTAATAAAGAAAACTCTGAATAATAAGGAGACAGTGGTAGATGCCAAATCTAGTGAGGTAATGATAATATTATAACTTAAGAAATGTAATAAAATTCTAAGTGGGTGTAGTTTTAGTCAGTTTTCTGTCATTGTGTCCAAAAGACTGGACAAGAACAACAAAGAGGAGGAAAAGTTTATTTGGGCTCATGGTTTCAGAGGTTCAGTCCATGGAGGGCTGACTCCATGGCTCTGGCCCAAGGTGAGGCAGAACATCATGGCGGAAGGGCATGGAGGAGGAGAGCAGCTCAGGACATGGAAACCAGGAAGCAGAGAGAGCTCTGCTCACCAGGGACAAGATATATACACCAAAGACACACCCCAGTGACCCACCTCCTCCAGCCACACCCCACCTGCCTGCAGTCACCACCCAGTTAATCCATTCAAGTGGATTAATCCACTGACTAAGTTATAGCTGTTATAATCTGATCAGTTCATCCTGATAATTCTTGCACTGTTTCACACATGAGCTATGGGGGGACACCTGAATCCTTCCCTGCCCATTCTCAGCTCCAGGACTGAGTACCTCATTTCAACAAACCCAGAGTCTCCCCATCTGTAGCCTAGTTTCTATAAATAGCTGAGCTGGCACTTGCTGGTCAGTATCCACCATAAAACTCTCAAATCAGATTGAGTGATAGCTTTACACTTTTTCTAGTATATTTCTTGGTACAATTCACAAGAAGCCAAAGAAACTAGGCAGTTACCAGTTACCTACAAGGACAAGAATCATATTTGCTGTAATTGGAAGTGTCCATGCAGTCTAGAGAACAAACATGATAGTTACTCCAGGACCCTGATTTCCTAAATCAAGGTGCTCCACACAGAACTTACAGAGGAAACTCCTCTGTCATACTAATCTAAGAGAAAAAAGAAAGCGGAAAGGGAGGGAGCGATGGAGAGGGATGTAGCATATCTGGGAACAGAAAATTGGCAAACACAAGGCAAAATCACAAATGAAGATGAGGTGCATCTCTTTTTTGGTGAAATTGTAAAACACTGATAGTCATGAGACAAAACATTTTCATGACTCCTTCCACCTCTCTACGCACCTGCAAAATGATGAAAGAGGATTATTTCATCAGCATTTTGTCATTACAGAAGGAAATTGAAATTTCTGTGCTATTGAACTTTAAAGGAACTATTATCCCTATGGTATTAAGCTGGCCAGGGCCATATAAAAAGAAGGAATGCTTATATCAAGTATTATAAAGGTAGATTAACTCTGATATTAAAACCCGACAAGTTCAGGAAGTAAGAAAATTACATGCATTCAGATGTGCCGTCTCCTATATAAATATTAATGCAAACTCTTTCTTTTAAGTGAACATTTAAACCCTACAGTAGATTAAGAATTCATACCCAATGATGAAATAACATCTATTTCAGAAATACCAGAATGATCTAATATTAGGAAATGTATTAATGTAATTCAGAACATTATGATGTTAAATGAAAAGAAAATAACTTCGCTATTTTAATAAGCACCATAAAAGAGTTTTGTGAAATCCAACCATTGCTTCTGAGTAAAATAGACATACAAGTAATGATTTCAACCAAGTGGTTACCTGTGTGTTGATGGTGAAGTTCTGTGTACATCCTGATACTGTCAAGAGGAAGAAAGGGTGCCTGCTCGGACTCTTCCCAACACCAGTGTGGAAGTGCTACCTAAAGCAATTATTTACAATTTTGGAAATGACTCAAAATTTTTGAGGCAAAATTAACATCCCTGTAAAATGAGAAGTCAAAAGAATTAGTAATCATAGTGAACTCCTAGGCAGCACAAGCATGTTCATGGAGCAGGCAGGACAGTGTCAACATACACAAGGAAACAACTCTCCAGTAGTCACACCATATTGAGTTCACAACAGGACTTATAATTCCCTTTCTGTCAGCACCAACTCTCACCAATATTCAAGAGCTCGAGGAACTTGATTCCTCTTAGACATTCCTGAGGAATGTGCTAGTGAATTATCTTTGGACAAAGTCAATTCCTAAAGATATTAACCTAAGAATAGAGTTGACCATTAAATAAAGAGTAAAACTGAGGCAAACTATGTGTTACAAAGAGAGCGAATTAGTGCAATTGCCGTGTAATCTGAAACTATGATGCGGTGATTAAAGTGAGAGAGATGACATGTGCTAAAATGACATGTGCAAGGAAAGCTTTTTAGCAGCGACCATTTGTCTTAGTACGGTCGTGTTCATGCTACTGTGTTCTCAATGAGGAATAAAGTGCCTGAGTGATTGTGGAATGTTTTACTTCCTTCATCCCCCATGTCCCTGACAATGGAGATTTTGAATGGTACAAAGATTTTTAGTGGTATAAAGACGTGATTAAGTAAATCATGGCGCTCTTTGTATTGGAAACGTTACTACAAACTCTCAACTTTTGTATGCGCTTTTCAATTACACTGAGAGTTCTTACAAACAATGCAGTTGAAATGGCATCCCCAGTCCCTGGACTTTGATCTCGGTATACCTTTTCTATTTAAAGAAAGCAACTTGATATACTTTATTCCTGGACAGGAGCCGGGTATGTATAAGATGAGACTCTAGTTCATCTGGACAAATCAGAGCAAGAAAAATATCAGTGATTTCTAAAGTCACGTCAGAAGGACTCATTAGTCAATTTGAAGATGTTCACATTGGTCAAAAGTAAACCAATCTGTGCTTCAGTGTGGATAAGATTTGAAATAGCAAAATTAACGTTACTGTAATATTTAAACCCATCAATTTATAAAGTGATAGATCATGAAGTTATAAAATTATTGAAAGAATCCAACTGATAGTATTGTAAAGATGACTGGTAACCTCTTTGTACCTTGAGAACCTAGCATGTAGCTATAAAGAAAACAATTCTAGATGAAAGTCATATAGTTATGAATGCTATGTAAATTAACAAATAAAATGATCTACTTAGAACATCCCCATTTTGTAGCCCTCAGTGAATTAATGGATATAGGCACTGAGTGTCAGGGGCTGGTTACATTTTAAAAAGGGAAAGCTAGCAAATAGATACCTATCAATGGTAAAATTGAACTCCAAGTATTGTCTTGCTGAACACCTAAAATCTAATTTCAACCAAGCCTCTGAATTATCAGGGAAAGCAGAGAATAGAACAGCCTACTTAATCAAAATGTCCATATGCAATAAGCAATACTCACACTGTGGAAGACACTACAGTGGAAAGAACCCAGGTTCTTCAGCAGATCAGCTGTGATGTGGGGAAAAGATTGAATAAGGGAAAAATGATGAAGCACACAGAGAAAGCCAATACTAAATGCCAGCAGCATTCAAGCAAGGGAAAGGACTTGAAGGTTTCCCTTGAAGGTGACCAGAAGGTTCTACAGCCTGACATCTCCAAGTGTTGTCAGAGCCTAGTTCCATGAGCTCCCGAGTAGCTTGTCAGCCCTTCCTCCTTGGAATTTCTGTAAGTGAAGAGGTTATGAAGCCAAACCGTGCTGGATGATTGGCTGTTGCCCTCCCCATTCAGGGTGGTGTTACAATAGACAGAGGATACAGCCCACGATGGAGGAGAGGAGAATTTCCAAAACAAGAAGCCCCTTTCTGAATATCCATGTGCTATTAAGACATGAAAAGCCCAGTAGAGCACACAGGAAGAGGGGAAGGTATATAGTTATATTCCTTTTCTTTCCCTTCCTTTCCTAAATATCAAGAATTTGGAGAAAAGGTAGACAAAAGAAAAATCAAATCATTCAAGAGCTTCCAAGTGAGTTGGGCCATCCCCCAGTGAATCCCACATGAAGTTTTCTTCTCCACTCTTGGAACCATACAGCTGGAACTAGATACCAGTTCTCAGCCACAGTTTCCTTTTTGGCTGGCTGTGTGGAAATGGCTCAGGTGAAGCAGTTGAACTTGTCCCACAGAGGGATGAAACTGACTCTCTGATGGAGGTAAAGACCTCAGGGTTTTAATCTGAATGCAGAGATGGTCAGATGCCTGAGAGAGAGCATTGTTATAAGGGAAGACGCATCCCATCCAGAAAAGCAGAGAGTGCTGAGATCTGCCCTGAAGTGGCATGCTCCGGAACAGCACAGACCAGCCCTCCCCAAATCACCCAAGGACTCAGGAGACCTTAGTATGGAATCTTCCTTCCATGGACAACACAGGGGATAGATTTCAGGAAGAGCTTGTCTACACCATCTCAGTAAAAGCCAATTCTCTAAACAGAGCTAACACAAGAAGTATTCCTAGCCCAACTTGAGACTGTTTGCCAGGGTGGGATGCTCTGAGCTCCTTGCTCAGCACCGCATGGGTGGGTAGTTTGTCTTCGTCCAGGATGGTTCCATGAAGCACAGAATGGGAGCCAGAGGGATACCCCAGTGTGGCTTCATTATTCTTACTGATCATCGATGGCACCTGACGGTATCCCTCCATGTAAATGAGCTCTGTCCATTTGTCCTGGATGGGAACACTGAGTGGTTTGCTCTGGTGCACAGGGTATACATTACCTAGTGCACATTTTCTATACCGTAAGAAACAAGTGAAGAGAACACATGGCCAGATTCTTCAACCGGGTACTCACAGAAATCTCCAAGTCAAATATGGGTGTGCATCGCGTAGACCACTGGACCCGAGAACTGAAGGTAGAAGCCACTGCGGGGACGCGTGGCCACAAGGGCGAGATCCCTCTGCTGTGTTGAGATTTATAATTTTGAACAGAAATGACACCTCTGTTCTTAGTTTTCAAAGAATCTCCACCATGCCCTTGTAATTGCTGACATAAAATCACGTTGTTCCCATTGGTAGCGTGGATGTGTCAAATCAGGTACATGTGCCTTCTTGCAGTCAAGTGCATCGGTTTAGTTCCCAGAACTGTGTAGCAAGGAGGTTTTTCTGAACTAATGGGATGATGGATTGTATTCAAGGAACCCTGTTGATAAGCTGGCACACTGTAACGCAGAGAAGAAAAGGGAGATTAAATTACTTTTGTCTGTGTGGATAGAAGGGCTCCATTTTGGAGAACCAAGAGGAAGCATGCAAGATGGTGTTTGTGAAGAATCACATGGAGAGATGTCCACTGCAGGAAAACTTGTCATTGGACGACCAGGCACTATGAAGCATTGCCTGCTGCCCATGATGTGCCATCCAAGTGTTAATGGTAACCAGGTTACACACTGTGCTGCTAGTGACAGCAGGGAGGTTTATGTGGTCATCCACTCTCAAGTATTATACCTCTTGCATTATGACTTTCCTGAGACTCAGAATTGTTTCAGGAGCTTTAGCATCTGGCACCCCACCCATCTCCACATTGTAGAGAGGATTTGGGGTGCTGATTTTGTATTTTCATGTTGGTGATTCTTATTCCATAGCTTTAGAGCACCGATGGGGAATCATGGTACATAAAGCAAGCATGGGGACCCTGTTTTGTATAGCTTTGCAGATGCCAGACTTTCTGCCAGAGATGCACTTTCCTACTGGTCTGCATGAGAAAATGCTACAAATTACTAGTATGGTGAAGTCTCACCTGACTCCCTCTGTGGAACAATGGCTCCCTGTGAGTCTTCACAAACTTTACGGTATGCATGGAGCCAGGTAGGAAGATAAATCTGGACAATGGTAGATAGGCGAATGGATGGATGGATAGGTAAGAAAATAGATGGAACAGAGAGATGGGATGGGTAGATAGATAGTAGAGATAACAGGAGAGAAGGATAGGGAGATGATAGATAAGAGAGTTGGATAGATGACAGATGATACGAGAAAAATGGAACAGAGGCATTTGATGGATGGACAGCTAATAGACATAGATGAATAGCTAGGTGATAAAGGATACATTGAAGACACAGTAGAGATAGATGCATGCATAGATGACAGTGATTCAAAGACGAGGGATAGACAGAAATAAAAGGTAGGGACAGCTAGATGGAGGTGCAGGTGGACAGTTGACAGTCTTCGCAGATTGGAGTGGTCTGTTATGGGCCTGGCACACCCATTCATTTTGATATTTCTATCTCTGCTGTGTAACACCTGGGTACTCAGCAGACTTTGTTGACTGAATGAATAAGCTTTAAGCTTTATTTTCAGAGATGTTCAGAGCCTTCCTGAGGAATTTTGTGAAGAAGAAACATGGCACCTGTGTTTCAGAATCCCTTGCCACCAACACTGGTACACGTGCACTCCCCGTGCACCCCGTGCAGGTTCCAGGTGCCCCAGGAGCCCACCATGGATGTGGACCATGTGATTCCAGCCCATCACCAGCTTTTATTCTGCTTTTAGTTGTTGAAGTCAGGAATGTTTTGAGCATCCCTTTTAGTTCTTTTTGGAAGAAAACACAATGAGGTTTTAAATTAAATTATTGTAACAGCACAGAAGATGTGCTTATCCATTTAGGATCCATGGAGCCGTCCCAGCCATGATGTCATTAAATGTCACAACGACCCCCAGTCACCTCCCATCAAATGTGGGTTATACACACAGGGTGACTTAGAAACATGCTCCTCTTCACGATGCTTTCATTCTCTCTTCTGTCTTCCTCTGTCTCGTTGTCTCTCTCTCCGTCTCTCATCTTCTTTCCTTTGTACCTCACATCCTCTCTCTCTGTGACTCCGTCCTTCTGACTCCATCTTATCCCCTCTGTCTCCTTCATCATAACAATCAGGGAGGGAGCAACAGAGGGAGGCTTACCAAGCACCTGTTTCAAACGCTTTGCTAAGTCTTTGCTAAGGTACCAGCATTCTAGGTCCAAGTTGTGATCCCTTTAGAAGATACTGCCTGCTTGTTTATTTACACTTCCTGTGCATTTTTGGCCATCAGAATACATCTGTTTCTCCAAAGTTGTTTGAATTTTCCGAAATATGGGAAACCACCAATTCTCTTCATTTATATCCTCTGAAGCCAGACTGCAGACTTGTGTCATTCAGCTGCCTGGCTAGCTACCGTTTATTGCATGAGAAATAACAAAGCTATTTTTAAGGAATTCAGGAGAAATATTCATAAGAAATAAATTTATTCTTTTGATGTTATATGAAAAAATTATTCTAACAAAGAATGCCAGTTGTTTCCTTACATAACATGATATATTTCCATTAAAAAAAATCAAGAAATAACTAAAAAGGGTGCCAAATCTCATGTGCTTGCCCTCTGGTATCTGGAGTAGAGAATAAGCAAAATCCTTGCCCTTTTCTACATAAGCAAAATCGTCATTAAACAGAAATAACTAAGCAAATTGTCGACCTTTTAAGTAAGTCTGTTTGTGTAGGTGGACATTCATTATTCACATTGAGTTCCATCCCAACAAAACTTGGTCAGTATCAATCCCCAAGGCTTGAGTTTTGTGTTTATTAGATTTCTAAAGATAAACATCAGACCTTTTATTCTCCAGGGAAAACTCAAAATATAAACCAAGTAAAACCACTGATATTTAGAATATGTGAGCCCTAAAGGAAGTTGAAACTGTTCTAGACTAAATTCATGCCCTTGTTTGAAAATTTCCTGTGACATCTTTGTTATATGAGTATCTAGCTTTGTTCTGAATTGGTCTAAGAACTAGAATCTTCAGCATCCTATACAATTATATCTAAACAGCTAAAGAATAAAGCTGCATTCCAACACATGAGTAATCAACATTTGAAAAAGAGTGCATTGCCTTATATTTTAGGCATGAATGTCAGAAAATAAATTATACAAGCTTTGTATCAATTCATGTAACTTATTTTTTAAAATAGCTTATTTGAAATCATAGTGGCTATAAGGTCACTACTAACCCAAAACCAGTAGTAATATATTTAAAAGTTCAAGAATCCTCAGACTCAGTGATGAAGTGATGGATAATTTGGAAATTGAATCTTTTGTCAACAAGGTGGTTGAAAACCCCACTGAGAATCTAGACTCTGAAGATAAAAATAAGAGAAGCTATAGTTCTCTGAGATAAGATCACCACCTGTCTCAGAAAAAGATTGAGAATTAGCGTTGAATCCTTGCGTAAAGGTGTTCAATTAAGAGTGGTTGGAGGCTGGGGTTGTGGCTCAGTGGTAGAGCGCTTGCCTACCATGCGTGAGGCACTGAGTTCGATTCTCAGCACAACATATAAATAAATGAATAAAATAAAAGTCCATCAACATATAAAAAATACTTGAAAAAAAAAGAGTGGTTGGAGATGATCTTACAGGCAAGATCTGCAAATCAGAGGTGTCTACCTTGAGCAGATTCCTGTCTGAGAATCTAAGGATCAATTAAATCTTTACAATCATTTTTGTTAAAAGAAGCTTTTATACGTCTCTGTCACCAACATAATACTTATTTTTCTAAGGTCAATGACTGACACATACCATGGCTTGTAGTTTAGGTATGAGGTATCCCCCAGAGCTCATGTGTGAGACAATACAAGATAGTTTAGAGTTAAAATGACTGGGTAATGAGACACCTAACCTAATCAGTGGATTAATCCACTTGAATGGATTAACTGGGTGATAGCTATAGGCAAGTAGGGTGTACCTGGGAGAGGTGGGTCACTGGGAATGTGCCATTGGAATATGTATTTTGTCTGTGCTGAGAGGACTCTCTGTGCTTCCTCTGCCACACTCTTCCTGCCATGATGTTCTGCCACAGCTTGGGCACAGAGCAATGGAGTCAGCATCTGTGGACTGAGACCTCTGACACCATGAGCCCCAAGTAAACTCTCCCTCCTCTAAAATTGTCAGATGTGTTTGTCACAGCGGTGAAAAGTCCAACTGAAACACCAGGCACTCCATAGATATTTGTTGACAGAATGAATGATTATGGAAATTCTCGTGGCAGGATGCAGATAATGTAGTACGTAATGAAGTGGCTGAGGTGTAGCTCAGTGACAGAGTGGCTGCCCAGCATGAGCAAGGAAGGCTCTAGGTTCAATTTCCACCACCATGAAAATAAGAATTAATAATTGAACGGACATGAATATGTTAACCATAGTAGTCGGGTGTCTTAGAAGTAGTGGTCTTGGCTGGAAGAGTCTGCAAGCAATATACTCCACATCTCTAAGAAAGCAAAACGGAGCTCCGTGGTAAGGCACTTGCCTACCATGCATGAGGCCCTGGGTTCAGTTCCTAAGATTGGAAGGAAAAGGAAGAGGAAGCAAAGAAGGAGTGTTCTTGGAGTAGGAGTATTGTTAGAGGACTCGTCTCAATCCTCAAATATAATGTTAATTTGGTTTTCAGATATAATTGAAGCTATTTAACAATCACACTGTGCCCTTCAATCTATTTATGTAAAACTTATGTAAGCTCTCCTGTTAGAACTTCATTCCTTAGTCTCTGAGTTATTTCCTGTTATTTTAGTCTTCAGACAAGATGAAATCCAATCACTTAAAAAGAAATTTACATCTAGGCCATGACACAAACCCAAGATTCTGAAATGACTTTTCAGAATGCTGAAAATACTTTCCTTGGATTCGAGGGTAGGGGGATGTTCACATAATTCTTTTATGTAGACCCAGAAGTACAATCAGATTATTGGGGTTATTTTTGGTTATTCTTTACAATTCCCCTGTATAAGCTGGTGCTAGAGGGGCAGCATGTTAGCCTGCACAGTTTGCAAAAAAGACTGAGAACTTAACACTCATCCAGGATCCAAAGGAGCAGAATTAATTCAGCAAGGTCCGTGTTGATCATAGCCACTAAAATGAGACAGAGAATCTGTGATTTTAGTGGCGGGCATGGTCTTTTAATGCATGGAATGCTATGAGCTATCTTTTAAGTATCTATATAAGTTGTGTTTGTAACAGATGGCAAAATATAAAAAGGTATTCAGAAGAGAATGGGGCCTGCATGTAAATTAGCTACATCTGTCCCAGGAGGGCCTTGTTTGCAGGAACATCCTGGATTTGACTTGCATACTTAGTTCATGGGCAACTTGAACACCAGCTTGCAGGTTGTGGACCACTCTCTCTCTCTCTTATTTATTTCTTTCTTTTCGGAGGGGACTGGGACTGAGGATTGAACTCAGGGGCACTCGACCTCTGAGCCACATCCCCAGTCCTATCTTGTATTTTACTTAGAGACAGGGTCTCACTGAGTTGCTTAGCACCTTGCTCTTGCTGAGGCTAGCTTTGAACTCATGATCCTCCTGCCTCAGCCTCCTGAGCTGCTGAGATTACAGGCGTGCGCCACCATGCCCAGCTCTCTTTTTTTAAAAATACATTTTTTTAGTTGTAGATAAACACAATAATTTTATTTTATTTATGTTATGTGGTGCTGAGCATCGAACCCAGCACCTCACACTTGCGAGGAAGTGTTCCACCATTGAGCCACAACCCTAGCCCGGACACTCTCTTTTTAAAGCGTTTGAAAATGTAGCTGTCAACTACATTGACAATGGAAAATCACAGAGTAATAGAAGAGAACACCTCCAAGGCACACATGACGTGTGTCTTTCACCAATCTAATAATAAGCCCAGAGGTGAGGTGCAAAGGAAGGCATACCATGCAATCCCATTTACACAGAGCTTCAAACAAGGAAGAAGGTAAACATTCCTCACTAAGAAGCTGTGTTGCTTATCCCACCTCAGAGATGCAAGCTGCAAAACACCAAGGACATCGTTACTACAAAAGTCAGGTAAGCTAGGTACAGTGGCGCACATCTGTCATCCCAGCAGCTCAGGAGGCTGAGACAGGAGGATTGCGAGTTCAAAGCCAGCTTCAGCAAAACGGAGGCCCTAAGCAACTCAGTGAGACCCTGTCTCTAAATAAAACACAAAATAGGGCTGAGGATGTGGCTCAGTGGTCGAGTGCCCCTGAGTTCAATACCCAGCACTCCCCACAAAAGAATAAACAAATAAAAGTCAGTAAGACACCAGGATTGAGATGAGGAAGGAGGAAGAGAACACATCATGTGTGTGCTAATGTCCTTGTGTATAGCATTTATTAAATTTACAGGAATGATTTAAGTAACTGAGAAAGTATCTCTAGTAATCAGAAAATGGCAATCCATTTAATATATTGAATTTGCAAGGGAAGCTTCAAACATTCAATTCATTGCTAAATAATTACATTTGTTAATTCCAACATAATTGAAAATATTCTTTGAGGGTAATTGACACATTAACTAGCTTTCTATTTAAAATAATATTTTTGACCACACTAAACCTGTAAGTTTGCCAAAGGCAAATTGGGATTTTTGAATTTCTAACCATTGAATATTAATATTTGAAACCAAAGCTACTTTGAATGATGTGTGTACTAAATTCAATCACTGGGGCACCAAAAATTGCTGTTCCCTATCTGTGCCTGAAACAGTCGCAAAGGGCAGCAGAACCTACGTACTGGTTCAAGGTTCAACTGAATAAATTAAGATGATAAAGCAAGAATCATGGCAATTTACTGATAACCATGTAGTTGACATTTCTACCAAGAAACCTCCACATTTGTAAGAATTTATGAAGCTCCAGGGGATTTGCCCACTGAAGTATAAAATGAATTTTGCAATTGTAATTTTAAATGGATACTTAGATAATTTTTATGTACTTGCAATTTCACTGAGTTGTTACTGGATTCGTAACAGAATTGTAAGAGAATCTGCCCTTTAACTTTTATGAGGTTGACTTTATGAAGTTGACGTGGTTCTTTGTTAAGAATAAAGTGGTTTTGCTTTTCAGTTTCCTGACAAAGAAAATAACATTAAGCTCTTGTTTGGTTTCTGAGAAAAAAATAAAACTTGGTATCTGGAAATGAGTATCATCCCTTGAAGGTATGACCTCCATCCATTGCTGGGAGCGAAGGAGTTCTGGGAGGGAGAATCCTCTCCCCATGTCACCTTGCGTGGTTGGCCTGCAGTGTCCAGATACCACGGGGGCCTCTGCTGAGCAACACACAGGGAGCTTCTTGCAAGTGGACACCTCCAAGAGCAGGGATCGCCATGCCAACCCTAAGATGGGTGAGGAGCATGGGGTCTGGGATCAGTGGCCTGCGCTCCACCCCTGGCTCTGCTGCAGCCTGAGCTGTGGGGTCTCCCTCACCGCCCACGATGTTCCCGAGCTTTGCGCTCTTTGATCTAAAGCAGATTTCACACAGACTCTGGGTCCACCTTCTCTCTGGCCCTCCCCTCCTGTCCACATACTACATGGAGGTTGTGTCTACACAGTGGGAAACCCAACAGCCCTTCCAAAATATTTGTAGAGCTCCTGGGAAGAGGGTAGTGGGTTTCCTGGGTCATGTGCTCCTCACCCATCCTCCTGTCTCATTTCATCCAAGCTGCGACTTCAGGGACATGATACTGTCCTCCCTTTTAGGGCTTTGCTGGCCCTATAGCACATACCGCTCTTTTCCCTCCTTTCCCTAGTCACCTGTAGTAGGGGCAGCTTTTATATGGAAGATGTGGGGCTCATAAGGATCATGATAGCTCAGTATTGGATGTGGCTTTGTGACCATGCACTGGACATCCTTTACCCCAGGGAATCCCTCACCAACTCGCTGCTATGGGCAGGAGGCTTGGGGGCGTCTCATCTTTTCTCTTGACTTCCCTTCTAATTCATTTATCTTATTGCTCCCACCCAGTCTCCCGGTGGTCACATCCTTAGGGCTACGTACACAGTGTGCAGGGCCTCTCTTCATCTTTCCTTTCCAGCCCTGTCTAGACAGACTCATCATTATCCTACCTAGAGCTGGTCATCAGCATGAACCTGAGTGAGTCCCAAGGCTGTGTGCACCCAGGAGCTCACAGTGCCCCTAGGAGGTCCCCTTGAAAGTGAGCCAGGCATCACTGATAGCTGAGAACTTTATCCTGAGCACTGATTTAATCTGTGTACAGTGAAGACTTACACCCTGGCTAGCTCACCCCACTCTCTAAAGCTATACACAGACTTGATTTATCCTTAGCTCAGCTATTCTAGTTTCGATATTTTTGGTGATCTCAATTCTTGTTCCCAAACTATTCTGGTATTATTGTGCATGGTGCTCTGCCAATGAATTTGATTTTTGCTTTTTATTTTCTTCCCAGGACTTCTAAATCAAGAGACTATTACCACCAAAGGCGAGCTACAAGGTATTTCCCTCCAAACACATCTTTGCAGGTAAGGACACCTGGGCTCAGAGAGGGAACATAGGCATCCCGAGAAACAAAGGTGGTTCATAGCAGAAGGCACCTGATCTTTTCTCCAGTCTTTGTTGGGTAGGAGAAAGGAACATGAATGGCCTTCACCTTTTTGTTTTTCCATTTGTAAGATGGCAGACTTAATGGTTCTCTGTGTTTTTAATCACATATGAATTGGATGCATTGAAGATTTTCATTAAGTTCAAATTCAACATAGTTCACAGTACAATTTTCAAGGTCAAAAGTTACAGAATCCCAGCAGGGTGTGGTGGCGCATGCCTGTAATCCCAGCACTGTGGGAGGCTGAGGGAGCAGAATTGTGAGTTCAAAGCCAGTCTTCTCAACGACAAAGTGCCAAGCAACTCAGTGAGCCCCTGTCTACATAAAACACAAAATAGGGCTGAGGATGTGGCTCAGTGGTCGAGTGCCCCTGAGTTCAATCCCCGGTACCAAAAAAAACCCAAAAACTACAGAATCCCAAAAACCAAAGGCCCAGTGTTTTCTCTGATATGCAGATGCTAATTCATAGTAAGGGCGGTGGGCACTAGGGAAGAATTGAGTTACCTTAGATTAGGTAGAGGGGCGTAAAGGGAGGGGAGGAGATATGGAGATAGGAAGGACATTATTACCTTATGTGCATACATGACTGCAGGACCGATGTGATTCTACAACATGTACATCCAGAAGAATGAGGAATCATACCCCACCTATGTATGACACATCAAAGTGCATAACTGCATTCTCCTGTCATGCAGAACTAATTAAAACAAATGAAAATATTTTTAAAAAGCTATGGAACATTTAAGAATTTGAAAACACCTAACATCATTTTTTAAATGATTTTTAAACATATTAGGCTTCATTGACAGGAATTAAATTCTTCATGAAATGTTACATATGTGTATATATGATCAATAATGACTAAAATTATAAATTAAGTGTTGTCTATCAACATAGCCTGACCTGTTCTGCTAATCCTATTTCTGGGTACTTGATAGCTTTTACTGGCATAAATATTTCTATGCACATTGTTTTTGATTTACTAAAGAAATTTCCTTTCAATAAAAGTACAGTAAGTACCTTATAGGAATTAATGTCTCATAATCAAGAACAAAATGGGATACAGAACAGAAAGCTGCTGGTGTGCAGTGACTTCACTGTGTCTCTGTCATCTCCTAGGCCAGCAAATTACTTTGTGACCTTTCAAGTGTCAGTTTCCTTATCATTAAAACGGATGCATACTTCCCTAACAAGAATGATATTCAGACGGGTCCAAAATAAGTTATTCTGACCAGTGGCAAAATACAGTAGGTGTTCAGTTAATGATAGTTACCATTTCCTTTATGATTGTTGAAATGCTGCTTTCCAAGAGTCAGGAGATTTCCCTCATTCATCACCTGTCTGAAGTGCATCTCTTTAAAAAATGCTTGGCTTGCTCGATGGGTCTAAAATGAGACCTTAACTTTATTTTGATCTTGAGTCCTCTGGAATGGTCGTTTCTAAATGAACGGAGCAGTTCTGTTCGTGCTGTAGTGTAAATGTTGAAAGTTCCTCCCTCTGTCCTGTTGAGACAGTGCAGCAGAGCTGAGAAGTCAGGTCTTCAGGTGGTCATTGGGATGGGAGGAGATCAGGAGGCTGGCTCCGGGATGGATTAGTGGTTTTGCTGGTCGTGTTTCTCTCCCATCTCGCACATATGCAGAGGTGTTAACAAGTCAGCGCACCCTGTCCTTCTGTAGCCCCAGTTCTTTGGTACTTCCCACAATAGCCAGAGAATGGCTTTCTCATAAACCATGTCTAAACTGGATGTGGTGGCGCACACCTGTTATCCCAGCACTTGGGGAGGCTGAGACAGGAGAATCGCGAGTTCTAAGCCAGCCTCAGAAACGGTGAGGTGCTAAGCAACTCAGTGAGACCCTGTCTCTGCATAAAACACAAAATAGGGGTGGGGATGTGGCTCAGTGGTCGAGTGCCCCTGAGTTCAATCCCCAGTACCAAAATAAATAGATAAATAAACCATGTGTAAGTTAAATAATATCTTTGTGGAGAAAGTAAAGTGGCAAGCTTTGTAATTAGTCTTCTTTTTTGTTGTTGTTATTACCGTATATGTATTTATATATATATATATATTCTATATTTTATGTTTATATATTTTGATATATATTCATATTTTGGGGGGCAGCCAGAGCTGGAACACAGGGCCTTGTGCAGGTAAGTCAAGTGGTGTGCTATGAGCTACACTGCCTAGCCTGAATTTTATATTTTAATGTCTTTCTTTCACAGGTTCAAGTTTTTTTTTTTTTGTACTGGGGATTAAACTCAGGGGCACTCACCACGAAGCCACATCCCCAGCCCTATTTTGTGTTTTTGTGTTTTATTTAGAGACAAGGTCTCACTGAGTTGCTTAACGCCTCACTGTTGCTGAGCCCGGCTTTGAACTCGTGAGCCACATGCCTGAGCCTCTAGAGCTGCTGGGATTACAGGCATGTGCCATCACGCCCGGCTCAGTTTGTTTTAAAAGGATGCACAGAGTTCAGTACTTTGTACTGAGCTAAAATTTAAAAAAAAAAAAGCAAGGCAATGATCACATGAATATGTGCATATACTTTCCCTTGTATTCAAATGTGCAAAAAATGCATAGAGATTTAAAAACCATAAGGTTTCCTTTTGAAATAAGAAAACTAAGACTGCTTCATGGTGCTGCTGGCAAACGTCATTTTGCATTGATTGGCATTGCCTTCTGAGAGGACGTATTAGTAATGGTAATCAGCCCTTCAGGGAATTAAGTACAAAGTACACACCCAGGGAAGAGGACCAGCAACCACAGAAAAGGCACTAGAGGACTTAGAAAAGGAGGAATGTGCCGCTGGTTTCCAGGTCCTAAGACCTTGTTCCTTAGCCCATCCTTCCTTGCCCAGGGCAGAGCTGTATCACAGGCATCTCGGGTTAAATGAGTGTTCAGGGGGAATTTTGGAACATCATCACCAGTGATCTGCAGTTCAACAGTTGTGAACAGGACATTCCCTTTAAATCTGCAACTGCCTGACAATGGTTGAAATAGGTGCTGCAGAAGATATCTTGACTACTTCTCAGTGTAAAATTCTAATTTTCAGGGTGAAGGATACAGGAGGGAAACTGGAAAAATAAGCAAATGATTCCCTTGCTATTTCAGACCTGAGTGCTCACTTTAAATGTCCCGTAATTTAAGTGCATATGTAAGACCAAGAGCTGATCAGGTGTTTGAAACTATGAATAACCTGAACCTATGCAGGAAAGTCACCCGATTAAATGAGCAACCCATGCTTGAACTTCTACAAAAGCTACTTTGTCACCCTGTGGAGAACACTGCTCCAGAAGCAAAAAAACAATTAGATCTATGGAGAAGATTAACTAAAATAGGAAAATGCTAGCTTAAGTCATGTTTTTACAAAGCCCTATAATTGGAAATTACCTTTACATCTCTGTGATATTGTAGTATTAACTCAAGAAACGGGCCTAGCCAGACATGGTGGCGCACACCTGTGATCCTAGTGGCTCGGGAGGTTAAGACAGGAGGATGTTAAGTTCAAAAGCATCAGCAACTTTGCAAGTTCCTAAGCAACTTAGCAAGAACCTGTCTCAAATTAAAATATAAAAAGGGCTGGGGATGTGGCTCAGTGTTAAGTGTCCCTGGGTTCAATCACTGATACCAAAAAAGAAAAAAGAAAGGGCCTGTTGATTTGGAAAATGAGTTTTTAAAAGAGATTCAAACAATTTCACGAGTTTTTAAAGTGAACAAAGTGTTTTTAAACCCTTGTAATATAATTAAATTTTAAGAACATTAATTTCTGTGTCTGGTTTTACCCTGAGAGTATTCTTAGGTAAGCACCATCTCATCTTTTGTAAATAGCCTCATAGATGCCATTATATATGAATCAATTTCAAGGGTCAATTGCGGAGTAGGATTCAGTGGGATCTATAGTAATGTTTATGAAATGTGTGCGAGGTTAAAGGCCAGACATTGAGCATCAGGAGCAGTCCTCAGCTGAAAGGGCCAGGTGAGGCAGAGGGAATGTGGCCAGGTCACCCAGCACTCCCTGGGTAACACATCACAGGTGTGGGATCACAGTCTCTTCCTTGACTGCACTCAGTTTTTCTCCAGCCACATTTTACATTAGAATTGTTCTTGGAAATGCGGCTGGTGGGGTACCATGTTGAGAGAAGCTAATGCGCTGCAGGCAGAGGTGGAGGAGGCTGGAGCAGATTTCTGTTGCTTAAAGTCCCTCCTTTGGGATCAGGACACATCCTGACTGACCCTGCTACCTTGGGTCAAGTTCTGTGTGTGTGTGTGTGTGTGTGTGTGTGTGTGTGTGCGCGCGCGCGCGCATGGGCGTTATCTGTTTTCATGGGACTAGCGAGACCCAGCTTAAGCCATGAGGTAGAGGTGGGCAACTCCTTTTTGCCATGCTTAAAGAACTTCTTTGAATACTGAAGTTTAATATCCCAGCACAGACAGCACCTTCTAAAGAGCATTTTCCCTGGAAAGTGACCCACAGTTGTGGTCTTAAAATGTTTCAGGCACCTCCTTTAAATTAATAAAAGGTGGCCATGAAAGTAACTGCACAAGGACGGGTGTTGGCTTTCCAAGGACGATGTCGACTGGATGGTTCTCGTCTCCCATAAAATGGCCAATGTGTGGTTTGGAACTGGGATTAGAGGAAATTCTGTTAATATTAAGACTGCATTCTCTAGCTGTGTAACGGGCCAGGAATGTATGCATGTTGAAAAGCCAAAAACAGTTTAATAAAATGTGAAAAAACAAATGCCAAAGAAGCTGCTTCTCCCTGTTGACTCCAGCTACTTTGTGCATGGTGATGATTAAATAAATGAATGTGCACAAGGAGGTTATACAGGAGTGGCCAGTTGGATATCCATGAGGCATGGAGAAATGATGGGCGTGTAGAACACACATTCACAGCAACCCTGGTGAGGAGGGGCACTAGCCCTGTTTGCAGATGCCCTTTGCAATCAGCTGTACAAATGCACCTATCCATCCATGCACTAATCTATGTTTACGTTTGTATTCACTTCCTACTGCTGCTGTAACAAATAATCCCATGTAGTAGCCCATAAAGCACAACTATCTTTGTGTTCTGGAGGTCCGAAGGTTGAAACAGGTCTCCCTGGGCTAAAGGCTGGTGTCCAGAGGGCTGCATTCCTTCCAGAGGCTCTGTGCCTTCCCTTGCTCTTAGAGGACACCTGTGTTCTTCACACTGGCCTCTCCCTCTGCCTTCAAAGGGCCCTTCTCCAAGCTTTGCTTCTTTACCTCATTTTTTCTACCTTTGACCCCCCCTACCTGCCTCTCCTAAGGACCTCTGTGGTAAAGATTGCCCAGGGTCATGTCTCAAGGTCCTTAAGGTGTAAAGTCCCAATTTCCATGTAAGGTCACACATTCACAATTTTCTGGGATTGGAACATGGAAATATTGTGGGTGGCGGGGCTGGGATTATTCTGTCACAGCTTTCTGTAGACACTTCCTCAGCTCTTACCAGCTGCCAAGGATAGTTGTTCTCATTGACTTATTATTATTTTTTCCTAAGAACTTGGCGACATTACTATTTTCTACAACCACGGTCACCCCCGAAATGTCTAAAGCCAATCTCAGTCTCATTCATTTGTCAGTAATCTACGATGACTTTTTACATCCACCATTTGGTGATTAATTTTATTCTTCTTGTTCTGAAAGTTTACACCAATTGAAACCTTTTTCATTCCTCTTGACTTTGACCTAAAGTCACATATTTCTAAGTTTTACCTTTTTAAATTCAAGATTAGAAACTGCCTAATCCAAGACTACAGAATTGTATGATATTTTGCTTTAAGCAAAAGAAAAGAAAATTCCTTCTGGCAAGCATTCTTACAGTTGGGAGATTGCATTTACTTTACTTTCATCAGATTTGTTTTATATTTGACCCCTCCTGTTTGCCTAAATTAGATTGGAAATTAAAGAGCAAAATAGGCCTTGTGGCGATGAACAGACTTTGGGAAGCTTGAGAAAAACAGCAGAGGACACATCAGTGGGTCCTTTTGACCTAGGACTCATTAAATCATCCTGCGGGTTGCTAATACAAATGGGTTCAGTGTGTGAAACAGTCAATTAACAATTTGCAAAATGTATGCATTATAAACATAAGATATCTTCTGTTTCACATAATCCCATGAACAGGAAGTGTTCACTTGTAGCATTTGACATTTTTACACCACTTGAATCCAGTCTTCCTTATCATTTTTTCTTTTTTTCTCAAAATGAACAAATAAGCAGATAACAACAAGAACGTAAACCATCTCGTGCAAGCTGTTTTGTAATGTACATTTTCCTCTCAATGCATATTGTGTCTGCATTTTGCAGAGACCCCAATATTATTAAGTATTCTTTTTTTTGGTACTGGGGATTGAACTCGGGGGCACTCGATCACTGAGCCGCATCCCCAGCCCTATTTTGTGTTTCATGTAGAGACAGGGTCTCACTGAGTTGCTTAGCACCTCACCGTTGCTGAGGCTGGCTTGGAACTCACGATCCTCCTGCCCCAGCCTCCCTAAGTGCTGGGATTACAGGTTAAGTATTTTTTACTACTTGTACACATTGCTCATTTGCAGGAATCTCCATAAAACAAAACACTGATTCAAGGGCCTTAAGGAATACAGTGATGAACATCATACAGGTATAACCCTGTGGGAGCTTCCTAGGGGCTGCGAGATGTGTATTAATAGCCCAGTCTTGATAAAGACATCCGGAGGCCATATTGCTTTACCATGGAATTTACAGGTAGAAAAAGGCACTCATACCCTGAGGAGGGTCTCATGGAGTAGCAGGCATCTGAACTAAGGTGAGAGACGTCTGAATTAATAATGAGAGCTACCTTGGCATGCATACCAGAGGTACACCTGAGCAGAGGCCTGGGTTAGGACTTGCTGGGAGTAGAATAGACACATCTGTTTTGATGTGCTTGATGTCAAGAGAAGGACAGCAGCTGGAGAAGGTGCTGGAAGACTTGAAGTCATTCCAGCAGGAGAGTGTGGTAGTCAATTAAGTAGAGAAAGATGATTCGTTCATAGTGTTTTAATACATGTGTGTTTGATTTTAATTGACATAGTGATGTGCATGTTAATGGTGTATTGTATAATAATCTAATAGAATGTGATGGCTGTGGCTGTTTCAGAAAGAAAAATCTTGCAGTGTAGTGTAGCAGCTGAGAGGGTGTATAGGAAGTTGGAGAGACTGGAGGCAGAACAGGCCTCAAAAAAGCTCTTAGGAAAGTTCAGATACAGCCACAGAGCTGGCAGTGGGAAACAAATGCCTCTAAGAAATGTTTAGGCAGAGATGACTTGCCATCATTAGAAGATAGAAAAGTCATCCCCAAATGGATATTAAGAACCCCACATGATGTCAAAGCAGAAGGCATCGATACTAGTTTTCTGTTGCTGTGTAGCCAGTTTCCACAAACTTTTGAGCTCACACTATTGTAGAGCACAACTTCAGCAAGATGTGTCTGGGTTGTCTGCTTAAGGTCTCCCATGGCCAGAGTCAAGAGACATTCAGTGTGAGCTGTCTCCTGGAGCTCTGGAGATGCATCTGTCTTCAAGCTCCCTCATGGAAGATTCCACCTCTTTGCTGTTGTTGAATGGAGGTCCCTGGTAACTGCTAACTCTCAGTGGCTGGACATCTTTCTCCTGATTCTCTAGAAGCCAGAAATGGCACACTGGCTTCATCTCAGGCTTAGAACATTCGGGACTTCTTCTGTTAACAGCCGGAGAAAACACTCTCCTGTTAAAGAATTCATGTGAAAGTATCATACGTACCAGGATAATCTCCCTTGTAATCAACTCAAAATCAAACCCTTAGCAACTTTATTTACACCTTTGAAAATGTCCTTCGGCCTCATAAGATAATATAAGCACGATGTGAGATCTTATATTCACAGTCTGGGAATCAGGGCAGGGCATTGGGAGGTTGGAACATTCTAGAATTCTGCCTACCACAGCAAAGTTTTAAGGGACTGCATTAAGTCTGGAACAGTCCAGCATTTCTGAGCTTCCTCCTGCCATACCATCTGTGTGGTTGTTTGCCTTTTACATTTTAATTCAAGAAACAAAAGCAAAGGAACTATGCAGGTGAGGAGATAAAGGGCTTCCAAGAAACAAAATCAACATCTCAAAATAGTTCTCTTTGCCCAGTGAGGGGTAGGCAGGCACATATGCCCTGAGCTGCTGCGGGAGGAGCCTGTCAGGAATGGGGAGATACTCAAATACGCAGAAATCTGTCACCACTTGGTTTATGCCAACAAAAACTTCAGGCCACATCAGTAATGAGTGTGTATGAATTGTGACAGTGATGTGATAAAAATAGAGAATTGTAAATGAAGTAAATGATTCCAAAACTGGCTCAGTCTACCTCCTGAGAATTAAAGTGTTTGTTTTCCAGCCGTAAAATCAAAAAGACAGTCATCTGAGATTTGTAAAAGCAGTGTAGACTTATATGTGTATATTTTTTCCATTTGCTATAATAGTCTTCTCTCTTCGGGACATATAATAAATCCATAGATTATCTACCTACATCTGCTGTGTCTGTGTTAATTCTACTTCAGAATCATTGTATTCTATTCACTGAGTCCTCACTTTGCCACTCTTATTGCTACGGTTTAGATGTTAGATGTGCCAGATAAGCTCATGCATGAGAGATGCAAGAAAGTTCAGAGGTGGAATGATTTGATGATTAAAGTTTTAACCTAACCAATGGATTAATCCACATGAATGGACTAACTGGGTGGTGACTGTAGGCAGGTGGGGTGTGGCTGGAAGAGGTGGTCACTGGGCTGTGCCTTTGGGGTTTACATCTTGTCCCTGGTGAGCAGAGCTCTCTCTGCTTCCTGGTGCCACAGCCTGAGCTGCTCTCCTCCTCCAGGCCGTTCCGCCATGATGTTCTGCCTCACCTTGGGCCAAAGCCATGGAGTCGGCTAGTCATTCACTGAAGCCCTAAAACCATGAGCGCCAAATAATGTTTTCTTCTTCCC
This sequence comes from Geosciurus inauris, assembly GCA_004024805.1. NCBI lineage: Eukaryota > Metazoa > Chordata > Mammalia > Rodentia > Sciuridae > Geosciurus > Geosciurus inauris. The sequence continues at coordinate 221,925 of PVHX01000858.1, read as the reverse complement.
ATTGTCCATGTCAGGTCTTTTGGTCACAGCAGCCAAAAAGTTAACTAAAACATTCACTTTCTTGCTACTTACATTAAAAGAAATTGCTGAGCTAAATTCTATGATGGGAATCAATTTGGCTTCGCATTTAGAAAAGAAAAGGGATTGGGGAGTTGAAATGGAATTCATATAGAATGGGAAAAAGAATCGCTAATGGTATGTGTCCCTGGGAATTTTCCTTGCCGTCCCTTTGATGAGATAACACCAAGGTGCAGTGGTGAGACAGGGTCCCTGCTGTAAACACAGCTGTCCGGCAGGCGGCCTGCATGCCAGGCCGGGGGGAGCAGGGCCTCCAGTGAAGTCAGGCAGCATGTACTTAGCCTGTTCTCTGCCTCTGGGCATATGTTATGCTATTGTTTGGTTTCCCTTTATCTTCTAATCCTTTAAATTTTCTCGCAGCTTAAGTAACAATCTCACAGAAACTTCAGCTTCTCTTTGTCGGAGAGATCTCCCATAGTTCTTCCTTTGACCAGCCTGGCTTTACTTAAGCTCCACCTATTCCTTCTGGGGCCTCGAACCTCATGGCAAGCTGTGCCTTTCATGACAACAGGTTGCCAGGGTTTCAACAATGACATGGGTAGACACCTACCTAGCCTCAAACCAGTACAAAGTGTTATCAAATTCCAGGCAGGATATTGATAATAAACAAGAATATAATATCATTGACAGGCATGAGAGGTAGTATTAAAATATAACTAACAGATACAGAACTCTTGTGTATTCCTTTCAACTTGGTTTACTAGAAAACATTTGCAAAGATTGACACAGTAAAGAAATCAAGGTAACATAAAAGGGGGTTTGTATTAGGAAAAACTCACAGATACAACAAAATCAGGTATCTTTAAGAGAAAAAGATAGCTTTATGGTTCAGTCTGTGCTCTGAGAGTGTGGCAGTTAGCAAAGTTCTATCGTTAAATTTATACCACATTTTTGTATTAATATCTTAGGCATTAAATATGCTATCAAATGAATGAAGAAGGAAACTTTTAAACTATGGATACATTTCCTTTAATATCTAGTGGAATTGGGGGTCTGAGGAGAATGAATTCCATCTGACTCAGAGGAAGGCATGCCGGTAACATCTGTAGGTATTATAAATGTACCATGACGTGGTACTGCTCGTGACTTTACATGTGGAAGAACTTTCCAACATTGAAGATGAAGTCCTCGCCAGGTGCAGTGTCACACGCTTGCCATCCCAGCTGCTCAGGAGGCTGAGGCAGGAGGATCGTGGGTTCAGAGCCAGCCTCAGCAACAGCGAGGCACTAAGCAACTCAGTGAGACCTTGTCCCTAAATAAAACAGAAAATAGGGCTGGGGAGGTGGCTCAGTGGTCGAGCAACCCTGAGTTCAATCCCTGGTATCCTCCTTCCCAGAAAAAAAAGTTGAAATCATCTCTGTGCTGTGTGTCATGGTTTGTTCTAGCTTGAGGGAAATGTCCCGTGGAGTGCAGCCAGTGCTTTTCCTTGTGGGAATGGAGGATACATGGAGGGTGTTTGCCTGCGTTTTCCAGAGTAAACATTCAAACCAAGCTGCCTTCCACTAACAGCCAAGTCAGTTTTCTAGAACTGAATCACAGATAAAGAAGCGTTTCTGTATGCCCAGAAGGCAGCTGGCTAGAAGGCTCCGGAAGGCCCTGGAATCCACACACATGCCTGTGGTTGGGAGAAGACAGGATTGAGCGTGGAGAAGGAAAATTCCAGCCCATGGAACAACCAGCGCAGGATGGCTGAGGAACAGTCAGCTCTTTGTTTGAGAAATTATCTTACCACACAGGAAAATTAATCTCTTCTGTCTCCACACTCCATGGAGCGGCAAAGACCTAGGCACCGTTGTCCAATTCCTGAAGCAATCTTTTCTTCTTAAAAAAGAAAAAAAAGAACAATGTCTTTGAACAGCTGAGACCTCCATTATCTTTTCTTGCCACAGTAAGAGTAGCTTATGGGCAGCCTCATGGTAAACAGGATGGCGGCCCTTAGGAACCAGAGACGTGTAAGGGAAGGTCATTGCACTGATATCAGCACCACAGCTGACTGGACAGAGCCCGGGATTTGTTTATGTCCCCAAGGATGAGGCCCCTTGATGTCAAGGAGGGATTCAGACTTACACAGGGCAGACGCCACTCAACCAGACAGGTCTGCTGTGTAGATGGAAACCGTGAGCTCAGATCCTTGGGCTTACTCCAGTGCCAGGCACCAGTCAGCCACAATGAGACTGCACAGCGCACGAGCGTGTAAAGTCATGACTCCCATGACCATGGATTGCAGGAACACCTCCACGTGACCTGTCAATTTGGTTGCAAACATTTCAGAAAACCCTAGTTTGCCATATGTACCACATATGGTTGTAGACATTCTATGCTCAGAGTGAAATCCAAATTAAACACAGAATACATATAGAAACACTCAAAAGATTACTCTTGATAAACAGTGATTTCAGATAAGCATTTCCTAAAACCTTTATGGTCTACCTATTCTGTAAAGGTGGTAAAATCTTCAGTGATTGTACCCACCACGTTGAAGAGACAGATGCTCACTTACTGTTATTACCCAGTAAGTACAGAAAACTCATCCAGTTGAATGCATTCTTAACTGACCCATTTCATAAGAATTGTAAGTTCAACTTGAACTTGTTCCAAGAAACATGTTGATTGAAGTCCGAGAGGAAAAAAAAAAAAAAAAAACAACTCAGTGTGAAAGAGAAGAGTTGGCATAAATTTATATTAGGAAATTTGTTTACGTACATTGCCGTTATAGATATGCACATCTAATTAGAAAAATGATCCTGAGGGTTGGGGATGTGGCTCAGTGATAGAGCACTTGCCTAGCATGCCCCGAGACCTAGGTCCAATCCCCAGCCCTCCCCACCCCTCAAAAAATATAAACACACCTGCTATATATACTGCGTGAAGATTCACAATAAAGAAAAACATATATCAGAATGGTGTGTCACTTTGGGACAGGGATGTGACTCAGATCATTACTCAGTTCTACCTGCAGTTACACCTTGTGATAAACACAGGACCAGGTGTACAGAGAACTGAGACACAACCTACTGGTTGAGAGACACCCTGGCATGGGACATGAAGGGCAAACAGATGCCTCCCAGGTGACACAGGTGTGGCAAGGAGGGGGACTTGGGCCAGAGGGATGGGTTGTTGTCATTACTGGCTTTTTGGAATGAACCAAATTGGCTGAAAGACCCATCACAGATGAGCATAGACAAGAGACGGAAATGGCCTCTCGCATACTGGACAAAGTTTGGATTTTGTGGTGCCTGTAGTGAGAAACTACAATCCCAAGAAGCAAACAAGCAAGAAAAGAATGAAGAAGGTGTGATTTCTGGTGTGGATAACTTCAGATTTAGAGATGGAGAAATCAGGTAAATGTGTAACTGCAGGAAAATAATGGCTCTGCTCAATGATTCACATCCTAGGTGATGGGGGACAGAGGAAGATCAAATACTTCAGGGCTTCACTGATCCACCGCAAACATAATAATCAAAAGGAAAGTTGGGCCTGTGAAATCCCAAGACACATTGGGAGCCACCAGAATTTTCTATTTTTAGAACTCCTTCCCTTTTTTTGGGTGGTGGGGTTCACCGGGGATTGAACTCAGAGGTACTCGACCACTGAGCCACATTCTCAGCCCTATTTTGTATTTTATTTAGAGACAGTGTCTCACTGAGTTGCTTAGTGCCTCACTTTTGCTAAGGCTGGCTTTGAACTTGCGATCCTCGTGCCTCAGCCCCCTCAGCTACTGGGATGACAGGTGTCTGCCACCATGCCTGGCCTAGAAATCCTTCCTTTAAAGGGACTTACGTCAACTTTCAGCTTAATTTTATACATCTCTGTTGGATTTTCACTACTATAATTTTAAATTGCATTTTAACTCTTGTATTTTAATTTTCTTTCTTTTCTGGTGTTAGCATTTGGTTTTAATTTTGAAAGTAAAGTAAGAGGTGACATCCAGCAAACCATGTTTCAGGGATGAGGGTCTTTCTTCAGAAGTGATGATCGTCAGATGGAGAGGCTGGTGACCCCCAACTACATGGAAAAGGAGAGGCTTCTTTTGCACACTGTGGTCACCATTTCCATGTACCTTGGACTCCATAATTCAATTAGAATATGTTCAGCTAGCACTTGTTACTGCATTAATCTGGGTATCTCTCTGTGCCAAATTCCTGGGCACACGGCAGCCTTCCTGTAAACCCTTGTCAATCAAATTTGGTTCAGCTGTGGGAACACAGAAACAAAACTTAAATCCAACTCACTGGAGACTCCTTGGAAACCTGAAAGCAAACATCAGAATCCTAGTACACCACCAGGCTAGAAAAGTGGGCCAGGATGATCCCACCCCAGATTGTCCAGACTTTCAGGGAAGTCTCAGATATTTTTAATTGGCTGAACATTCTGTGATAAATATGTGAGCACTCATTAATCTTTATCTGAGATAATATTTCTTGCTCTTTTCTTTACTAACTCAAGTTGGCCCAGTGTAACAAAGGAAATAGCCAAGTTAAATAAGACCAAAGTTGGACTTGCAAACTTTTTAGATGAAAGAAACCACATTCACATCAGTGTTTCATATTAAATTAGGCTAGGATTGCAAATATTGAAATGGAAATTGTTTATTTTTAGGTCTTTATTCTTATAAATGTTGTTGTTGTTGTTGTTTCTTTCAACACTTTGGTCGAAATGTTGCAAATATTGCTATTTTACTGATTAAAAGGAAATGTTTTACCTTTTTAGATTTCTCCTGGGAAGAGACAGAAAGCTATTAAATTTTAAAATGTTCTCATGAATTGCTTGGTCATACATGCAAGGATGAATATATGTCTTTGTTTATAAAAGAGAAAATAGGCAAAATTATTTGTCTCCCATTATCCATGTATGTCTTGAACAAAGTTATGCATTATAACATAAATAGGGTATGGTATGAGTAGATGGATAATTTTTAAGTTATGCAAGGGAAACCCAAGTAAAGAACAGAAACACCAGCCACCCCCAAAGTGCACAAAGGGCCAGAGGCCTAATTCCAATTCTGACTGTCAGAGGAATGCCTATGTTAAGACAGAAACCCACCTGCATCCTCATGTGGACAAATGCAGGTGTCATTGGTGTGGGTCTCAGTTCTCCAGGCACAAAAAAAGAAACGGAAGCCATGTCAGAATCCGTGCCTTGTTCAAGGTCATTTACACTGTTACAAAACACCAAACCAAGTTTTAGGCTCCTGCTGTTTCCAGTTCTTACAGCAAAATTCAATGAGCAAACATGACCATTCATGACATTATATTGTGTGCATGACATTATATTAATTGCTGTCAAGAATACAGAAACAACCAGACTGTCCTCTGTTCTTACAACTCCATGGGGTAGCAAAGCGGCAGGCAAAACCTTGTAGTAAAAGTTATGAATAAGTAGGTTTGAAGTTAAGATAAACAGCTATGACAAGAGAGGAAGCAGAAAGTTTTGACAGGGATGGAATCATGTCAATTCTTTATGAGAAAATGGGTGAAGCTGAGTCTTAAAGCAGAATGATGTCTGAAAGGGAGATTCAGACAGGAGGCATCCAACAATGAACAGAGCAAAATGTGAAATTTCCCATGTAGCATGTGGCAGCCGCGGTTGGCAGGCAGAAATTCAGGTGCCTACAGAGCCAGGGAGGGATGACAGAGAAGCTAGTTGAGTTAGAGATGAAATTGGGAATTCTGGTAAACTGGAAGCCGCCTGGTCCGTCCAGAACTGACCAGTATCCACCTTCATTTGGAACAGCGCTGGTGGTGGTAGCACTGTTAGTCTTCTAGAGGACACAGAAGGGAGGATTACGAATGGAAAAGTCTAGGCAGACTCTGCCACGAGACTGAAACACAGCCATGGCTGTGGGGAAGGGAAGAGAGAGGGCAGACCTCGCTGAAATTTGTGAGGTTCAGCTGATGACAGGACTTAGCACCTCTGGATTCATGAGGTGAGGAAAAGATGGAAGAGGAACCAAAATCACTTTTCAGTTCCTTGGGTGGACAGGTGTAAATTTAGGAAAGTCAGAAAGAACCCCAAGACTGATCATTTAAATTTCTTTCATAAACTTAGCTGAAGAGAGGCGATGGCTGGATCTCAACACCACCAGTTTTCCTTGTCATTAGATTAAAAAATCCACCAAATGAACAAAACCAGCATAGGTCACCAATCTGGAACGAATTTTCTAAGCACATTAGCTTCCTATCAAAGACTGTAGAGATTTATAGGGTTGGAGTTAGCTTACTTATTTACGTACACACAGTATTTGCAGAGTGATAGGTGTAATGATGTTTTTAAAATTTCCTGTGTTCAAAAATCTCTGTAAACCAACCAATTAAATGTAGTAGAGCATGAATTACATCGATTACTTTGGACTAGGTGGAAGGTGTCAGTATCTACTTTTTAGGACCCCTGTTAAGCTTAAGAATCTTTGGGTTTGTGTATGTGGTTGCCTGTAGGCATGAAGAGTACAGAATTTTATTGATACAAAAACTACCAAACCATTAGAAAAGGTAACAAAAATGAGTGGCATACACAGATGATGAGATGTTGGAATGGAGATTCGCCAATGTCTATTCTTCCAAAGGCCAGAACTGGGCTGTCCAATATGGTAGCCACTGGCCACATGTGACTAACTTTGAGTTACTTTAGGTCTGATGATATTCAATAATAATCCCAAGTTGGATAGGCCATACTTCCAAATGTGATGGCATCTTGGAAATTCCAATTATAAAAGATTTGCCTGGCAGTAGACCTTTCTCCCGTACAGCCCCTGGAGGGAGTTTGCGGTCCAACTCACAGAGCCAGTGTGTTTGGAACTAATAGTCATAGAGCAATTATTTTTCCCTTTAACTCAATCTCCTCAACCTAGTAGTTCTTTTAAGGACAGTTTCCTATTGTTCTTTATTCCGCTCTTTTATAAAAGGTTGTTTGTTGGATCATTAGCCTGAGATCTGTGAACTTTGTCCTTGTAGCAAGCATACCCCCACAGAACCAATCATACTCTTGTTGTCTGTAGGGGAAATAAGCTAAATATATATAAGGCAGAAATATTTTTCTTAAAGAAAGTTATTCAAAGCATAATTATTAAGTATATTATGAGTTGTGAATTTTGTCTAAAACATTTGCTACGCTAGGCCTCATTCAAAAATATGAAAATTGCAATATCTACAAAAAAGTATTTTTACAACAAAATGCTAGAAGAAATTCAAGAGTTATATAAGAAGCATATTATATAAGTTACAAATTTCTACTGCATAAGTCATACTACATAATATGTGATAATATGGCTACTACCAATATTTATATTTGCAATGGGTGATTATTGCCTACAGTGGCCATGATAGAATTATTATGATGGGCTTTGGTCTCTTTGATACTTTCACCAAAAATTATGTAATGTTCTTCAGCCAATTATTTTTTTATTATTCCAAAACTGCTGTAGAGAAATTTCTACTGCCATGGAAATGTCCAATAATTGGACTTAAGATGCCATCACATTTGATTTTATTTTGAACATTATGCATATGTAATTTTCAAATTCCCATGACCCAGCACACACTTTTTATTTGTGGGGTTCTTGCAATTTATTTTACCCAGGTCCCATCTTTTGATGTCTTGTAAAATATTAAACTTATATCTCCAGTGGTTATTAGAGAACTATAAATTATTATTAGCTGGTAGGAAAAGTAGAGTAAAACAAAAGTAGCTTTTGTTTTATTAAAAGCATTTATTTGTCAAATGCTTTTTCTGCATCTATTGGGGTGATCATGTGATTCTTGTCTTTAAGTCTATTGATGTGATGAATTATGTTTATTGATTTCTGCATATTGAACCAACCTTGCATCCCTGGGATGAACCCCACTTGATCATGGTGCATTATCTTTTTAGTATGTTTTTGTATGTGATTTGCCACAGCTTTATTAAGAATGTTTTCATCTATGTTTATCAGGGATATTGGTCTCAAGTTTTCTTTCCTTGATGTGCCTTTATCTGAGTTTGGTGTCAAGGTGATTATAGCCTCATCGAATGAGTTTGGAGGGGTTCCCTCCTTTTGTAGTTCATGGAATAATTTGAGGAGTATTGGTGTTAACTCTTCTTTGAAGATCTTTTAGAACTCAGCTGAGCATCTGACTTTTCTTAACTGGTAGGCTTTTGATGGCATCTTCTACTTGATTGTTTGAAATTTATCTGTTTAAATCATCTATGTCCTGATTCAGTTTGGGTAGGTCACATGTCTCTAGAAATCTGTCAATGTCTTCAAGATTTTTTATTTTTTTGGAGTATAAATTTTCAACATATTATCTTCTGTATTTCAGTAGTATCTGATGTGGTATTTCCTTTTTCATCATGAGTTTTATTAATTTAGGTTTTCTCTCGCTAAGTGTTTATCAATTTTCTTTATTTTTTCAAAGAACCAGCTTTTTATTTTGTCAGATTTTTTGAATTGCTCCTGTGGTTTCAATTTCATTGATTTCAGCTCTGATTTTAATTATTTTCTGTCTTCTACTGCTTTGTGTGTTGATTTGTTCTTTTTCTAGGGCTTTGAGATGTCATGTCAGGTCATTTATTTATTGACTTTCTGTTCTTTTAGTGAATGAGCTCAATGTAATGACCTTTCATGCCAAGGAAAGTGTCCATTATGAACTGTGCTAAATGATATTCATTGTGGCAAAAATGAATACAAGTGCTAATGGTGTGGACTGATCTGTCTCCAGCCTTCAAGGTTATTGTCACCCTGGGAGAGGCAGGAGCTGAAAATGAGAGGATCACCACTGGGTTTTGCCTGGCTTCTGCCCTCTCCACTCAGCATAGTGTAGGTGCTTCGACAGGTTTCTCTACAGCGTGCTCTACCAACCAGCATTCTCCCCTTTCTCCTGTCATTTCCCGGGTTGGGAAGAAAGACAGGAGAAGATGTGCATGGCACAGTGTGTGCAGCTGCTTTTCTTATTGGTCTTAACTCATTTATTCAATTCAGTTTCCCCAGCTCACTGCATTCTAAAACAACTAGTGGTAACTCACAGAAACATTTATGATAATATAGAGAAAGCAGATTTAGGGAAAGTGAGGATGGGATCATGAGCCTGCAAATGGGTTAGATGCAGGTTATCATGGAAACCGCATTGCAAACTCCTTTTCTAGAAGTCGGAACCAAGGACAGCTCTCACAAGCATGGACAGTAGACACATCACTCCATAAAACCTATTTGAGTATTTACATCCCCAACCTAGTTTCAGTGAGAAAGTAGCACAGTAGCTACTGGTGAGAATTTGGAGCTTAATTCCCTAATGAGGTTGGTTAACAGAATTCTAATCTTCATGACCTGCCTAACTGGGACACACAGGCCCACGCCGGCATATTCTAAAGAAAAATCAGGAACTGAGTTGTGCAAACATACATCTCTAAATGATGCCTCTTCCTACCTTCGGCAGCCCCACAGTCCCTATTGCAGGGTCATCCTCGCAGGGCAACCTGGGAGGGACCATCATTTGTAACCCAAGGATATGACTTATTTCCCAGTTATTAAAATTAACACTGCAGATTAACTTGCTATTTTCTGGTTACATATATATGTAGATAATCATAGTTTTTTTTTTTTCCCCTGAATCTTAAATACTCTTGTCCCTGAGAGATGTGTTCAGAAACAGCTGGATTTAAAAGTATACTCTGTAGCTATGGGTCAGGGTGGTCATAGTAACCACGCTTCTGGGCATTGAATCGAAGACCTTGACCTTGTTCACACAGTGTTCTGGGTGACCTCCCACACCAGCAGCAGATAGGAGAAGCCTCCTGGTCCTGCCACTTGATGCTTGATGGAACTTCTCTGTGCATTTGCATGCTGGGCAGGGCTTCTCTTTCAAACAAAGCAATGACTTTGATCACGTAGGTCCAATTTTATTTTTCTTGTTAACCAGATAATTACCTTCTTCTGTGCTAAGTAGGCAGTCAAGAGTAGATGCCGAACTCTAGAATTCATCTTGGATGGGCCACCTACAGGAAGCTGCATGTCCCGGGGTCCGCAAAGTTCATGCCAGCAGAAGTCTGCGGGGGCTTAACTAAAAACAGGAACTCAAGCCGGGCGCGGTGGCTCAAGCCTGTAATCCCAGCACTTAGGGAGGCTGAGGCAGGAGGATCGCAAGTTCAAAGCCAGCCTCAGCAACAGCGAGGCGCTAAGCAACTCAGTGAGACTCTGTCTCTATATAAAACACAAAATAGGGCTGGGGATGTGGCTCCGTGGTTGAGTGCCCCTGAGTTCAATCTCTAGTACCAAAAAGAAAATTAAAAAAAAAACAAAAACAGGAACTCAGATACTCCTCCTGTAGAATACAGAGACAGTGAGTCCATGAACTTAAACTTACATCAAATATGACTTTTTCCTCCCTCCAAATATTCTACCTTAAATTATAGAATCACACAATTTAAAATTTAAAACTTTTAACACCCCTAAACATGGAAATGAAACTAGAGATTTCTTCTTAAGGACTAGAACATTGCTTTCAGTGTACAGGTGAGCCAATCGGCTGGTAAGGGTGATAATGAGTCACCCGTCATTTCAGCTTTCTGAAATGTTGCTTTAAAGGGCATCTAAGTTAAAGCCACTGACTCAGAAAGACCAACAACGAGTCCTGGAGTTATCAAAGTCATTTCAAGATCAAGAATGAGTGGTATGTCAATATGATCTTTGAAGCCACAGCGATTGTGTCCTAGGGATGCTGATGTCTAAAAATGAAATCATAGTCTCATACAACAAGTGTGCTTCCTTGTTAGCAGCATGAGCTATTTTTTGGAAACAGATTTTTTTAGTTTGGGGCCTAATTTCTTTATCAATGTCAGGCAGAACTTGTTATCTACTTGAGATCCTAAAACCCTATAATTAAAAAAATTTACTTTAATGACACCAGATGAAATCAGGAACTTTGAAAAGGCAGTTACAAAGCTCTGCTATTAAAGAATAATAAAGAAATTACTTTTGTTTTCCTAACCTGTAAGGTCCAGTATGCCAGACCAATCACAAATCATTTTATATGTTTAAATAACACATTTTATCTTGCAGAGAAACACAGGTCCGTGGATGTCTGGTTAAAAACATTTGTGAGAACGTTTTCACTGATGTTCTCTTGTCTGAGCACAGTATCCAAGTCGCTCAGTCACATGAGCTGAAATGATTTTCACTTCTGTGCTGAAACACAGAAACAGACACCTGCTTTGCCACCATTTGCTTTGTGGCTCTGAGCATATCACTTGGGCTTGCATTTGTCTAGAAAACAAGATCTTAGGCTGGGCACAGTGGCGCACACCTGTAATCCCAGCACTTAGGGAGGCTGAGGCAGGAGAATCGCGAGTTCAAAGCCAGCCTCAGCAACAGCGAGGTGCTAAGCAACTCAGTGAGACCCTGTCTCTACATAAAACACAAAATAGGGCTGGGGATGTGGCTCAGTGGTCGAGGGCCCCTGAGTTCAATCCCCAGTACCAAAAAAAAGAAAGAAAACAAGGCCTTAGAACTAAAGAATCTCTTAAGATCCTTTGATTCTCACAATTCCTGCAACCCTAAATGATAGATGGAATCAATTTTTAGAGCACTTGCCATTAAGACAATGGAACTAGCAACCCCCCCACCGCCAATTAATTCACTTGCTAAGTGCAAAACACTGCACTACCGTAGAGCTGCAGACAGACACCAATAAATGCACACCAGTGAAGAGGGGGTTGCGGAGTGGCCCCCGCTGTTACACACTCCCACAGGCCGCAGTGAGGACAGAGAGTAAGGGGAGACGCAGCTTCAAACCATGTTGAACCACGATCACCTCATGGAATGGCTGAGAAGCGGTTGGAACCAGGTGATGAGAAGTTTTGAATGTCACGTTCAGGGTTTTGAATGTCAATCCATTCCCATAACTTTATGAGCACCATCTCCTGGACTAGCTGGAGTAACATGCAGAGCCCTGAGCTTTGGAAGAAGATGCCATTAGAACCACTTCTGCTGCACTGGGCCAGAGAATGGTTGGGAAGATTGGGATGGATTTTTGTGTTTTTAGTGGACAAATGACAACTGCTGAGGCTTAAGATATATTGTGTGTTCTCCTAGCTCCCAATGGCACCTACGCACCAGTGATTGCCAACTCCCAAATTCCTACCTCCCTCCAGCAGCTCTCTTAAGCGCTTGATCCTTAAACAGGTGTTTCTAAGAGCCATAGCAAGAGCCTCTTGAATTAAGGCACTCAAATTTTAATACATCTTCCCCTCCAATACTCACCTCCTTACATATTTCTTTCCCCAATCAAATGCACCACTGTGCACATCAGAAGAAGAGACTCAGGTCTTCTCTGCACCTTCTGTCTTACCTTTTACACATAATAAATGGACATTTATACCAAGTGCTAAAGATTCAACCTGCTGTCTCTCAAAGTCACCTCTTCGTTCCACCAGCTTCTGATTTTTTTTAAACATTATTACAACAAACTCCAAATTATTTCATCCTCTATCCTTCAACTACCTCCACGCCAAATGTTACAACAAACCACTTTTTGGGTGTGAAGATTGGTGACATAAATTCTCTGTGTTAAATCCTTTCAATGACTTTTGATGGACTACAATACAAAATCCAGTGTCTCCAGCTCAGTGGAGAAGGCATTTCATAACCCGGTGCCCCCCGGCCTCTAAATTCTCACCTCTCCCCATTCTTTCCTGTCGCCCTATGCTGTTGCCTTTCTCACGGACCCGCAGTTTCCCCTGTGGCCCTGTCAAGGCTGCAGCTAAACCTCAGCTCCCTGCACCACTTCTCAGGGCACACCTGCTACTCCTCTTCCACTCATATCTCCCCAGGCATTCATACTGTGGCTCCACAATCATCTGTTCATTTGCCTGTATCTCCTCGTTTCTTGTGCATCCTAACACCCTTCCACATGTGCATCCTGTACTAATGGTGGCCATGATCTGGCTCTCAATGAATGCTGGTGGGTGAATAAATACGCAATAGTCCAATAGAGAGAACCCAAGACCCAAGGAAGGGATGAATGTCAGCAACCCAGAAGCGTGTCTGTGGTTACAAGTGCTGCAAAGCTGAGCAGCTGAAAAACTACAAAATGGTCACGTGGGGAAGCAAATTCCACAACAGTCTCAGTTCAGTGGCAGACTTGGAATGTCCTACAAGAAACTAAAGACCTATAGGAGAATAACAGGGGCACAGGAGATGCTGGAACGTTCTTGCCCAATGCTGTCTTTGCCTTGGAGGAAGAAAAGTGAGGAAGAAAATTTGAGGGAAAGAAATGGAATTGGCATATTTTCTTCGAGGGAGTGAGGTAGGGCAAGCATGTCCTCACATTTAGAGTAAGTTAGCCATGCAAGACTGGAAACCGAGGAAGAAGGAGAGGTGTCCGTCTCACGAAGCAAAACTGAAGAAGATTGGAGGATTGTGAGAGGAAGAAAGAGATGACGGTTTGAGGCTTGAGCTGGAGAAAGGCTAGAATGATTCTCATATCTGAAGAGATAAGAAAACAGCTCAGGGAAAATTTGAGATGGAGCAACATTGAGTGATGTTGTGCTGGGTAACAATTACAACATTAAAACAGATCATTTTAAATATGAAAGAGTCACTTCTTTATTATTTTTATTGGTACTGGCATTGAACACGGGGTTCTTAACCACCGAGTGGTGCTTAACCACATTCTCAGCCCTTTTAATTATTTTTATTCTTGAAATAGGGTCTCACTAAGTTACTTAGGGCCTTGCTAAGTTGCTAAGGCTGGCCTCCAATTTGCAATCCTCCTGACTCTGCCTCCCAACTCACTAGGATTACAGGCGTGCACCACCACACCTGGCTTGAAAGCTCCGTTTCTTATAAGTGTTTGAAAATAATGTTCTCAGGCACAGAAACAGGATTTGTTTTGTACATAAAACTGAATACCGACAATTAGCACTGCGTGTTCCTTTTTGTTTTTTCAATGATACAAAAATTGTCAATTATAATACCATGAAATTAGAGGTGAAATAACCTATGCTCATTTGGCAAGTTGGAGTAGCAGTACAAACAAAACCTGGTACTTATTAAATCTCTTTAAGCACATTATTAATGCATGCCACTTGAGATAAGAGAATAAGCCAGAGTTGAAGGGAACTAGCACAATTTCCATTAAAAAGGAAGTTAGGCCAGGCTCCATGGCGCATACCCATAATCCCAGCAAATCTGGAGGCTGAGACAGGACGATGGCAAGTTCAAAGCCAGCCTCTGCAACTTAATGAGGCCCTAAGCAACTCAGTGAGACCCTGTCTCTAAATAAAATACAAAAAAGGTCTGGGGATGTAGTTCAGGGGTCAAGTGCTTCTGAGTTCAATCCCCAGTACCAAAAAAAAAACAAAAACAAAAGTAAATTGGAGGCCTAGAGATGTAGCTCAGTGGTAGAGTACCTGCCTAGCCTGTGTGAGACTTGCATTCAATTCCTCTCACCATTCAGTCAGCAGATAACACCATCTTTTCATTCATTTTTTCTAATTTGCAGAAATAGTCTAGCATTAAGATAATAATGAGATTGAATATCACATTGTAAAGGAAATCAGTAACATCCTATTCCATGTAAACCTAAGGTGGGAAAAATGTAATAGTGCAACCTAGTACAGGGTCCAAGAGGACGTTGCTCCATGATCCAGCTCTTCAAGGAGGAACAACAATAATGAATCACAGCAGAGAGTTTACCATTGAAAAGTACAACTTCAGCCAGGCACAGGAATGCACGCCTATAATCCCAGCAGCTCCAGAGGCTGAAGCAGGAGCATCTCAAGTTCAAAGCCAGCATCAGCAACAGTGAGGCACTAAGCAATTCAGTGAGACCCTGTCTCTAAATAAAATACCAAGTAGGGCTGGGGATGTGGCTCAGTGGTCGAGTGCCCCTGAGTTCAATCCCCCATACCACACCCCCTGAAAAAGAAAAAAAAGCACAAATTGCCAGTACATATGAAAAGAGACTCATTCTCATTGTTAATAAGAAAAATGCAAGTTACACCATTGATGAGATCCCAGTTTGCACACATCAGATTGGCCAAAAGTCTAAAGTTAGCTGAGTGTGAGAGTATTATCTACTACATTTGAACAGCGTGTAATGTACAAGATTCATTCCAACTACTTAACTACTCTCCATGCATCAAAGACATTTGCACACATTTAATACCATTATTTGTAATAGATAAAAATAAAAACACAGACACTCACTTGCAGAAAGAACGTACCAATGGTGGGCTTGCCACACAAGTGGATGTTCTGCAGCTATGCAGATCAACGCGAATGAATCTCAAGAACATAAAATTGAAGTAAAAGGCAAGTCAGAAGCGTGCTTTTAATGGGTTCGTTTAATGTAAGTTCCAAAACACTTGCAAAACTGAATATTTTAGTCATATGTGCAGATACGGTGAACTAATAAGAAATAAAATGGGGAAACTTTGGGCAAAAAGCTTTTAAAATCGGTTTAATGAGTGATCCTAAAGAACAGGTAGAAAAATGGCTGTTTTATAGTCTCATAATTTAACATTTGCGTGTGTGTGTGTGTGTGTGTGTGTGTGGCCTTAACTCAGCCCAGCTTTGGAAATGGGTACAAAAACACAATGAAACATTTCACATTTCAACTTTTCGCCTAAAACTTTACAATTTTTGAGTAACCAGAAGTTGTTCACATGCCAAAGTTTTGAACTTTATAGACGGGTCCAGTTTATATTAGTTGGATGAATGTATTTTTTTTTTTTTTTTTGAAAGTATACATTTAATGTAGCCCCATATAAAATGCAAGCCAGGGATGCTTCTTGGATGAGGAGCAACGTTTAGCAAGCAGAATACATACACCTGCATGGTGCCCGCCAGCCAGCCGTCGGGCAGGTCAGATTCCAGGCATTAAGGAGACACTATTCCATACTTAGCATGCAGGTTCATTAACTCTTTGCAGAGATATCCGCTGACTATCTCCTGTGCTGCTCTGACCCTTGTTCTTGGAGACGGCACTCTCTTGGGTGGTATTTGTCGTGGCAAACAAGACGTTGGCCTACTGTTTCCTCTACCTGTTTATTTCATCCAAACAAAAAAGTTACATTTGAAATCTCAGTTGAGAACATTCACACATACACACACACACAATCTAGGATGCTGTGATGACATATTCAGTCTTTTCTCCCATCGAGCTGCAGGTCCTTTACTTGGCAGGAAACAGAACACATACTTAACTCATTATTGAAGGTTTTAATAAGGAGGTGAAACCTCATGCTTATGTCTAATAAAGGCTTTGTGCTTTTGAGGGCAATCTATAATTTTTTGCTTGCAAAATTCCCTGGTTTTGAAATGGAGTCCCTTTATAGATTACAACAGCATAAAAACATTTTAAAACTTTGAGGTGACAGCTGGTAATAGAACTCTCGTTTATTTAGTATGGTGATTCTCCATGCCTGTCTCTACCTATATTAATTATGTTACATATTATATATAATGTTATATTAATTATATTCTTCAGTTGTTCCCCTTTATCTAAATTCGTCTTATGTCGTCTGAACACTCCCATGTTTCTGGGCTCTGATAATGTCACTTTTTCCTACGTAAAAAGAAAAACAAATTTTATTGTCTATAAAACAAATCCAGACCCCTTAACCAAATTTTGACCCTAGTGGAGTTTTCCATCCTCACATCCAAAAAATGGATTTTGGATATTTTGGGCTTGAATTACTTGATGTTCCTCATACATGCTCCTGGGTCACCTGCTGCTCCTTCCACATCCCCAAATCAGGCTGTTCAAATGCCACCCATCCTTCCAGTTTCAGCCCTCCTGCTAATCCGTTTCTATCTGCTTGCTGGTTTCAACCTTGTCTTTCAAGCTGGCAGTGATTGCTATATTTTCTAAAATCTCGCTGTGGTTATTTTTATGTGTCCACTGGAGTAGTACCAGTTCTTGGTTAAACATCAGCCTAGACATTGCCACAAATTCATGTTTTAGTTATCTTTAAGTCAGTAGAATTTGAGGAAAGCAGATCATTCTCCGTGATGTGGGTGGGTTTCATCTGCTCAGTCATTTGAAGGTCTTAGGAGAAAACGCTGAGGTCCCCCAGGCAACAAGGGATTTTGCTGGCAAAGCACCTTTGGAGTCTGGATGATGACATTAATTCTTCTGTGGTCTATAGCCTTGCCAGATTTGGACATTTCTTACCTAGTACACACACACACACACACACACACACACACACACATATCCTACTAGTTCTTTTTCTCTGGTGACCCCTGGCTAATAAAAAGCCCTGAGTCCCTTTTCCTGGCACTTCATTTGATTCAGTCTTCTCTCCTCCCTGTCCATAGTTAACTCCTAGTCTTACCCTAGGACTCAAATCAAAGGCATTTCCTAGCTGGATGCAGACATCCCTAACCAGGGTGCACGCTTCCGTTACGTGCAAAGCATCGTGGGACGTGCCCCTAAAGGGGATTCATCGTGGTTGTAATTTCACATGTGTAGGGTGGTTTGAGTGAGGCCCTCTTCCTCAGCTGTGTGGTAGGATCCCTCAGGGCACAGTGCATCTCTGATTGGAGGGCCGTGTGTACCACATAGCACTTGCTGTCTGACTCTGTGAAAGTGTATGTTTGCATAGCAATGGATTCCCTAATTGGCATTTATATATTATTTAATTTATTTTTGTTTGTTCTTTTTAGATATACATGACAATAGAGTGTATTTTGGCGTATTATATGTACATGGAATATAACTTATTCTAATTAGGATTCAGTTCTTGGGTTTGTACATGATGCAGATTTACCATGGTCTGTATTCAAATAAAAGGATAGGGAAGTTATGTCCAGTTAATTCTACTGGGCTTCCTTTCCCCCTTCCCCTCCCTTCCCTTCATTCCCCTTTGTCTAATCCAATGGACTTCTATTCTCGTCCCCACCCTCCCTTGTTGTGCATTAGTATCCACAGGTCAGAGAGAACATTTGGCTTTTGGTTTTATGGGATTGGCTTATTTCACTTAGCATGATATTCTGCAGGTCCGTCCATTTATGGCAAATGCCATAATTTCATTCTTCTTTATGGCTGAGTAATATTCTATTGTGTATAAATGCCATATTTTCTTTATCTATTCATCTGTTGAAGGACACCCAGATGGGCTCCATAGCTTGGATATTGTGAACTGAGCTGCTATAAACATTGATGTGGCTACATCACTGTAATATGATGACTTTAAGTCCTTTGGGTATAAACCAAGAACTAGGATAACTGGGTCAAATGGTGGCTCCATTCCAAGTTTTCTAAGGAATCTCCATACCATTCCAAGTTTCCTAAGGAATCTCCAATTGGTTGCACCAATTTGCAGTCTCACCAGCAATGTGTGAGTGAAGCTTTTCCCCCACATCCTCACTAACATTTATCATGACTTATATTCTTGGTAATTGCCATTCTGACTGGAGTGGGATGGACTCTCAGCGTAGTTTTAACTTGCATTTCTTTAATTGCTACAGATGTGGGACATTGTTCCATATATTTGTTGACATTCATATCTCCTCTTCTGTGAAGTGCCTGTTCAGTTCCTTTGCCCATTCATTTATTGGGTTATTTATTTTGGGGTGTTAGGTTTTTTGAGTTCTTTCTATATCCTGGAGATGAATGGTCTGTCTGAGGTGCAGGTGGCAAAAGATTTTTCTCCCATCCTGTAGGCTCTCTCTTCCCATCCTTGAGTGTTTCCTTTGCTGTGAAGAAGCTTTTTAGTTCGATACTATCCCATTTATTGATTCTTGATGTTACTTCTTGAGCGTTAGGAGTCTTGTTGAGGAAATTCCGTCCCTAAGCCAACATGTCACCATTCACATTTTGTTGCCCTTATAAGACAACATGCTTTATGAGTTCACTATTCATCACTTTAGGTTTCAAATTAATTTTTAACTGATACATGAAAGCACAAAAGTCATACATATTAGTGGGATACCATGTGTTGTTTTGAAACATGAATTTATTTTATAATAGTTAAGTCAGTTTAAACATATTGATTACCACAAACATTTCTATTTCTTTATGGTGCAAACTTTCAAGATCCTTTTGCACATCGGTTGGTACAGCTATAATCACTGTCACAGTCACCTGCTGTGCAAGAGCAGCTTCCTGCTGTGCCCTGCCTGTCCCTTGGTACCACTCATCCACCTCTCCACTCCCCACTGGTATGTGACCAACTCTTCGAGATGCACACATGGGTGCTCACACAGTCCTGGTCTCTCTGTGCTTCACACATTGACCTCTAGGTCCATCCTTGTGTCCCAGCTGACTTATCTGTTGATCCCTAGTCACATGGTATCTTTCAACACAGGATCTTCCTTTAACCAAGAAATGTTGGTAAACATACATAGTCATTACAAAGTACCTGCTCGGTGCCCTGTGCTATGCTGGCTCTTTGACTCTGACTTAAAATCAGGCTCCTAAGTTGAGGGCAAGGTCATGTGACCTGTTGAGCTGACTGTGGAATCCGTATGGAGAATAAACAATGTGATGAGCACTTTTCAATCACTCAACAGCGAAGAGTTCAGGGATATTGCTTACATACAGCTGTTCCTAATATGTCCCAGTTATTCATGAGGAGTGCATCCCAATCATGGAAGGAGCAGAGAGTCTTCAGGAAGCAGATAATAGTCTGTGGTGATCGTGCAGAAGATCAGGACGTGCAGAAGAGGTGAACTGAAACATGTCCATGAAATCCGAGGTGGAACACGTTCATGAGCTTAGGAAGCTCTGCCTCAGCCCAGGATGAGGCCTGGAGTCGGACGGGACAGGTGCTAGGGGAGAGGCGTGCACTCCTTCAAGTCATGTGCAGGGTGAAGGAAGAGAGGCTGTGTTCATCCGAAGACAATGAAGCAGTCTGATTCTGCAGATGCTGTGATTTAAAGTGGAAGAACCACAGAGAGGCTAATTGTCACTGTGCCTGTGGGGGTGCAGAGGACAGGTTCTAGTTTATGTCATCCCCATGTGACCCTAGGAATAACAAGATCAGTTGCTGGAAATGTGTTGAGGGAAATATGTGGGTGTTGAGACTGGGAGCTAAGTTACCTCACACCACATAGGCATGAGCTGCTTTCACAAATATGAAGAAACATTTTGAGAAAATATGTGTAAATGTTCCTTTTAGTTTTGTTGTTATTTTGGTTGGTTTGGGGTTTTGTAAAGCTGATTTCTTAGTAGAGACACTGGCATGGAAAGCATGACCTCAAAATGTTTCTGCAGCTTGCTCCAATACATTCATGCTGATCAGGAAGGAGCAGGTCCCCGGCCGGGCTACCAAGGTGTCAGCAGAAGCCACGGGAACCCTTCCCTTGCTGCTATCACAGGCTGGAGCTAAACCACATGACATCTCAAGGTTCGCCACTTGAATAAATGGGGTTACATTCAAAAGACAGAAATGACAATTGATGAGAGACTGTATTTTCGCTACGTATCACTATTTGAATTTGTGGAAAAGATGGAGAGATTTGGGGCTTGCTTCTAAGTATATACCAAATAACAAATTCAAGCAACTGAAAGACTTATGAAGCTGTTAGATTCCATTGAATTGTTCCATTCACTTGATATTGTCAGAGTACCGCTTTGGCCAGAAAGCTGAATCTAGTATGTAGATTACAAACTACAAAAAAAAAAAAAAAGGTAGAGAATGTTATGGAGATAGAAAGAGGTGAAAGTACAAAAACTAGATTTTATGTTCTCATATTTAATTATCTAAAATAACCCCAAAGTGTTCTTGAATGATACATTGAACAAAATGTAGTTTGCAAAATATATTGCCCCTGAAGTCCTGACATGGGTCAGTACAGCTGGTAACAAAAATAATTGAAAGGCACTTATGATGATTACAAATGTAGGTGATAAAATGGCCCATAATGAGTTGCATTTTGATGGTGAGGATTATATAACAACCTTATGCAAATTCCCTTTAGACAAGATTAAAATTTCAAAGCATCCCAGTGTAACCCACCCTGTTTATTAAGCCATTCCACACTCTGACCCTGACATATAATTTTCTTCTTCAGTTCCTCCAATCTACCTGTCAGCCAGATTTCTCACAATAGAATGGAACACAACACTTCTTGAATAGGCAAAAAAAAAAAAAAAAAAAAATGCCATTCACAATAGCCACAGAAAACATTAGGTATGAAATGTCAAATGTAATGGAAGATGGGAGATTCCTACACCAGAAATTCTAAAATATTATAGAGATTAGTTAGAGGAGACTGAAATAAATGGAGGGTGATTGGTATATGCAGCATCTCATGGTCCATCTGCATCCCAATTGATATGTAGACTTGATGTTAATCCCGATACAAATTCCCACCTTTCTTATAAAAATGGACAGACAGAAGCTCAAATTTATACTGAACTGTGCAAAGGAAATACTTGACTCAAGAGCAATATTCAAGATGATGAAGATGGAGAGTAAAGTTAAAGCATCACAGTGAACCCCACCATCATGCACATCCACAGGAATGGAGTCCCAACTAGAATACGATATACGATACATTCCACGCTTGTATAATTATGTCAAAACAGATGCTAGTGTCAAGTATAACTAAAAAGAACCAATAAGTTAATTAGATAAAATCAAGTTCCCTGAAATTTGAAACAAAAAAAAATTGAAGCATTTAGATAATCTGATTTCAGAACTTACGAAGCTTTAGTAGTAAAAATAGGTATTAACTTAAGGATCACCAATACATCAAAGCCATGCAATAGCTGGTGCAGAAATAGAAATAGTTGTGTGTGATTGCCTCGTGTTTTCTCAAGGGCATCACAGAAAATCAATAGAGATTGCAAGGTCTCTTCAACAATTATGCTATAGAAACTAGAGGCCCATATGGAGAAAAATAAATTCTGACCATAATACATAATAATAAATTTGAAATATGACAAAAAAATACAAGTGCTAAAATGATGTAGTCTCTGGAAGGATATAGGAATGTATGTTGTTGACCTCAGCATTAGTGATAATTGCTCAATCAAGTTGAGACCAGTGCTATTTCGTGAATAATAATAATTAATAACTGATAATAAATTAGACTATTGAAATGCAAAGCACTGTCTTCAGAAGATACAATTAATGTGAAAAATTGCTTACACTGTAAGAAAATAGGCATAATTTACATATCAAACAAAAGAACTTTGTAACAAAGTTGAAAACTAATTAAAAGACAACAGATTTTAGATGAGTCAACTTTTTTAAATGCTCAAAAAATTTTATCAAGTTGGGCATGGTGGTGCACGCCTGTAATCCCAGTGATCAGGGAGGCTGAGGCAGGAAGATCACAAGTTCAAGGTCAGCCTCAGCAATTTAGTGAGACTCTGTCTCAAAATAAAAAACAAAAAACGAAAGGGCTTTCCATGTGGCTCAGTGGTTAAGTACCCCTGGGTACAATCCCTGGCACCAGAAAAAAAGTCTATCAGACAATTCATGAAAGCAGATGTGTAAATTGCCCTTAACACAGGAAAAAGAGTTCAATGGTACTCATTAGAGAAATGTAAAACCACAATGAGGCCCCAGGACATACATAGAGCAGCTAAAATAATAGCAGGCAATGGCAAGTGACAGCGAGGACACTGGATAACTCAGCCCTTGTGCAATGCTGGTGGGACTGCAGAATAACTTGTGCCAGGAAATCATTTGGCAGTCTCTGAAATCATTAAACATCTGCCTGCCAAATACCCAGAAACTCCACTCCTAAATGTATACACAAAGGAAGTGCCTGCATTCCTTCACAAAAATACTGGACCATAAAATAGAAACTTAAATTGTAACAGGCCAAAGTAAAGATAATTGAAGTGTCCATCACCTGGACTGTGACTGAAGAAAGTTACACGCCCCTCCCATGCAGTGCTGCTTAGAAACTCACAGGAACACGCCAGCAATACACGGGGCACTCTTG
>PVHX01000858.1:134409-198868 GCA_004024805.1 Geosciurus inauris | reverse complement strand
CGTTCTGGGATAATGGAATTGTGCTCTAGATCTTGATTCCAGTGACAGCTGCCTGCCTGTGCTGTGCTCCTCTAGGGAGGAAAGTGTGAATATCATACTCAAGACCTGTGTGCTTTACTGAATGCAAATTTGCACCTCAAAAAATGCACATTTATCTGGGCGCGGTGGTGCATGCCTATAAACCCAGTGGCTTGCTACGCTAAGGCAGGAGGATCACAAGTTCTAAGCCAGCCTCAGCAATGGCGAGGCGCTGAGCAACTCAGTGAGACCCTGTCTCTACATAAAACAAAATAGGGCTGGGGATGTGGCACAGTGGTCGAGTGCCCCTGAGTTCAATCCCTGGTACCCACCCTGCCAAGTGCACATTAAATAAATATAAAATTAGGTGGGAGAAATAAAAGGATATGTATTAACTATCATTCCAAATGTGAAAGCAGTGAAATTTCCAAAGGGAAGGACAATCAGATTGTCCTGCAATACTCCTTTTACCAAAAACAAATCATCTTTAACAACAAATGATAAAAGTAGAGACTCTGTACCTTCAGGGTGTCAAACACAGAGAACACAGGACAGGACATTATGCCATGGAGGGAAGGCAAACATAAAACACTACAAAAGCCAAAGAAAGAGTGAGAAAATCAAAATAAGTATCACACTTGATTAAAGAAGTCCAATCCCAGATGAGATCCAGGATTTTTTTTTTTTTTAATTTTTGAGATTTTTAAGTTTTTTCCTGGGTAAGGAGCTTTCTCAAAAACACCTCCTGGTCCAGATTCATAGAAAGATAATCCTTGTGATATTTCTTATCATATAACTTGTTCTTGGGGAAATACTGTTGAAATACTTTCACATAGACTATCTCATAAGAAGTAAATAGTATTAATTTTTATTTTCTACAAACGAAGAAATGAGTCCAGGGCCCTCGACCACTGAGCCACATCCCCAGCCCTGTTTTGTGTTTTATGTAGAGACAGGGTTTCACTGAGTTGCTTAGGGCCTCGCCATTGCTGAGGCTGGCTTTGAACTCGCAATCCTCCAGCCTCAGCCTCCTGAATTCAATTACTTTCTTTATTCACTGTCTGCCTATAGTTAATTATGCCTCTTTTGTAAATCTAAGATGGCCTCAAAAGACTAAGATTTTCACAGTTATGATTTCTGAAAATATTGTGCCCCGTAAACTTCAATAATGTTTTGCATAAACAGACATAACTTATTAAAAATTAATTACACTTAGGTGGAGCAGGACGTGCAGTGAGGGTGGATGAGGAGGTCTTCCTGGCGATTCTGCACCCTAAGAACAGGATTCACAGGCTGGAATTCTGGGAACGTTGAGTTGCAGGTGGTAGATGTAAGAAATGAGCATTGAACGGTACATAGGTCCCTGTGTGCTTCTGAGCTCGGAATTTATTCCCAGGTAATGGGAAACTCTGAAAAGATACAAGCAAGAAAGCGAGGTGTCCATTTTGGAATCACCAGGAGCTGGTTCCATGTACAGAATCCATCAACGGGACACAGGGTAGGAGAGCTGGCGTGGGCAGGGAGTCTACATAGGAGGCCGCTGCCTCCAAGTGGAAGACGATGAGGCTCCAGCTTTGCAGTGCCCGGTAAGATGGACACAGAGGGGACACGTCAGAGCGGTGGAATTCTGTGTCGGGTGTGACGAGGTGGGAATGTGGGGCGACTGCTGCCTTTCTCATGGAAGATATAGGCTCATCAAAGTCAAATGATGGCACTTAGATGTTACAGCCTCTGATGTCAGAAACCCAAGAAGGAAAAAATGTATTGGTTTCGCTTCATTGGACATTTGATGAAAATCTGATCATTTACAACACCACCGTGTGTTTTCTGATAATCGTATCATAGTTGGCGGCTGCAACGTCCAGTCTGTGCTCCAGATGGGGTTGCCTGGGCTCAACCCTGTCCTTGGGGTGTGGGTGACACCCTGGGACAGGAGCCCTCTGGGATGGCCAGAGACTTGCTGCATGGGGTCCCTCAAACTCCTGGAAGAGGGTGTCCGTCCCCGTGTGGGAGACAGGTCATGGCTATGAGAGGAAGCCACCAGAAAGAGACAAATGGGCTCTTCTTTTGGAAAAAGAGTGGAAAAGCAGTGTGGTCCCTTCTCACAGTCTCTGAAGCTTTAATTACATTTACTGAATGTCTCAAAATTACCCAGATAACAGCCTTGGTGGAGACATCCTTGTTGATGTTGGTCTGTGGCGTTTCTCCTTGGAACTCAGCCTGACCTGTCGTGCAGGAGGGAAAAGCGGGTTCAAACAGCACCTTCCTGTGCTTGGATTATACCGAGAGCGACGCTCTCCTAAACGCTCAGGAACTCAAAGCAGAACATCAGCCCTGTTGCAAACGGACCATGTTTTCAGCTGAATCGAGAGAAAGTCAGTTGTACACCAGGGGACAGTGCGTGACCTGGAAGGGTGCCACTTGTTGAGTCTTTTCAGTCTAAACCAATGGAACAGTTGAGACGAAGCCAGCTGCAAAACCCTAACCAGGACGAGAAAGGAACAACTACTTATCTTCTCTCTGATTCTTTCAAATCCTTTAGGATTAGTTATATTCGTTTGGATTTATTTTGAATCCCGAGTGGTGCTTTAAAAAATTGGAGCACTCACTTTGCAGAAATTCTATTTACTCAAACAGTCTACTAAATGGAAAGACTTTATGAGATTTTGAGCTTAATCCAGTACTAGTACTTACATTACAATTTAGAATCCAATTTTCTCTGACACTATGTGTGTTTTAAAATATAGCGTATGTGAATGGACATCCGGTTTTGGAGACTGGCTTATTTCACTTAGCATGTGTTATGGTGTGAATGTGAGGTGTCCCCCAAAAGCTCATGTGTGACACAATGCAAGAAGGTTCAGAGAAGAAATGATTGGATTGTGAGAGTCTTGACCCAATCGGTGAATTAATCCCTGGCGGGATTAACTAAGTGGTAACTAGAGGCAGGTGGGGTGTGCCTGGAGGAAGTAGTTAATTGGGGGCATGGCTATGGGGTGTATATTTTATATCTGGAGTTGGAGTCTTTCTCCCTGCTTCTTGATCACCATGATGTGAGCTGCTTTATTCTACCACCTCTCTCACCTTGATGTTCAGCTCACCTTGAACCCTGAAGAATAGAGCCAGCCTTCTCTGGACCTCTGAAACCGTGATCCCTCAAATAAACTTTTCCTCCCCTACAGTTGTGCTGGTCGGATCCTTTAGTCACAGCAGTAAAAAAGCTGACTAAAATGGCACAATAGTCTCCAGTTCCATCCATTTACTGGACAATGCCATAATTTCATTCTTCTTTAAGGCTGAGTAATATTCCATTGTGTCTATATAACACATTTTCTTAATCCATTCATCTGTTGAAGGGTACCTAGGTTGTTCCATAGCTTGGCTATTGTGAATTGAGCTGCTATACACATTGATATGGCTGATGTGGCTGCATCACTGTAGTATGCTGATTTTAATTCCTTCGGTATATACCAAGGAGTGGGATAACTGGGTGAAATGGTGGTCCTATTCTGAGCGTCTCCATACTGATTTCCAGAGTGGTTGCACCCATTTGCATTCCCACCAGCAAGGTAGGAGTGTACCCTTTTTCCCTACATGCTGGCCAACATTTATTACTTGTATTCTTGATAATGGCCATTCTGACTAGAGTGAGATGAAATCCCAGTGTACTTCTGGCTTACCTTTCTGTAATTGAACATTTTTTTATGTATTTATTGACCATATTTCTTCTGTAAAGTGCCTGTTTAGTCCCTTTGCCCATTTATTGATTGGGTTATTTGTTTTATTGGTGTTAAGTTTTTGAGTTCTGTGTATATCCTGAGATTAATGCTCTGTCTGAGGTGCAGGTGGCAAAGATTTTCTCCCATTCTGTAGGCTCTTTCTTCATGTTTTTGATTGTTTCCTATTTTGTGAAGAAGCTTTTGAGTTTTATACCATCCCATGTATTGATTCTTGATTTTACTTCCTGAGCTTTCGGAGTCTTGTTGAGGAAGTTGGTTCCTAAGCCGAGATGATGGAAAGCGGGCTTACTTTTTTAAACTACAGTTCCTCATACCAAGGGCAGGAACAAGTTGTGTTCAGTTGTGAGACTCTTGGCATCTAGACTTCACAACAGTGCAAAAGGAGACCATAGAACACTTAAGAGTGTGTATGGAGCAGTAGTTTCTCAGTACTAATATGATGAACTCAATAAAAATGATCAACACACCACTGTTAAATTTTTAGGGGAAGTTCAAGTGTCTGGATTTAAACATGCTCAGCAAAGCACACATGACATGGAGTTGAGTCCTTTGGATATTCTTCCTTTGTGTGGGGTCAAAGTGTCTTGTGGAATCCACTTACTGGTCAGTTAAAGGTCTCCTGGCCTTGGACACAGCATTTATTTGTTTGATGCAGAAATCAAACAGAGGCAGTGAGTTGGGATGGGATCTCACATCATGAGGAGGCCAAACAATATGATTAGACCTTCTGGGAATGTTAATTAGAGCTTTGCGAAAGGAACTCTTGCTGAGATCCCAACATCCGACTTCCAGGAACCAGGACTTGCTCAATACTGCAATGAGCTTCTTGGCTTAGCTGTGCTGTGAGAAACGATCTCTTTAATCCTAAGGTAATAAATGATGTTTTTATATTATGAAAAGGATACCAATCCTGTCATCCAATAATAGCAGCCACTTGTAACACAATCCCAGATCTACCCGGGGTCTTGGCTGTGCCATCTCCGAACATGGATTTAGTCTGTTGCTACAAAGCGTTCTTCCAACATTTTACAAAAGACATGTCAGGCACTTTTCTAAATTATGATTTCTTTAATCTTCAAGACCGTGGACGGCTGGTTTGGACCGGGTTACGCAGATCCTGTGTGACTGAGATGGAGTTTATAAACTCTTGATTTGGTACCACCAAAGTTGGGGTTGCTTTGCCCATGGTCTGAGGGGATTGGGCTAGGTCTGCACACAGGGCAGAGGATTGAGGAGGGATTTGGGAATGTGGCAGAGGTAGGTGGTGGGACCTGAGAGCTGTGGGTTTTACCCCATTCCCATGGCTGCTAGGCTTACATGGCCCTGGTGCCTTGAGTTTCACTCTGCATTAACATGCTGACCTTTCCATCTGTCCATACAGTATTTGGGGAGGAACTTGTTCCTGGTCAGTCCTGCTCAGTAGGAGGCAGAATCAAACCACACATACGGACATTGATTGCAATTTACATGGGAAACATGAATACCTTGCTGTCTCAACCCGCTGAATATTATAAAAAAGTCCTGTTGAGAATCGTGAGTTCAAAGCCAGCCTCAGCAACGGCGAGGCACGAAGCAACTCAGTGAGACCCTCTCTCTACATAAAACACAAAATAGGCCTGGGGTGTGGCTCAGTGGTCGAGGTCCCCTGAGTTCAATCTCCAGTAACAAAAACAAAAAAACAAAAACAAACAAAAAAGTCCTGTTGAAAAAAAAAATGCATGTATTTCAAGACATATTTCATAGATTAAAACACGTTGTAAACTTTCAGAAGAATGAGAATAAAAATGAAAGAATAAGAAGTGAAATTCTTCTAGATAATTAGGATTGTTTATTGTGTTTTCCTCTGGGAATGTGTATTTTATTTTATAGTTTTTTTTTTAAGATTCATTGATTCATGTTTGTGATGTGAAGAAGTGGAGGAGGTTGCTTCCAACTTCCAACTTATGTCATTTATTGAATTGAGGATTTATTAATAGTAACTGAATATGGAAATACCATGAGGTTTTCTTCCCCTCTAAAATGTCTACTCTGGACATTTTTACTTTCATATTATCTTTCCCAAGTGTGCAGTTTTCTGAAGCAGTTTTAATAGCAACAAATACCATCCCAATCATTAACATGGTTCCAAAAATAGTCAGTCAAAGTCTCATTTGTGTTGACAGAAACAATAGGGAGGTAATGAGTAGCCAAAAGAAAAAGAGGTTTCCATTTACTTCAAAGGACACCATATGGATTGACTTATTCAATCTAATTCCATATTAGTTTTCTTCCTTAAATTCTAAGTTTGCACTGCCTTTGAAACAGCGCTATTTTATGTTCCATTTTAAGTTATACATACTGAATTTCAGGGAATTTTTATATTAAATCCAACCCATAACCTTCTGTTTTCTCCCTCACTGTTAATGGTGTTCCACAGGCGCTATTGATGAAGATGTGAAAATCATAGAGAAGGTGTGAATATTTAAATATAAATTGTTCTTGGATTGACAGATGTGAGAACATAGCTTCCTATTTTAAAATTCTTCACCTATTGCATTTTTCATTTGTAAGAGAATATAGTTTTCGACCCTCATTTGTTAAGGAAAGTAAAACAGACCCCATGGATCCTGACTTTGAAACTCAACACGCTGGTGTTTTTACGAGAAAATGATGTTGTGAATGATCGCTTACCTGAATTCAACAGCAGTCTATTTTTTCATTTTAAGAAAGTTGCCACCATAATGATTCAATCTCAGGTTGTTAGCCCAACTTTCCTCTAAAACCACCAATTATTTCAAAAAGATCATCGTGTTTTTTGCATGATGATCTCCTTGAACAGATAATAACAATCTAATTGATTTATTCTGCCTCTATTTACTTTGCAAAGGAAGTAAAAAAATACACTTAGTAGCCTCTGGTGTCTGTGGTGGGATGTGTGCCATGCTTGTGAGAGACAAGGTCATGTGGCAGGACCAAGCTGTATGGACCTTTTCTAGTTTGTTTTTTTGGTGTGTGTGTGTGTGTGTGTGTGTGTGTGTGTGTGTGCATGAGTGTTTGTTGCTAAGTGTTTTAGTCAGCTTTTTTTGCTGCTGTGATGAAAAGACCCGATGAGCAATTGTAGAGGAGGAAAATTTATTTGGGGGCTCATGGTTTCAGGTGTCAGTCCATAGAGAGCAGGCTCCATTCCTCAGGGCTTGAGGTGAGGCTGAACATCATGGTGGAAGAGTGTGGACGAGGGATGCATCTCATGTGATGATCAGAAATCAGGGAGAGGCTCCATTGACCAGATACAAAATATATACCCCCGAGCCATGCCTAGGGCCACCTCCTCCAGCCACACCCCGCTGCCTCCACTCCCCACTCAATTAATCCCATCAGGGTTCAATCCTCTGATTTGGTTTAGGCCCTCACAACCCAATCACCTCTCCTCTGAACCTGTTTGCACTGTCTCTCTCATGAGCTTTTGGAGTACACCTCACATCTACACCGAGGGGAAGATTTTAGTAAGTGCCCTCAAAACTCTTCAAAATCAACCAGATTAGGATATTTCTTGGTTTAATGACTTATGAATCTGCTTTTTAAATATATAAATATATATACATACAAACTGTATGTACATATACACACATATATACTTTTTGCGCTAGTAAAATATAGATGTATATAAATATACATATATAATTCTGTGCCAGTTAATATGTATTTAAATTTAAGTATATCTACTAGAATTATAGAGACTTATATTCATTTCAATATAGAGACAGATTGAGAGCTCTGTGTCATAGCAATGTAATAGTAATTTATTAAATTTTTTTAAAAATCTTAGGATTTTGTGAATGATTTAAATTAGCCCCTTTGCACAGATATTTTGCTTATTGGTCTTAAGAAGTGTATTGGTTTTGAAAATACTGAGGACTTACATGTTAATCCTTTTCTTTGACAGCCACCTCCATGACATTTAGCTACAGAATCACCTGGCAACATTAATTCATGTGTCAGAAAAAAAAAAAAATTACTTGAGCGTTTTCATGTGTTGATAATTCTGTGAGGATTATGCTTTGTTTTTCCCAGAGGAGGAGGGAAATATTTTGAGTGTTATAGTCATTGGGAATCAGAGAATTGATTTTTTTCCTTCTCTCGAAAGTGAAGCGGATGAAGGCAGAGTCGGTACTTAGTAGTTGCTCACTCCAGATACACGCTCAGAGCAGTGTGGCCTCAGAGAAATCCACTGGACACAGTATTGACTGGGATGGCCTCTGGCTCAGCTGAGGCACTCGCCAGGCTGCTGAAATGAGTTGTAACTGTATACGTAGATGCACAAACAGCACGTGGTATTCCTTGGTTCAAGGACACCCTTGGGTCCTAGCAGTTACTGACTGTCAGAGCTTGTTGGGAATGCTCCTGTGTGACAGTCATTCAGTCCCACACCCACCTTGCAGCACGGCTAAGCTTCCCTGGTGCGCCCCTCTACCTTTGATGAAATCTACAATGACGAAGGGACCCTTGCTGCCTTAAGGAATGCATGTTCTGACAAGAGACACCTGTCAATAAGCAGTCACACCCCTACTGTGTGATACCATATGGGGACAGGAGTAATCCATTAGAGGTCTGTAATTCATGTTATTAGAGAGTGCACACTGAGCTCTAATAGGGAAGCGTTTAATTATTACATACTTCCTTCCTGGCTACTTAATAACTCCCCTATGCCATGCATTCTCAATGGAAGCAAAATTGTCCCCAGGAGATGTAAACTGGTCCTAAGGTAGAAAAGATATATTTACATTCTTCTTATGTATAAATCACCAGATATACAATAGAGTACACAGACAGGTGTAGAGAATGTCTGAGGTACAAACATTTCATTAGGAGTAGCAAGTAGGGAAAATAATACCTATAAGAACTCCTTAGAGGAGTAACAATGGAAAATAGAAAGTCTAAGAAACACTGATTTACATCCTGTTCATGTAGGATCTGAAGGCTCATTCAAAACCATCTGCACGAGCTCCTCAGGGTGGCCATCACGATGCTTCTAGATATAATTTTCTTGGGTACGTAATGAAATAGGCCATTTAGTGCTGTGCTGGTTTTAATGATTAATAAAGGTATGATGAGTTCATCCTGCCCAAAACGTAATGGCTTCACTTCAGAGAAACGAGCCGCAGGAAGGTGTTCACACGTGGTACAATCCTGGCTTGAAAATAAAACAGGTCTCGCGACACATGGGGCATGCACCTCCTGAAGAAAAAGTGGTTTTTGTTCCAATTCGCCTTCCACAACGCACTGGATTTAAAGTTCAGCATGCTCTAAATAAACACTGGCTTATTTATTTGCCATTTTTTTCTCTAGGAGTACAGACTGTCGTCGTCAGGTCTCTCTTTGATCGTTTTGCTGTTTTCTGCTTTCTCTCCTCACAGCCCCGTTGGTGAACGGTCGTGGAGCTGGCTGTGCATACCTAGTTAGTTCTGGATTCACCTAACTCTCTTAGAAACTCAGAGTCAGATTCTTTAGTTCCCTGTACCTCATTCTGCTTGCATCCAGACTATCCTGAGTCGGGTATATGACTGAGGACCTCGAGGAATACGGTGTCTTCAGTATTTGCCATCATTGAAATCCCTTTGGCCCGGGCATGTGCCCTGGAGGTGGGCTCTGTTATCTTCTGGGACTGGTATGGGCGAGTGGGTGCTGTAACTCCTGACTGCTGCAAACACCTGACAACTGTGAATGTCACAGAGCTAGAGTTGGTTCAGATGACCTGCCTGAGATTCAAGCAACCTGAGCCATATCGTTTCCAAACTCTGTAGATTGGATAGATTTTTTTTGCCCATTTGCAAATATACATGTAATATCCTTCCAAGAAGCAAAGGGGTAATTCAGTTTAATGCCTCATTTCCCCGACAAGGAAAGTGAGACCCAGTAAGGTTTTAGAACATAATGTGGATTGCATTCAAATAACATAGGGGCTAAGCGGACACAGTGGATCTTCAGGGCAGCAAAACTCTCTCGAATGATGCTTTAATGGTACATTAGTGTTTTTACACATTTTCTCAACTCGTAGAAGGTGCGCCACTGAGAGTGAGTCCTGAAGGAAACCATACACTGTAGGTGGTGGCGTGTCAATGTGGGTTTGTGGATTGTGACATTGTGGTCTGCTCTGGCGCAGGATGAGGCTGGTGGTAGAGGTCATGAGCATTTGGGAGCAAGGGCCTTGAAGAATATACGCTGTACATTTTGCTTTAATAGTGAATCTAAAACTACTCTGTTAAAAATGGCAAATTCCTGTTTTGATTCACAGTCCTTTACCATTATCAGCCCCTGTTAAAATGTAATTAACTCAGTGTCTTTGGGCCCTCCTAAGTGCAGCTGGCAGAGCTGGTTGATGAGGAACTTGGTGAATTTCTTAACTTCTCTGGGTCATTTGCCCATCTACATAATGGGAACGCAGCTTGCAGTTGTAACACGTGAATGGTGAAAAATACACATAAAGTCGTTTTAAACACACAGGGAAGGCACTTTTTTAAAGCACTAGTTTCAATTATTCTTCTTGTGGATTAAATGCTTATTCTAAAACACCCATTGCTAAATTTCCTGTGGTTATTATAACTTATAATTATAAAACATTTAATATCTACGATTTTATTCTAATACACACATATTTTTAAATAATATTATTTGGTACCTACTACAGAAGCTGCAGAATATGCTTTGCTTAATTTTTTGTCATAATACTAATTTTATCCCACAATATTAAAATTTTACACTGAATCCTACAGCTTCACCATAAGGTTTTACATGTGTCTGTTGGAGGAAGGATTAATCATGAACTGTGAATTCAATTATCTTTTCAATGCTGATGCGTAATAATTCATCTGCTATTGTGGACGAGTGAGGAAAATGTGGTATAGAAATCTGCCGGTACCCAGGAGTACTTTGATAGCATGCCTGTCCTTGTGTTGCTCTCTCTTCCGCAGGGGGGACAGTGGAACCCCTGAGAGAATCACCTGTTCATTACAGACTGTCCTAACCACCTGAATCACACCACTCACGGCTGGCCTCATTCCTGCCTCTGGGTCAAGGAAACAGCTGCCTGTAGCCCAGGACAAAGGAGTGGGAGGGACACAGTCATCTGATGGACGGCTCAGGGGTTCTGGTGACACACAGAAACCTAAACTAAAGGCTAACCATCCCCTTTTGTCAATGTAGCACAAGGAGAGAGGAGAATGATCAGGAAGAAAAGCAGCCTTAGCTTCCCTTCTAGAAGGAACAGAAAAACCACGGAATGCTTTCCATGTTGCTCAAAACCTCACCCAAAGAATGGAACTCAGGGCTTCCTAGGATGGAAGAGGGACCTGGGCATGAGCCAGTGTGAAATCTGTCCTAATAGTCCCTGCGATATAGCAGAGCTCAATAAGGTGAACTACAAATCTCTAACAATCCTGCAATAATTATTTGAAGGATCAAACTCACTTTTACAGAATAAATCCCCTTAAATAATCAGTTCTTTTACAGACACTTAAGTATTCCAAAGGCTTTTGATCAGTTCTAAATATTGTAAATTATATCAATTTCCTGTGCCAGAAAACATGATGCCCTAACAAAGCTTCCAATATCTGTATCACTCCTGCAAACTTAGTTACTCGTGATCTGTTTTTGAACTTATCAATCTCAAATTTCTATACTATTGATATATTTAATACAATTCTATTACACATTTTGAATTGTAATTTTATTTTATTTGAAATTATGGGTCTGATAGCCAAATTCTAAAAGTGATCATATTCTTTAAATATAACAGAATGCACAGAAATGGTCCAAGCAATTGAAATCCATTTCTGTAAAGCTGAAGTGTTAGAGCTCTAACTTTAATTCTTCCCATTGTCCTTGTGCTTTCTGGGAAGAAATAAAAAAATCTCTGCTCACTTTCTTTTGTTTCTGAATACACCTTCCTTGCCATTTCACCTGGATCATCATTCTCAAATTCTGTCCCTGTGATGTTCTCCCTGGGCATTAGATAAAGCTCATAATGCTATCCTTTCCTTCATATCCCATTCTTTGCTGTAATATTCCATCTTTCCCCACATGTATTGAAGGCTGGACCTCCACAGCAGCACTATTGGGAAGTGGTAGACTCTCTAAGGGGTGGAGTCTAATGGGAGGAAGTTAGGTCATTGGAGACATGCCCTTAGGGATTGTGGACCCCTGTTGTGTTCCTACTTCTCTCTCACTTTCCAGCAATGAGGTGAATAGTTTTGCTCTGCCCTGAATACCACCATGATGCACCACCTAAACCAAAGCAATGGAGCCAATCAATCATGCGCTGAAACTATGAGCCAAAATAAACCTTTTTGCTGTTCTAAATAGATTATCTCAGATATTTATTATATTCCCAAAATGCTGACTAACACATTTCAAATCCTGCACTTTCTCATTCATAGCATTCTGGGGTATTCTGGCTCCATCGCATCAGACAAATACGTCATACCCAACCAGTCCTTTTGTCTTCCTCACTTATACATCTTGCAATTTTTCTCGAATCATGTTAATGTTAGTAAGAGAAGACCATAAAGAGTATAGTGGCTTAGACACAGTAGAAGTTCCTTTACAGATCATGTCATAGCATTAGAGGGACTCTAATGCTCAAGAGGGACTCATTTTCCCTGCATTTCTGCTTCATGGTCTAAATAGGCACTCAAAACCCTGGCAGGCAGTTACACTGGTCACAGTAGTGATGGAGAACATCTATTTCCTTATTAGTAAACATCTCCATTAGAAAAGATTTTTGAGTGTTAGATAAATGAGACATAATACCTATACATTTACATATGTAACATGGTAGGTGATATGATGGAACCCTGGCCCCAAATGCTATAGTTTCCAGAGAGCACCCTTAATCTGGATAGTAGGAAAGGCTAGGCAGAGAGGGGGACTGTGGTTTTGAAGTGTTGCTGTCAGGGGGCAAGAAAAGAATGAAGTTGGTCTTTTCCTCTTCTGCACCTGGCACAGGACCTGCCATCCATGTATGCCATAAAAACACTGATCGTTTTAGTGTACAAAGGACTGAAGCTTGCCAAAATACTCTGTCCAATTCTTGAACGTGCCCATACCTGTGTCTCCTCACCTGAGGACCTTCTCTGGCTGCCAGAAGCATGTTGGGTCCATGGTAGTGCTGGACAGTTAAGTCCCTGTCTAAATTCTAATCTGGTGGTAGCACTCAATTAGAGAGGGCTGCAGAGTCCTCGTCCCTAGGGAAAGACAACTTGGAGGTGTATTCCGCAGGTCTTGTACAGGGTCTCTGGTGGGACTGAGCTCTGTTGGCCCGTGGCCATTTCTTACTCATCAGCACATTGACTCCCAGCTCTCCCGGTCCCTATATTTCTTCACGTTTCTCAAGATCACCCCCTGAACGAACTACTTGCCTTCAAGTCTCTATTTCAAGATCTGCCTTGGGTTGGGGGGAACCCAACTGAGACATCCCTATCAATTTTTCTCATCCTTGGGGAATTGACACATAGCATTAAAATTGGTGGCAACAGTGAGACTGAATGTCCTGCACTATTGACGTCTTGGGTTGGCCTCTGAAACCACAGGAACATATTCCATTTTATCTTTCGGTAACTGCATTTATTTTTCTCATACTGCATAAATAATTTGACAGAAATCTCAGGAGTTAACAAGAGTGAGATCTTAGATACAGATGCTTCCGGGCACTTGACTGTAGACTAATCTGGAACCACTACAAAATCAACAAACAGAAAACAAAAAGACACCAGATTGTGCACAGGAAGTAGGTTATGTGCCAACAGATGGGTTGTGAGGAGGTGCTTTACCTATGCAGGCCACAGGCAACACATGCCTGGGTCAACTCTGTTGCTCCCTCATTTCAAAAATAAGCATAGGGCCAGCGAGCGCATTTCAGTAAATATCAAACTAAATACCAAAACCCTATTGATTGATTCAGTGATCCAGAAACCATAATTAAAGCATTGTACTCATAACCTTTTTGTTACAAATTGAAAAACAAATAGATGAGTTGCTAAAACAATTTCCAACAGTATTTGTGGAATTCCAAAGACAAGATGGAACCTCAAAAGTTTTCTTTCGTGTTTATTGGCTACAATGCAGGATTGTTTTATAAGATAAGTGAAGATCCCTCCAATTCTTGAAGATGTATGGACAAAGAGCTTCCAACAGCAATATTGTCATTTTGATTTTGAATTTCGGTAAAGAGATGCTCAAATTTTATGATGAGTGCACATAAGCATATATATATATATTTTTTAAATATTTATTTTTTAGTTGTAGGTGGACAGAATATCTTTATTTTATTTTTATGTGGTGCTGAGGATCGAACCCAGTGCCTCACATGTGGTAGGCGAGCATGCTACCACCGAACCATAGCTTTTATCATTCCAGTCTTTTAAATTGCAAACAAAATAATACCACCATTCTATTTCTTATTAATTTTATCACTGCTACACATTTTTCATGAACTACAGACTAATGCATAGCACCTGACATCTAGTGCAGGACAGAAAATGCCTCATGCTAATTGCAGACCTTCAGGACAGTGTTGCTAATGTTCCCATTTTCAGGTGATACTCAAAATGCTGTCCATCTCTTGGTTGTTGGTAGAGTCCAGAATAAACACTCCCTATTTCTATTCTTGTGTGAGTACAGAATTTGATGAAGAGACCAAAGATTTTTATGCTTCTCTTCATTCCATTAAAAGTGGCGTAGTAAAGATGCCACTTTGGGAGAAGGCGGCCTAAAGGATTTCCACTGAGATACACACACACTGGATGTGGCTCAGTTGTACTTAGACACTTCTACGGACTCTGATGATAGAGTCCGTACCTTTTCTTAGTTGGTGGACCTGGCTAAGCTGTTGCAGCTCAACAACCTTTCCACATTGCCACTGATCTCTCAGTGGCTAATCACTTCCGGGTGAGCAAGGAATCGCTTCCTGCAAAGGCTGATTGTGAAATGATTGAATTTCAGCATGCGATCTTCATGCTGAAACCATTGTTGGTAAGAAAAATACCCTTCAGGAACCAAGAAATATAATCCCTGAGCCTCTGTATAGGACCCTTCCTTTGGGCCAGCCTTCCCATGTGCCCACTTGGCTTGCCCAGGAGCCCCTGTTGGCATGGTGGACTTGCCCTGACAACCTCTGCCTTTGAGGGCACGCTGCCCATCTTTTGCAGTCTTCCCTGGACCTTCTTCACCTTGGCTCTCAGACTGTACTGGGGGGACCTTTGAGCATGGTTTTTCATCCAGATCTAAAGCAAGTAAACAACCACAGGAGACTCCCAGTCCATAGAGGATGGACGCTGTTGGAGAAATACTGCCCTCTGTAGCGAAAACTCCAGAAGTCTTACTATACCTTCTAAAGCAGGGGTGAAAGTACTGACCTTTACCCAGACTCTTCAATTCTGTACCACAGTGGATAAGGAACCAACCACCAGTCCTCTTGCTTGAGGTTTTACTTTTTGAAGATATCCAGAATTAGGCAACTAACTAAACTTTCTTCCTTTTCTTTCCTTTCTCTCTCCTCTCTCTCTTTTCTTCAACCTCTTCCCCTTCTCCTCCTCCTGCTCTTCCTCCTTATTTTCTCTCTCTCTCTCTCTCTCTCTCTCTCTGTGTGTGTCTGTCTCTCTCTCTCCCTCCTCCCCCACCCCTCTCTCATCATCTGGATCTTTCATCCATATCAAACACGAGAGAAATGACTTTTGAAGACTCACTTTAAGGGAACATTTATATATGAAAAAGCAAGGTATTTTAGTCAGCTTTTTCACTGCTGTGACTGAAAAACACAACCAGAACAATTGAAAAATTTATTTGGGGGCTCACAGTTTCAGTCTCAGTCCACAGATAGCAGGCTTCATTCCTCAGGGCTCCAGGGTAAGCTAGACATCAGAGCAGAAGAGTGTGGCGGAGGAAAGCAGCTCACACAATGATTAGAAAGCAAAGAGAGAGACTCCACTTTCCAGATACAGAATATATACCGCAAAGGCATGCCCCAGGGATGCACCTGCTCCAGCCACACCTTACCCCGCTTTAGTTACCGCCTGGTTAACCCCCTCAGGGGATTAATTCACTGGTTGGGCTCTTATAGCCCAATCATTTCTCCTCTCAGCCTTCCTGCATTGTCTCACACATGACCCTTTGGGGGACACCTCACATCCAAACCATAACATGATGTCATCAGAATCACAAACAGGAAATGAGGTCTAATCACCATTTTTTCTTTTTTTTTTATGGAGGACCAAGTTCATCTATATTTTAAAATAGATAGTGTTTGTGTGTATAAAACCAAATATGTATAAAAGACCAACTTGCACTGTATTTGGGAAAAGATGATGTGTTTTGTATAGTAGGAAAATCTCAGTACGATCAGAGTGAGAAACCCTCTTAAAAATATAACTTGGATTGTGTGTGTGAGTGTGTGTGTGTGAGTGTGCCTGTGTTTGAAAGAAAACACACCAATAAAGCCTGGTTGTATAAAACATCCTCTCTACCCATCTCATTCTGAAAAGTCTGCTCTGGTGAGCACTAGTGAGCTGTATGATGCTCTTTTAGACTTCCTATAGTCTGGTAGACTTTGCTCCTTAAAAACACAATTATTATTTTATAAAAATAGTGCTAGGACTTGCCGCTTGTTATTTCATGATTGCCCATGAGATATCTTTTCTTTATTTGATTTTTCTTCACATAATGAGCTGCCCATGACATCTACCATAAACACGAAACGTAAGTCCATCTCAAATTAGATCATCCTTGGCATTTCCCCGTGGTAAATGTTATGTCTATACATTCACCAAAGAATAGCTTCCCGCTCCATTCAAGCAGCGTACATTGCTGGCCTGCTCGTCTGCTGGAGCTCTGTCACTTCCATTTAACTGTGATTGGGCAGGTGGCTCCAGGCCATGAAGTCACTTGCCCTAAGTCCACCTCCAAATGCTGGCCAATAAATAACCTGTTGGGAAGATGAGGTGCGTGAGAAGACTTTAGGTTTGGAAC
The DNA here is from genome assembly GCA_004024805.1 of Geosciurus inauris. Lineage (NCBI taxonomy): Eukaryota > Metazoa > Chordata > Mammalia > Rodentia > Sciuridae > Geosciurus > Geosciurus inauris. The sequence continues at coordinate 182,114 of PVHX01000858.1, read as the reverse complement.
TGGCGCTCAACTGTAAACTATTTCATCAAAACATTTATTTACCTATGTTGTCTTTGAAACAGACTCACTAGATTAGCGATGGGGGGTGCTATCAGGCGCAAGTCTGAGCAATGTCTTGTAAATCTCCCTGTCAATCAGTGTGAACAGACTCCAAGGGGAAAGAACGCTGGAGGCTGTCAGTTTAGATAGAAATGGATTTATGTATTGAAGATATTTACTTGATAATATAATGTAATCACCCATTGGGATGGTTCCCAAATTCTAGGTTTTAACTTTTTCCATATGTATGAACACAGTATAAACTCAATATTTGAAATTCAATGGCTGTGAATCTTCCTATAAAATAGATCTTCTTGGAAGTAAGTTATCAGCACCAGGAATGATGGTGCACACCTGTAACTCAGGATGCTGAGGCAGGAGGATTGCAAGTTCGAGGCTAGCCTTGGCAACTCAATGAGAGTCTAAGCAACTTGGAGAGACCGTGTCTCAAAAAATAAAAAGGGCTGGGGATGTGGCTCAGAGGTTAAGCACCTTATTTTTGTACTCAAAAATAAAACATTGAAGTAAGTTATCAGTCTTTCTATAAAAACTTTGTTTTTGGTCCTGTATTTTATCTTCTTAAGAAAGACCCATGTAGAAAATGAATTTGATCTTACTAAGCTCCAAATCATTTTATTCATCTTGGAAAACTATAGTTTTCAGTTTGCTAGATAACACAAAGAAACAGAAACCTCTACTATGCAAAAAGAGTGTACTGTTAAAGATGATTCAACTGGTGGGATTTGTTAGTCAGTCAAGTATTGCAGCTGGCGGGGCTCCCTTCCCAGGGGCATCAACTCCCAACCCCATCCTGCAGACCTGAGTCTTTGCTTGTGTGAGAGCATTCTTGTGTGCATGGCCACTTTCTGTTTACCAGAACCAGCTGTACCCTGATTTCTGAGAGAAGCCACAGGTGCTGACCGTTCCTTGAACTCCCGTGTTCTCGTGGTCTGAGCTTGTTTTGTAGCCTGAGCATTTTCCACACCTGGGTCTTCAGTTCCACGCCTCCCACGCCTCCCACGCCTCCACGCCCCTCGGGGGGTAGGAAAGAGATATAAGCCCAGAGTGCTGAAGTAAACGAGCTTTGAGCCTCTTCTTCAGAATCGTTGCTGTGTGTGTTTTCATCCGCGGCTCCCTCGCCGACTCGGTTTCGTTTTGGTCCGGCGCAGGCGCTGGCATCTGGAGGTTCCTCCGAGATCGGAAGAAGGGAAGGAACGCCGACGGACACCCCGGGACCGGCCAGTAAGTAGGGGGTGAATTGTTAATAGTGCGGGTAAAGATGGGCACTACCCACAGCAGGGAATTGTTGGAAAATCAGATCGAAACTCTGTTGAGGAAAAAGGGTACGGGGCTAAAAAAGAGTACTATCGGGGCCTTCTTAAAGATTAGAGAGCAGTCTAGTCCCTGGCTCCTTCATTCGGGAGGTCTCAATGCTCCAGACTGGGAACAGGTCCGTGCCAACTTACAGAAAAGGCTACACACAGAGGGGCCACAGTCTCTTCCCATTACCACCTTCTCTGTATGGAGGCTAATTAAGGACTCTCTTCTAAGTAAAAGGGTTTTGATTCAGGAACAAGTCAGTGAGTTATCTAAGACCTTTGAATCCACCCAAGAAGCGGTTTCTACCCAGTCCCTTAAAGAAGTTGAAACGGATAGCGAGGAAGGGAAAGGAGAGGATGAGGAGGAAGATGAGGAATTGCAGTTGGAACAGGATATCCAGACATTGCAAGAGGTTACAGGAGTGGGAATTAAAAGAACAATGTAAGCAGGAACCAAAGTATTCAGTGGGAAGACCACCTCCCTTTAACCCAGGACATGAGTCTAGGAGGCCTACCGGTCCTACGGCACCTCCAGAGCCTCAATCGGGAGGCGTGGTGTTCCCAGTAATAGAAGTATTAGATACAGGGGCCCATGTTTCTGTCATATTTCAAAATCGGTGGCCACCAAAGTGGCCTACTCAAAGGGTTGCAACCACTTTGCAAGGTTTAGGTTATAATTCCAATCCATTCCAAAGCTCCAGGTTTATCCCTTGGAAAGATGCTGAAGGGAATAATGGACTTTCAGACTTACGTCCTTTCTGATCTACCTGTTAATTTATGGGGTGGAGACATTTTGTCTGCCATGGGGGCTGTGCTAACCACGCAGCCGGTCCAACAAAATATTACAGAACAAGGATATGTTCCAGACAAGACAGTGCTGAGGGTGATGGAAAGGCAGGGATATGAGCCGGGATGGGGTATAGGAAAAAGATCACAGGGTAGAACGATTCCCCTCACTGCTGAGGATGATATAATAAGACTTGGTAAGGATAGAACAGGACTGGGAACTTTTTAATAAAGTTAACTTTTTAATAAGTTAATATTTGAGGCAGCAACAGCCTCAAATATAGGCCCTATACCCATTCAATGGAAAACAGATGATCCTGTGTGGGTAGAGCAGTGGCCCTTAACTAAGGAAAAACTTCAGGCTGCTGAGTCCCTGGTGAAAGAACAATTAAAAGCAGGCCATTTAGTTCCATCAACATCCCCCTGGAACCCACCTATTTTTGTCATTAAAAAGAAGTCTGGAAAATGGAGACTTTTACAAGATCTGAGGGGCTGTCAGTTTAAGTCACATCCTGTTGTTTTTCCAAAAATAGTGAAGACCACTCCTATCCCCGGAGCACGTTCAGTCTTTACTGACGGGTCATCTAATGGAACTGTATCAGTGTACTCTCCAGGCAAAAGTACCACCCAACTATTTCATCCAGGGTCTGCCCAGAAAATCGAACTTCAAGCATTGACCCTGGCACTTCAGATGTTTACCTGTGAGCCTATTAACATTTATACTGACAGTGTGTACATTTCCAAAATCATTCCTTCCCTGGAGACGGGGCTGCGGCGGCTAACATCCACGCCGTACCCGATGACGGGTGAGCCATGTTCTTTGGTCCCTGCAAACTAGGACAGAGTCTAGGAAGGGGGCGGGGGGAATTGTGAGATCATTCTTGCGTGCATGGCTACTTTGTTTACCAGAACCAGCTGTACCCTGATTTCTGAGAGAAGCCACAGGTGCTGACCATGCCTTGAACTCCCGTGTTCTCGTGGTCTGCGCTTGTTTTGCAGTCTGGGCATTTTCCACACCTGAGTCTGCAGTTCCACGCCTCCCACGCCTCCTGGGGGTAGAAAAGATATATAAGCCCAGAATGCTAATGAGCTACAAGCTCTGAGCTGCTTTTTCTTCAGAATCGTTGTTGTGTGTTTCTCTCATCCGCGGGCGGCTCCCTCGCCGACTTGGTTTCACTTTGGTCCGGTGCAGGTGCTGGCATGCTTGCAAGTCCAAAATGTGTGCGTGACATTATTAATGAAAATATAAAATAAATGCATAGTCCTCGGCAATGTTCTCACCCAATTGAGTGTGTATTTATAGCTTTGCAAAAATCGCCCAAGGAATTTTTGACATAGTCCAATGCTCACGTGGCATTGGGCTTATAGGAAGAGCAGGCTACGCGCTCCGCAATGCTGGCATCACAAGCAGAGTCCCCCGGTTTCTAAGTGGGTGCGGCAGGACTCATACATTTTGTTTATTCGGATCTGAAGAGGACTGTGCCTTGTCCAGCTGGCATCAACTGCACATGCAGCAGAATCTTTCTCATCAAAACAAAGAAAGTTTGCAGCTCATTAGTGTATTGTATTCATGTGGTTTCAATCTAGAAATTGATTCCACGGAAAACACGCTTGACAGCTGTCTGACCTTGGATGCGTATGTTACTTGATCTTTTTTTACTTTTTCAATTCTGCCATTTTGGAACTTTTTCAGGACCGTGCCTGTGGACTTTATCCTGCCATATTTTGAGATTGGGATTAAAATGCCATATAGTTTAATTCAATAATGGATTGAGTCAACTCTCTCACCCAAGATATGTATCAGTAACTGAACAGGCATTAATTCAGTTGCTCTTCAAGTATCAGTAAGATAAATAGATGTAAGATAGATAAATAAGACAAATAAGATAGATGTCTTCTCTTTCTCCCTTTTTTCTCTTTCCTGCTATTCCCCCATTAACTTATACCTATATCTGTGTATATGGGCCTGTGCTAAAAAAGAAATACTAAAAACCAAACATATCTGAACAATTTAAAAATGGTTTTATTCTGTGTCAAACTTTATCATATTATTCTCCTTTAGAAATCTCCATTGACTCAATTCTGTGGCAGGAACTTCTGTGAGATATTAACCCTGGGACCTAAGAATAGCCAAACCTACCCTCAGTCCAATCCTATGGCTTGACTTCTATACTGTTTACACATTGTGTTTTGTAGAACTCCTGACTTGCCAGAAGTAATAACGAACAGTGCCCCTCCCACTGCTTAAAATGTTTGAGGGCTGTGCCGTCACACACACACAAACTCTCAACCACGTCCACATGTATAAGCCTCCCTGAGGAATGAGGGAAGCCTGTCGGATAGCTTCTTTCCTCCCGTGGCCTACTCTTACCTGCCCCTCTGATTGCTGTGACTCCTATCATTGTTGCCCGAAGGATCCAAGACTTGGATGTAGATACCAGACTTGTAAGGCTCTTGGGACATCCTAATCAAAATATTTCCTGTATCTGGAATCTTTTTGCATCCCTGATGAGCAAAAAAGCTGCCAAACCCAGCTCATAAGCCACCTGACCCTGTCAGGAGGCCTCTTAAGCAGGGTTTTGATATGCTTTGCTGTTTTGTCCTAATATTTCACACATTAGAGTGTAGATCTCTCCCCATTTCACATCTCCCAACACACACACAAGGAAAGGCATTTCCAGTAGACTTACACTGCATATCTATATGGACAGTTCTACTGGTTTTGTATCAAGTAAACTTAATAGTGGAATTGATTGGATCATCAGGCTGCAGACTATACAAATTGAAAGAGTGGTAAAAGTTAATATGGTATTGACCTCTGGCATGAAATCTCACCATGAGATGAGATCCAGATACATCTTTATGAAATGTCAGAGTTGTGGTGTGGTAATGTCAACCAGCCACCTTCTATTGCAATGAATAAAACTTAATGAGATCAAGAAACCTACAAACTCTATTGCATTTTCCTAAAAATTGCAAAGCTATAAATATACACTGCTAGCGGGGCTCTTCTGGGGAATAATGAAGTAGGTTCCGCCAGCAAACTGCCAGGGCATACAGGATGATCCCCATAAAAATATACTTTCTCCATCTGCTGGAATCTCTCAAGCATTTTTGAGTCGTCCAGCACACACAGCTGCCTTGCTGTTAAAATTCCAAGACGCGTTATGGTCTTATTAACCATGAAGTCAGACTCTGAAAACGTGGGAAGCGTGGGTGCGTGGAGCCCCAGCACAGACATTCAAAAGCCTCAGGATGATGTGTTGGAAGGGCCATCTGATTGTATCTATAGAGAATCCAGTGTGGTGCCTCCGTTCTGAGCAATGAGCAACGTGGCACCCGCCTGGGTTCCCTGCGGTGTTCCTGGAGATGATGCCATATACTATGTCTCCTCTGTACACAGAAAACTACTGAGTATGGGCTCAGGTTTTCATTTGCCCTGAGGGAGATAGAATAAGTGAGTTATCTAAGACGTGCACTTTCAAAAAAATACTCTAGGTAGGGAGTTGGTAAAATATTAAAAAAAAAAAAAACCTTTTACTACATGACAAAGTAAAATACTGTATGTTAATAGATATGGTATAAAAAGTTCATGGAGGATGATCAGGAAAACTGTCTCCAAGGCTTCATTGGAGACTGTTAATGAACGCAAGTCTGTGTTTTGGATCATAGATAACTGCAAGTGTCAATTGCATAGAAAAGAAAGTAATGGGGACGGGAAGCCAGCTGTTAGGAGGAGCTGAACTGGTAGACCACGGAAAAGAAATGTGCCCAAGACTCTACTGGAATGACCGTGTGGCTGGTGCATTGCATAATTCTAAGCTAAGTTTGCAGCACAGAAGAAAGGAACTTGTTTCTCTTTATCACTGCCCTCAAACACTCATGTCTTAGGGACTGTTATGGTCCCCAAAAACTCTTGTGTTAATGCGGGAATGTTCCAAGGTGAAATGGTTGGACTGTGAGAGCCATTACCTAATTAGTCTTAGTTTGAATGGACTGACTAGGTGGTAACTGTAGGTATGTGGGGCGTGTCTGGAGGAGGTAGGTCCCTGGGGGTGGAAAGGTGTGTGTCTTCCCTGTGGTCCTGCCCCACCTCACCTCTGCTTCTGACCCCACTGTGAACTGAGCAGCTTTCCTCCACTGGGTCCTTCTGCCATGGTGTGCTACCTCACCATGGGCCCAGAGCAATGGACTTGGCCATCTCTAAACTGGACCTCTGAAACCATGAGTCCCAAATAATTTTTTCCTCCTTTAAATTGTTCTTGTTGGATATTTGACTCACAGCAACACAAAAGCTAATACAGAAATAGTTTTCCAACCCTGAAAGATATCTTGACCACCTCTCATAGCTTTTCAGACATTCCCAATTATGTGGAAGAGTGTCTATTTTATAATTGTCATTTTCCAGTATCAAAAAGTCCCCTACAGGGGCTGGGGCTGTAGCTCAGTAGTGGAGCGCTTCCCTGTCATGTGTGAGGCGAGTTGGAGCAGGAGAAAGGTTTACACAAAGGGGCAGCCAATGATCTGCTGGATTAGCCTTGCTCTCTGAGGGTTCTCCTTGCTGACGTTGGCTGGTGATCAGTGTGACTCCGTGGCGGGTGTTTGTGAATGCTAGTCTTTCCATGGGCTGCCAAAGTGAGCTCTTGGGGACAGCCCCAGGGTCCTGGGCATTGCCTGTCAGAGGCATACATTGTTCAGCTGGCATCTCACTGACCTTCCAAGCTCCTTCCCCAAGTAAGTCACACCCCCAGGCTCCTAATGCTGAAGTTCTCTGAGATCGTACCCTTGACCATAGACATGACAGCCTGGTGCCTTCGTCGTTGTCTGTCAACTAAGGGAAAACGTGTGCTTACCACATCAAGATGAGGGACGTGGCTGATACTCACCTCCCATGCCCTCCTTGCTTTTTGCTATCTCAGGATTCTTTGGCTCCCAGATTTTTCCAGTTCATCAAAAATACTGCTCAGTCTGTTCATGTAAAACTTCAGACTCTCAGGGACATATAGCAGGGCCCTTGGGAACTCTAATACAGTGACCAAGCTGAAACGGCAGGAAAGGGAGCCAGACTCTGGGATTCTGCAAGCATTTGGCCCACAAGGAACATGCCTACGTGCCGTCCCTCGACCCTCAGAGTGGCTCTCTGTGGACCCACCTTACATAACATGGACGTGGAAAGCCGCCTTCTCTCTCAATACCACAAGACTTCTGTTCAGGTGACAACCTCTTATTTGCTCACATCCCCATCAGCCAAACTGCCCTGAATTCATCTTCTCATTTCCATGGGCCAGTTTGGGAGAGTGTCAGGAGGCCAGCTTCTTCCCTCTTTATGGGAAGTGACAAGAGGGTGTGCCCAGGGAGTCTCCTTCCCAGGACTGCTGTCCAACTCCCCAGAACAATCACATTGACCGGTTGCTGAGAACTAGTTTTCCACTCAAGGTTTAGATAAAGATATCTAATTGCATTACATCAAATATTAGCTTTGAGAGAAAATACTATTTTGATTTATTTTTAAAATTTGACTCTCCTTCATATAATTAATTAGACCAAATTACTTCATGATGACTGTTCTAATTTGGTTTTCAAAACCTTTATTATGCCACCTGGAATCATTTAAGCCTGCGGGTTGATATGAGCTAATATCATAAAATAGTTCAACTACCCTGCAGCTAAGTAAACTTCTCTTTGAAATGGTTAAATGTGGCATAACACTGATTCCTTCTGAATGAAAACAGAAGTGTTCTGTTTGTCATGCAAAACAAATTAAGTCTTCTTCAGAAAAGGCATACATAAAAATGAGGTATGGCATCTCTTATCCCAGATTCTAACTCGAAGCTTCCTTCCCCTTGTAGCTCACAGGTCTCAGCAACTCCTCAGCTTGCCAGTGGCTTCTGTTCAAGTTAGACGCCCTCAGCAATACTCAGGCCTGACTCTCCCAATACCTCAAACAACACTTTCCACCCGGTGGGTGGTACAAGCCTGTAATCCCAGCGGCTCAGGAGGCTGAGGCAGGAGAATCTCGAGTTCAAAGCCAGCCTCAGCAACAGAGGTGCTAAGCAACTCAGTGAGACCCTGTCTCTACATAAAACACAAAATATGGCTCAGTGGTTGAGGGCCCCTTAGTTCAATCCCTGGTACCAAAAAAAAACTTTACTAGATAGGATCTGTTTTCTCATCTTTCATTTGCAAAACAACTTTAAGCTTCTGCAAGGAGGTCATTAGTACTTCACCATTATTTCTAGAAGCCGCTGTGTTTCCTGTGTCAACAGAACTGTACCTGGGACTCCCATCCCAATGCAGGGATGTAGCATGAGAATGCACACATAGGATGGGAGAGACCTTTGGAGAGACTCTTCTCTCAGGGACCCTGAAATTTCAGCCAAGCACACATCTCCGAGTCTCTTTGTGTACAGCTCCACTGAAATATACCATTTATCCTACCCTTTTTCAGGATCCCTGAGGTGCCGTTTTGTTTCTTGATCTGACTCTAATTATTGAGTGTATTGATTATACAGCAGGGGGCTGCTTTCTTCCATGCAATACATTACGTGTTTATTTTGAATGAAAGAAGCTTATGTTTCTGGTAGCTTGGAAGACTCTAGAGAAAATAATGGGTTGAGTTTCCTTCCTTGCTCAGATTTCCTAGCTGCAGAACAAAGGACAGATGACCTTAAGAAGGCAGCTAAGTAAAGATATCATAACTTCATGTAAAAGGCTTTTCTGTGATGAAACAGGTTCTCTTCAATGTGAGTTCTTTTTCTCATCAGTGAACTCAGCAAGTGATCCAAGATCCAGGAAATACAGCATTCTTTCATTCTGATTTAGGGCACAGAGGGTCATGCATTATCATCATACACTGATGGAGTAATTAGCTGACTGGCATCCATTCCATAACTGATGGCATTATCAAGGAGGAGAAATCGGTGTACAATTTTTGCTGCTTGATCTCTGGGTTGCAACCCAATGTAAACACTCCGAAATGTTCCATGAGCGTTTTCCAGTTGGATATTAACCACCGAACTTAATTCTGGGGAATCATTTCCTGAATTAACAGGATTTTTTTTAAATGGTGCCAAAACAATAATACCCTATAGTTGGTTTTATTGTGGCATATTTGTTCATGCACATAACATAATTTGATCAATTTCAATTCCCAGCAGGGTTGTTTGGGGAGCATAGAAGAGTGGATATATTCTAATCCCTTCACAAAGGGAGCCTGTGCATCATCTTTGAGAACATCTGTAAATAAGATCAACCATCATAAGAGGATTCACCTGTGTTCCTGTTTTTTGCCAAACAGTTATTTCATATTAAACTGTTATTCTATTTGTACAAGAGAGGAAAGGTCACCCAAACAAGTCTAATTTAAGGAGATATAAAGAGTCGTTATAGATCAGCCCAAAGAAAACAGGCATTTTCTCTAGAGGAAAATATATTCCATTTCCAAGTAAAAGCAGTCTCCCTTTTCACAGCAAAAGCAACAAGAAAAAATGTAGGCAGATGAGCCCACTGCCACCACCCACCTGCTGCTTAGAGAAGGCTTCCCAGGAGCGCCAGCCAGGCCACCTCACAGCAGCAAGGTGTGCAGATGCTCCACAGGAGGGGGAGCCTGCAGACCCTGAATACGGTCTCTTCAGAGTCCTCAGGAATCAAACCAGGTTGGCGCAGGGTTGTGGCAACAGAGAGGCCCGGCTCCAGCTGAGCTCCTGATAGCGCGGGGCAGCTTGAGCAGCACCATCCATGCACAAGCTGGCTTTGGGGAGGAGTTGCCTTCAACTGTTCTAATTAGCCGCCTGCCAGCTTTAATTGTTGACGGGACACATGGGTGACAGAAGTTTCCTATGGCTTTTCTTTTTTTTTTTGAGTGACATTTGTGCGTATGTGTGCACGCACACTGATCTGAGGAGTCTTCAAAGAAATGTCCATTGAAGGAAAGGCTTTTCTGTTGATCTTGCTTACTGACATAAAAATTTTAAACAAGTAAAACATAACTAAATTTTTTTTCATTTTCCTGTCATTCAGGTGGTTCTTTTTTTTTTTTTCCTTTTTCCTCCCTAACTTTGGAAAATTCCCATTCTGGGCACCTCCTCTCCTTCCCCGACAAGGATCTTTTGTGTGTGTGTCCTGACCGAGGATCCTGGCACAGACACAGCTTAGCCTATTCATTCCCAGAGCCGTTCTCCACATGCAAGGCTGAAGCCAAGAGGCACAGCTTCATTTCAGTGGCTAAGGTGACAGCTCGTTCCTGATCAACATGTCTGTCCCTGCTCAGATAGCTACTCTTTGCTGCAATGCAATCATCCAAATGACATTTGTTCCAATTAAAGGTCTTCCTGTGGGCCAGAGATGGCGTCACCCATGAGGATGGTCACGGTGGCCCTCTTCTGTGGCAAGGCTGCAGCCAAGCTTCACAGTCCTGCAGATCGACTCCCAGATTGTCCAGCAGCAGCTTCAGACTAGCATTCTACCGCAGAGGAACTCCAGAACTCCACACTTCCCCAGCCAGATATTTGGAATGAGCTCTCTGCGGTGCTGGCAGACTTCACAGCATCCATTCTTTGAGGTGTTCTGTGGCAGTTCAGAGAGTTTCGCCTTTCATTGACCACAACCAGTTGAAAGTCATGCAAATGAATATTGTCAAAGCTGTGCAGGTGGAGCATCCAACAGGACAGGTAAGAACTGAACAAGAGACCCCTAGGGAAACGGTTAGCTGCAGCCCCGAAGGCTAGAGGTGGCTTTATAAGATGTGCAGAAGCAATGGCTTGACTGAGTTCTAGTGTCATCTTCAGACATAAGAGGACCAAAGCAATCACAAAGGACCTAGTGAGTACTCCTGGATGGTTGGCTTCTTTTTGTTGTTGTTCTTTTGAGATATACATGATAGTAGAATGTATTTTGACACATATAGATAGAGCATAACCTACCATTTTTGTGGTTGTACATGTTTCACTGACTATGTATTCATATATGAATATAGGAAAGTGATGTCTGATTCATTCTACTGTCTTTCCTATTCTCACCCCCACTTTCCCTCCTTTCTCCCCACTGTTTAAGCCTGTAAACCTCCACTCCTCCTTCCTGCCTTTTGTGAGTTAGCATCCTTGTATCAGAGAACATTCGGCCTTTGGTTTTTTTTGGAATTGGCTTATTTCGCTTAGCATGATGGTCTGTAGTTCTGTCCATTTACTGCAAATGCCACAACTTCATTCTTCTTTATGGCTGAGTAATATTCCATTGTGTATATATACCATATTTTCTTTACCCATTCATCTGTCGAAGGGCACCTAGGTTGGTTCCATAGCTTAGCTATTGTGAACTGAGCTGCTATAAACATTGATGTGGCCACATCACTATAGTATGCTGATTTTAAGTCCTTTGGGAATAAATCGAGGAGTGGGATAGCTGGGTCAAATGGTGGATCCATTCCTAGTTTTCTGAGGAATCTCCATACTGCTACTGGATGATTTTCAGTAAGAATGTTTCTAAAAGAACTGATGGCTTGCCCCAGTTTCTGTTGCCCACTATGGTAAGTCGGTCAAATGCTACATCTGACGCAGATTCACTGAGGTTGTTCCCCCCCCTTTTCTTCCTTGACACTTTATTTTATTGTAATTTATTTTCACTGCACAATTTTTCTTTGTTCCAAGAGATCCTCTCATCTTCCTTCCACTTAAATTGTACTTCGTCATGCAACTTCAGTGATAAAATTTGTAGGATATACTGACCTTGGCATTATTCACCTGACAACATAAATAAGAGATTTTCCCATTGATTTTTCCATTATTTGGAATCTAATTTGAAACATTCTTCTTCAAAAATTATCACAAAATTTAATGTGTATTTCTCCTGATGGGATAAAATACAAAACAAAATTGTAGTTGGGAAATACTCAGCTGAACCTTTATTTAATGAATATTATGTAGAGAATATGTCAATAAGTCATACAGAAATTCACTAATAACAGCTTTTGCTGTTTACTTTTCTCAGAAATAACATAAATCCTAAGAAAGTGCCGTTTGGACAACTTTAATGCCATAGGTTGTCTACTTCTAGTTATTAGGGTACAGTCAATAGAACCCAAAATGAAAGCTTTCAATTCCTAGCTGAAATCTAAATCTTTCACTGGTTTTGAAGTCAGTACCGTCTGCCTGCATGGAGGTATTGGAATGCTTTTTCTGTAAAGGGTCGTATACTAGGTATATTGGGTTTTGTGCTCTAGGCAATTTTGGTTTCCACTACTCAAATTTGCTCTGATGGGAGGAAGGAGGCTAGAGCTTTGTAATATGTGAACACATAGGTGTGACTGTTTCAATCAAACTTCATTTTTAAAGGCAGGTGGTAGGTCCTATTCGGCCACAGGGCCACAGATTTCTTTTCTCTGAATTAAATCATCATATCTCTTTAAAATATTAAACACTTTCCCTTCTCATACATACTGATTTTCCACCACTATGTTACGGGTTTTTTTTTTTTTTTTTTTTTTTCAGACTGTTCCTCACAAATGCCACCTTCCAAGCAAGCCCTTGCTATCAGGACACCTCATTAGCCTGGTTACCGTGGAAAGTCATAATCCATTTCGCCTGCTGCCTGTTAAACAGACTGCATTGTGTTTTATTTGGGGAGAGAGGCCTTCAGGCACAATCCTGGAGAAATCAGAACTTGGAAACTCATGAAAATGTTATTGCAAACACAGGGTGACCTCTTCATACCCAAAACTCAGAGTAATGACACCTGGCTACTGTTTAAGTGAAGTTTCTGACAATAAAGACAAAGTTTTCAGGACTCTAGGAGTTGACAAGATTCATGATCATTCTTGTCCCCAGTTGCTATGGTGAAATGTGCTACCTATGTGGTTCTCTTATTTGAATGAACACAATTTTGTAAATTCATATAATTCAGGGTGGACCTCTCATGGGCCCTATGCCCATGCTTTCTGAATTGTGAGGCAGATTGACATTTTTGCAACAAGATTACTTTTCTCTATCAGAATAAACTCAAGTGACTGAAAAGGTTGCACTTGAATTTTTAGTCTGTATGTCAATGATGCCTTCTCCAATGGGAGGAAAGTGTTCTAGTAGGTGAACACTGCAGACCCCTAACGTCAAACATGAGCAAACTTATCATTCCAACAGATGTGCAGGCCTGGGGGTGTGGCTTAGTGGTACAGCACTTGACTGGCACATGGGAGGCACTGGGTTCAGTCCTCAGCACCATATAAGAAACCAATAAATAAGTCATAAAAATAGATTTATAATCAATAAATCAAAAAATAAAAACGCCCTTTGTGCCTGAACATGCAATAGCTTGATAGGTTCTACTTATTGTACTTCAAATGGTTGTTTGGGTTGGTATCAAATCTTGTTACTCTTTCTTTTCACTTATTCCCTTTTAACTTTTTCATCTGTCTGCAGAGAACCTAGTGTTCTCTGTAGCTCACTAATTCCCTTTTGTAGAAATTACAGAATCAGTAATCTACTAGTTACTATTAGGTGAGTACTCAAGTGCTAGACATTAATCTGAGTCTGTCCATGAGTCTTATTTAATCTTGTCTTGGTGAATATGAGCATGGTAGTGCAATTATCCAAATTCACACAGGAAAAAACAGTGGTGGTGAATTTCTCAAGGACGCTGATTTGGGTCAAGGAGTTAAAACACCACAGTTGAACTTCGTCAACACAGAGTTGTAAAACTTCATAAAAAATTCAAGGAGATCTCTGAGTGGTAGAACTTGAGTGTCTCGATCTGTTTTCTGTTGCTGTGGTTTAATACTACAGACTAAGAATCTTGTAAAGAATAGAGGTTCATTTAGCTCTTGGTTCCGGAGGCTGTGTGTCTAAGAGCATGATGTGGTCACCTGATGAGAGCCTTCTTGATGCATCATAACATGGCAGAGGGCGGCACGTGGTGTGATAGAGAAAGTGCCAGAGAGAGCTCATTTCTATAACAAAGCACTTCCTTTGGTAATCCATTAATCCATAAAATTTTGAGTGGATTAACTTTTATGAGGATAGAAACTTCAATCAACCCCTGAAGATCACATCTCAAAATAACCTTTGACATGAATTTAGGGCTTCAGTTTCCAACACATAATTCAGGGGGAAGCACCATGATGGCCATTGGGACAGGAAGAGAGATGGGATGGAGAACAGGGACAGAAGGGAAAACTCAAACAAGAGAGGATGTTTATGTGGATCAACAGTGATGATGAACCATAATCTAAACAGTCTGGGGTATGATTGACTCAACCTCTGTAACAGGTTCTAAATGGTGGCAAGGTGTGAACACATTTTAAAGTATTAGTCAATGCATTTCCCCCCACCATTAAGATAAAAGTAAACAGACGTCAATAATAATTGTCCCATCCAATAGATTAATCTGCTAGGGTAGTATTTTAGTTTTGCCTCACTATGACCAAATATCTGACAAGAACATCTTAGAGGAGGAAGAGTTTATTTTGGCTCACAGGTTCAGAGATTGTGGTTGGCTGATGTCTAGCTTTAGGCCCAAGGTGAGGCAGAACATCATGGCAGAAGGGCATGAGGAGGAGAGCAGCTTAGGACATGGCACCAGGAAGCAGAGAGAGCTCTGCTCCCCAGGGACAAGATATAGACCCCAAGGACACACCCCAAAGGACAAATCTCCCCCAGAAACATCCTTTCTGCTTGTAGTTACCACCCAGTTAATCCCCAAGAGCTGATTAATCCACTGACTAGGGTATCTCTCTCCTAATTTAATCATTTCAGTTCTGAAAATTGTTGTCTTATCTCACAAGCTTTTAGGAGATGCCACATATGTAAACCATAACAGGTAGAATGATTTTAATGTCCAAAATTGTTATGTGGAATTTTGGCAGAAACTGGATACTTTCATTAAAAAAAAAAAAAAAAAAAACCTATTCACCTTTGATTGCTCAGCACTTCTCACAGTTGGGTAATTTCTTATAAACTGAGAGTTAAGAGAAATGAGTGTGTATCAGCCAGGGATAAAAAGAACTTGTCAAATTCCAAATGTAAGTGTCAAATTCTTTATCCAGGTTGAACGATCCTGGCCTATTATGTCACTGCCACCAGAGGTGTCCATGCACTTCCTGGGTTTATGAAGTCTCTTCCTCGGCCACTGTGTTGGGGGAAGCCAGTTCAAGTAAAGACAAAGTCTTTTTCTGAGTCCAAATTTGATGAGAAGCACATTCAAGCAGACTCAAAGGCCTCTTTGTTCAGTAGAGTTAGAATCTATGAATCTTGGTTCCCTGGTCAGCAGGGCATCCTCACCCACCTCTCACCTAGTGACCTAAAGATATTTAAGAAAATGGGTGGAGACCACATGCCTGTGTTTTCCTTTTCAAGCAGAAGCTCAGGCGTAATGGATACACACAAACCTTCTAGGCCTCTGAATCTCATCATAAATGTCTTGGAAACTCATCTCTGTTTGAACATTGGGGTCTCCAGGTGTTATGGTTCAGATATGGGAAACTGGCTCGTGTGAGACAGTGCAAGAATGCTTAGAGGAGAAATGATTGAGTTAGGACAGCCTTAACCTAATCAGTGCTTAATCCACTGAGATTAACATGGTATCAAGTATAGGCAGGTGGAGTGTGGCTGGAGGAGGTGGTCACTGGGGTGAGCCTTTAGGGTTTACATTTTGTCCCTTGTGAGCAGAGCTCTCTGCTTCCTGGTGCCATGTCCTGAGCTGCTCTCCTCCTCCAGGCCCTTCCGCCATTTTTGTTCTGCCTCACCTTGGGCCAGAGCCATAGAGTCGGCCAGCCATGGACTGAACCTCTGAAACCAGGAGCCCCAAATAAACTCCTCCTCCTCTAAGATGTTCTTGTCAGGTCTTTTGGTCACAGCAACACAAAAACATGACCAAAACCCCAGGATTGGTTCCTTTACCACAGTGACTCATTTACTAAGTTAAGCTGCATAGTAAGCTGAGGTTTGCCCAATTTAATGTTTGGAAACTGGAGGCCATCTGATGCTAAGTCAAGTCTTCCAAACAACTTGTTTTACTTTGTTTTGATCTGTAATAAAAGAGAAAGTGTGGGTCAAAGGCACTAACTTTAATCAACACAAAAATTATCACTGATTAAAGATGCTTTTATTACCCAAAAGACAAACTATTCTGTTGGTTTTGCAGGTCTTCTGTTAGTTCAAGGTAACATCATCTTCAATATCTCCTTTTGGGACCCCTAAGAAAATCTTAGGCATTATGCTTAACATGTAAAAATTATAAAGTAAAACAAAAAAAAAGGAAGTTCTTATTTCAAAAAAAAATGGAAGTTCTTATAATGGAGCCCCATATGATATGGTACATATGAAAACAGATAAAATGCAAAATAATTAGTACAGGTATCTTGAAAGTGAAGAGAAAGCAGATGTGTGCACATAATCTTAGCTGCTTATAAGAGAAATCTTTAAATATAAAATATTTAAATGTCTATAAGTTTGGAAATAAACGTCTATATAAATATAAAAGATTTAAATATAAATCTATTTAAATTGTATTTAAATATAAATATTTAAATATGTCTATAAATTTATATTTAAATGAAATTTAAATATAAAAGACTTACTTAAATAAGCCTATATTTAAATCTTTTATATTTAAATAAAATTAAAATATAAAGCCAAGATTTTAAATATAAAAAATTGGGCAAGGAAATGGGTTTTAGCGTGCTAAGGAGTGTATCCATACACCCCATTGGAAACTGTTGAACACTGGAGACGTGGGCCAAGGACATGTGTCACACATGCATACAGGTAGATGCATAGCACGCAAAAGCAGCACTTGAATAGACCAGTTCATGACAGATCCACAATGCCATAAAAACTAGTGTGAATGTCACCTTTAGACAACAGGCCACAATTGTAAATGGGACAGTGGCATATAGTACCCCCCACTTATCTGCATAGGACATGTTCCAAGAACCTTCAGTGGATATCTGAAACTACCAGTAGCACTGACCCCTGTAACACTGGCTTTCCCTCCTCACATGCAGACCTATGCTTAGGTTTAGTTTATTAGAAGTTAACAATGATAATATTAAAATAGAGCAATTTTAGCAAATGCAGTAATGCAGTCGTCAGCAATATTACTTTATGCTTTGGGACTGTTTTCAGTAGAATAAGGGTTACATGAGCACAGCACTGAGACACAGGGATGGTCAAGCTCCTTACCTAGGACAGCTGCTAAGTGACCGATGGGCAGTTAGTACATACAGCATGGCTATCCTGGGCAACACCTGGTTTACCTCCTGGCAGGACAGCAGGATGAGACACTGCTACTATGATTGGCATACAATTTAACAAATTTGAGTTGTTAATGTCTGGAATTGTCTTGCAGATGGAAGTTGACTGTGGATAACCAAAGCTGAGAAAGCCAAAGTGCAGATAGGGTCAGTCTACTCTTATCTAGGAATAGTATGGAGAATGAACTAGAGAGATGAGAGCACTGTTTGCGTGGGAGGACAGATAAGACATTGAGAGTCCTGTGTGCCTGTGAGTAAGGGGCAAATGATACACTGAAAACATTGGAAGGAAAATATATGTGCACATTTAAGTCAAATTAACAATACTTAGTAACTATTTGGAGTGTAGTGACTTGCAAATCCATTAAGAACCAGTTATCAGAAGATTAAAGTAGCACCTCCTTTCTTAGCATGGGCCAAAGAAAGGATCGCAAGAGGAATTAGCATTTTTCATGAAGCGGGTGGAGATGATGGAATGAGTTAGTTCTGGGAGAGAATGAATTTGAGAGGTCAGGAACTGCCGTGGCTGGCTGCTGACGGTGAGCTGCCAGCCTGTGACGTGTGCTCCTATGGATGGTGAGCATAAGAGCCAAGCAGGGAAGAGATTGGAAGGTTCACGGTTCCTGCACAAGCCCGTGTTGTCTGTCTGCTGATTCATCCCCACGCTGGACCAGAAAGAGGAGGCTCAAGTTTGCACCAAGACCAACAATGACTGTGGACATGCTGGTGTCAGAAGTGGGATCCAGTATATGTGAGCACAGGAGGGTCCGGGCAGCTACCTCCATTGGGAGCTGCTTATTTTTCTTCTTCACCTATTGGTGATGGTTTTTATTTGGAATTATGAGCCAATTTAAGCCAGGCCTATTGGGATCTCAAGGGAAAAATTGTGCTGTGCTGCTCACATGGTTTATCTTTCTTTTCGCAAAACATAATGTTTAAAATGATGTAAAATAAGTACTGAAACAATCACATGGACTGCTTTTAATCAGTCTCATAATGTGTCTACAAAAGTCAAAGCAAAACAAGTATTTGAGTCGTCTCTAACCTGACTAGTGGTAAATTCAAAATATAGGTAGCTCTTGAAAGCTCTCTATATAGATATAAAACATCTGTTAACCTGCTTGAAAGGCCATTGTCTCCAGCCTGAGACTGTCTGCTCCAGTTTGAAGTCTCCAGGGTCCATTTTTCTTCATGCCTTCCAATCTAGAGTCTCTCTTCCCTTCCAGGTTTAAGGACAAGCCACCACTGTCTGTCAGTAGAGGGTCCTTTCCACTTGGACATTCTTTCCCTGGTGATTCAAACTGCCCCAGTGAGGACTTACCCCGAATATGTAAGTCATCCAGGTGACTATACATCCTACCTTCCTTCAAGGACAGCCCCAACATCTGAAATCTCTCTTCCATTGACCATAATCCACATTTTATAATTGACATAGACTCTCATGTTTTGCAGAAATGGAGTTTATTTAACTTTTACAATTTAGACTCATCAAGGACTTCAGGAATTATTGCCTAAAAGTCCTACTTGTAAGTAGTAATGATGGAGAGTCTAGCTCGTAAGGACTTGTAAATTACAAGGTAATTGTAGAGAAATCCAGCAACATGACCTGGCCACGCCATTATAGCAGTGGCATTAATTATAGCAGTTAATCATATTGGTTATTATTAGCATATTAATTAATAGCAAGTAGTCTTCAGCAATGGAGCTAGATGACTCATGCATTGTTGTTTGTATAACACGCCACCTCTTTTAATGAGCATTTTAAAACACATTCAGCATCCAGGATCATACAAAGTATTTTACTTTTTTAAAATTTTTTTAATTAAATGCACTTCAAGTCATAGTACATATATAGAGCTCAATGTTTCCATTTCTCTGGTTGCAAACCAGATAGTCACACCATTTGTGTCTTCATTCATGCACCTAGGGTAGTGATGACCATCTCATTCAACCATCTTGACTACACCCCTTCCCTTTTCCCTCCCCCTTTTTCCCCACTGCCCCATCCAGAGTTCCTCCATTTCTCCTATGTTCCTCATTCCCACCCTCCTTATGTGTCAGCATCCACTAATCAGAACATTCGGCATTTGGTTTTTTGGGATTGGCTTTCTTCATTTAGCATAATCTCCAATTCCATCCATTTGCCTGCAAATGCCATAATTTTATTCTTTTATTGCTGAATAATATTCCATTGTGTATATGTACCACAGTTTCTTTATCCATTCATCTATTGAAGGGCATCTGGGTTGCTTCCACAGTTTTGCAATTGTGAATTGTGCTGCTATAAACATTGAAGTGGCTGTGTCATTGTAGTATGCTGTTTTTAAATCTTTAGGGTATAGGCCAAGGAGTGGAATAGCTGGATCAAATGGTGGTTCCATTCCAAGATTTTTAGGAATCTCCATACTGCTTTCCAGATTGGTTGCACCAGTTTGCAGTCCCACCAGCAATGTTTGAGTGTGCCTTTTTCAACACATCCTCGCCAGCACCTATTGTTGCTGGTATTTTGGATAGCTGCCATTCTGACTGGGGTGCGATGAAATCTGAGAGTAGTTTTGATTTGCATTTCTCTACTGGCTAGAGATGTTGAACACTTCATGTATTTGTTTATTGATTGTATATCTTCTTCTGAGAGGTTTCAGCTCCTTAGCCCATTTATTGATTGGGTTGTTTGTTTTGTTTGGTGTTAAGTTTGAGTTCTTTATATATCCTGGAGATCAGTGCTCTATCTGATGTGCGTGTAGCAAAAATTTGCTCCCAGAATGTAGGCTCTCTGTTCACCTCATTGATAGTTTCTTTTGCTGAGAAGAAGCTTTTTAGTTTAAGTCCATATTTCTTGTGCTTTTGGAGTCTTGTTAAGTAATTCAGGGCCTAATCCAACGTGAAGAAGATTTGGACCTTCTTTCTCCTCAATTAGACGCAGGCTCTCTGGTCTAATTCCTAGGTCTTTGATCCACTTGGAGTTGAGTTTTGTGCATGGTGAGAGATAGGGGTTAAGTTTCATTTTGCTGCAAATGCATTTCCAGTTTTCCCAGCACCATTTGAAGAGGCTATCTTTTCTCCAATGTATGTTTTTGGCATCTTTGTCTAGTATGAGATAGCTGTATTTATGTGGGTTAGTCTCTGCATACAAAGTATTTTAAAGTAGCAAATAAAACAGCAATCTGAATCGTTAATATTCCTTTAGTTGTTCAAATGAAATACATTTAAAAAATCTGCCCTAACAGAAGACCCCTTTAAAAAAATACATGAGCACTCAATTGTAATTCTCAATAGAATAATCATCAAAGTTCCTTTTCTCTGTTTTCCTTTTGCCTTTCTCAGAAGAAAACAAAATAATGCATTTGAAGCATGGCATTATGCTAAATTAATTGTATATTTAGGGACTTTTAGTCCCCATGAGGAATTGAAGCAGAACTGCTCCTGGGTGGTGGGACATTTGTGGCTCTAAGAGGGCAGAGCAGTTGCTGAGCCTGTCCTAAGAAGAGAAACCACTGAGGCTCTGTCAGGGACAGCGAACTTCATACTGCATTTCTGACATGGCACATTTCGAATTGTCTCAGAGAAGAAAGTCAGAATCTTCCCTTGGAAAAAATAAATTATGCTCCTGTTGGCATAGGGCTGATCAGCTTTTTAAAAATGGCTTAAAATAAAATTTTTCTCCCTCTACTAAAGTTGCTTGTCTTCCAAGTTATGTTGGAGACATTTCCTAAAGAGGATCATTTAGAGAGTACAATAGCAAGACAGGTGTGATGGCACGAACCTGTAATCCCAGCAACTTGGGAAGCTGAAGCAGGCGCATCACAAGTTCAAGGCCAGCCTCAGCCACTTAGAGAGACCTTGTCTCAAAATCAAAAGTAAGAAGGGCTAAGGATGTAGTTCAGTGGTAGAGCACCTCTGGGTTAAATCCCCAGTACCTAATAGTAATAATAATAATCCCCAGTACCTAATAATAATAAATATCCAAAACAAATGCAAACCATTCCCTCTTCAAGTAACTTGTAAAGTTTTCTTATGACCGTTTCAAGTGTATATTTGATCTCTTTTTAATTAGAGGGATGAAACACCACTTTTTTTTACTGAAAATAAAACCAGTTTTTGTTTTCACTATTATCAATCTCTATCAAAAAAGATAAAGTGAAACAATTGTGAAGAACAAAAATAACAAATATGTTGTAAGTGAAATAAACGTATCCACCTATTAAGAACAAAGGATTCCCACATTTGTTCACACACACACCTTCCCATGAAAGTCCCATGAAGCAGCAGTCAGGAAAGGGGAACAAATGAACATATTGAGATTTCACTGAGAAACAGGAAGTAAGAGGAAAGCTACCCTCTGCTCTTGGGAGGGATAGTACGGTAACCTCCCTAGCTATTAGCATTCTGGTTAAGGACAGAGTCAGAGACCTTGAATCAGTAGCTAGTTTCCAGGCATCCTTGCAGAGGGAAATGACAAGGGATGCTCAAGAATGCATTAGCTAATTCTGCAGTCCAGTCACTTTGGAGAGTGCTTTCCAGTTTATTTCCACTGAATTCTTCATAAAATCTTACCTTAAAGAACTCACTAGTTATTAATAGGAACAAATAAGTTTCAAATTTTCCCAGCTGCTTTTTCAGGCTGCCAATCTCTTCCCTTCTCTCCTGATCCATACGATGGTTGAAGGAAAGGAATCCTAGTTTCCCATCACCTGTTACCTGCATAGCTTCCTTCCCCACATTTCCTGTATTATTGAATTCCCCTGATAATAAGATAGATGGGCTTATTCTCATTTTCTATATATGGAAAAAATATGGAATTTGAATTAAAATAAATTTAATTAAAATAGGTTAAACTTAGACTCAAGCAGTAATTTTACTTGCTATAAGTTATCACTTACCTCCCAGGAAAGGATGCAAAAATCAGCTTTGGATAGAAGCATGTTGGACGATACTGGTCGTTTGTTCCTAAGTTCACACACTAGATAAGGTGGGAGGCCCTGATAGCAGAGCCTGGGGTGAGAAGCCACTGCAGATAGTTGATGGTGACGTCCCAGGAGAAGAGAGATGAGGGACACACAAGGACAAGAATGCAGTGACCCAGTCTCAGCAACAGAAAAGGTCAGCCAGTTCCACAGGGAGCTCCAGGGCGGCCACGACAGGCCTGGCTGAAGGTCATTGAAGGCAATTTAACAAAGAGGCACAGTTGTCAGCTATCAGCCACCTCACCGCAACGGGAACAGGCCGTGAAAGAGGCTGTTAGTATGGTTAGTAGGCACCAATAGTGTACACTAGCAATAACTGTGGTGAAATGACTTGTTGCTGTTGCTAGCCCCATTTACCAGCTTGATACCACTGTGTTTAGTGGAATCCACACTAAACAACAAAAGACCCACAAATTTTAATCATGTTAATGGGTCTGCCAATTTAACCTGCAGATCTGTCTCAAGTCACAATTATGAGTATTTTAGACGTGTCAATTAATGGGATCAATGTACGTATGCATCAAAACATCACTTATATGCCATAAATACACAATTGTTAGCTAAAGATTCATTTAATGTTACAAAGGTAAATACAAAATTACTTTTAAAAAGTTATAAGCCAGGTGCAGTGGTGCACACCTATTCCCACAGCTACTAGGGAGGCTGAGGCAGGAGGATAGCTTGAGTCAGTAGCCAGAGGCCAGCCTGGCCAACATAGTAGAACTTCTCTTAAAACAAAAGATGAAGAAAATTGCAAACATAATTATACATTGAAATGAAATGTTATAATAGCCTTTAAAAGTAAAACTATGTGAGGCAAGACTAAAAGAATAACCTCTTCGAAATTTTTTTAAAAAAATATTAGGTCTTGAATTTACTTATTAAATTAAAGGGGAAACGTATTTTAAGTATGAGGAAATGACATACTATACCCAAATTAAGATTTTACTTGCATTTTGAAATAAAAATAAATATACCATCAGGTTATGTGTATCAGTATATAGATGCATATATACATCTATATAGATATGATTTCTAAGACATAATATCTAAGAGCACCAATTAGAAGAAAAGATAAGAATTCTGCAAATATTTTCTAGGAAACCACTGAGAAAATAATTAATACATTGTGCTTAAAGTAATGAAAAGGCAATTTGTGGGAGTTTTGTGGGTTTTTTTTCTGAAGAGCTTTGGGGATAGGTGAAGTGATGGCTACGCAGAAATGAGAAATGTGAGACAGGAAAGAGAAAGCAACAGATACGTTTGAGAGATTTCTCTGTTCATCTGTGACCATGGTTGCTTGGCCCCGTGGCTTTGGAGCTGTGGAGAGGCAGAACGTCATGGTGGAGTATGGGTGGTGGAGCAAAGCTGCCACCTCGTCTTGGCCAGGAAACAGAGAAAGTGGCCAGGGTTCTGATGTCATCTACAAAGGCATGTGCCCAATGACCTAGCCGCCTCCTCTCAGACCTGTCCTCCTTCCACCAGGCCCCGCCTTCCAAATATTCCAGTACTTCCCAGTAGCACCAGAGGTGGCAACCAAGCCTTCAACAAGTCAGCTTTCAGGGAACACACAATCCACAATACAAACCCAAGCAGAAAAGAAAACACGTTAAAAATAAGTTTATGGAGTACTTCACCTCCTGTCTCCTCTGTGCTCCATCAGCCTCGTCTCCTCCACCACACATGACTATTTTTATTAGTTTCTTGCAAATACACCGCTCTCTTTCCATATCCCTATATAAAGATCAGACACTTGTTCAGATGCACAGTATTAATGGTGTGGCTTCCCATAATTTGTTCAGCCATCCCTGCTAAGAGAGATGGGAGTTGTTCCCAATTACTGACAAACTTACTTATACTTGGTCACATTGTTGTCCCTGAAGGAGAGTCCAAGACATTCTCCAAGAGGGGAACTAGGACTCAGAGGTTCTTGAGAAATATCAAGGAAAGAAACGTAAGGATGCCTCCAGTAGAGCCACAAGCAGAGACTTATTTAGGAAAGTAAGGATCACGCACTTGAAAGAAAATTGGAAGTGCAGACCGTCTGCAGATGCAGAGCAGCCCTTTGCTCTGGGTGTTCAGAGTTATGCAGGGACAGCAGCCAGGGGTTGGGCTAGAGGTGGAGTCAGGGCGGAGTTATGCAAATGCAGGTGCACAGAGTCCTTGCATCAAGCTCCTTTTTGCAGGCAAGAGCGTCAGTGAAGGACCTGGGCTGGATTTCTCGCTTTGCATTCCAATGATTTATGGCATTTCCTATATTGTATGGGTGTTTTCTGCATTTGAACAGTTTATGGGCATTTCCTACATTCCAACGATCCATGGCGCTTCTCTTTTGAGACTTAATTTCTTTTTATTTCTTTATCTCCAAATTCCTGTCTCACTGTCAACTACAAGAAATCAAACATTGATGATAGTTGTTCAGAAAGGTTTTCCTGTGTCTCTAGAACATGAGATCTCTCTGCAGAGCCTGTGGTATTTTTATGTTCTGGACACACGTAAGCACATGAGAACCTTTATTCAATGCGTGAATACCATTGCTGAACCCGCTGTATTATTTCAGCATGTGTCAATTCTCCCCCAACCACAAATGGTTGGAAAATGAAAACACAAAGCCCAGCTAATTCATCAAGTTTGACGCCGAGTTTGTTATTAATAAATGCCTTTGATGGTTTTCAAATCCATGCCAACTGTTTAGAAATGATCAGGATGTGAAGCGTGGGAGTCTGCATTGGCTCCCAAGCAAAGTGCCTCTTCTGGATGATGCGCACATTTCTCTTATTTTTAGACATGAATTTAATTGAACAAGTTAACACATTTCAATCCAGCTCAGCCAAATTTGGAAACTGGAAACATCTACACTCCATACTTTGTGTTCATGTCTTGAGTTACTCATTTGCACTTCACTACCAGTTGTGAAATCTGAGTTGAAGTGTCCTGGGCTTGAGCATTCCCAGGACAGTCCTGCCTGGATGCCCCAGTACAGGTGCACATGTTGTGTATAATGCATGCTGCTCCTATCCAGGCTGCTCCCATCTGATCTCAGCAAACCCTATGCTATTATTCAACATCTGAAGTAACTGTTACCTGGTGGAACACATTGTTGTGTATGTTTCCATGTAAGCTCTCTGAACCAGGCCCAGCACTTCCTATAAGTTCAAAATCAATAAATATTTGGCAAAATAAGCATCCTGAGACTAAAAAGTCTGAATTTGGTAAACTCCTCTACCAGGGCAACTGGTCTGAATTTTAACCAGATCAGGGAAGATGATCGTGATCATCCATAAAGTCTGACTTGGTAGCTACAGTAAAATTGAGTTACAAGATTAAAAAGTTATCCATACCCACTGTTAAGTCCCGACAGAGACATAACTGGATTTAGGAGCCCCCTGTCTGGAGAAAGAAGGCTCCTCGGCAGGACCTTTGTCCAGACTGAATGGCTAGGGGAGCCAGGGGCCTCTTACGGCCCTGGGAAGAGCAGGCTTATGCAGACACAAGCAGACCGTAGTGGAAATGCACACCGCCTCTATCTCATTAATCTGCTTTCCAAAAGAAATATCAGATACAGATGACTGATGTTCTAATGCTTTTCTAATTGCTTCCGGTGGTTTACATTCAACGCCTACAGTTGTCAAACTGCAAATGGGATAGATTAGGTCATATGCTGTTGTAAAATTCTGAATGAGCCCCAGAAACCTTTTCAGAGCAGATGGAATGCTGGACCTAGGTTCAATCGCTCACTCTGTTATCTCTGATGTTAGGAAAAGTTTCAGAGTGAAAGGGAGCCAGAAGTGAGAACATGTAAGACATTGCTGTGTGTGTGTGTTGCATCTCTCCATTGTGACAAATTAGCTACGACTCATCATCACCATTGGGTGGTGGAGGCAGGAGCTCAGTGTGTTTTCATTATTTGATGACTGTGACATCAGGGACTCAGTGGTTGGGGTCAAGCGGACATGAGTGCCCCTCCGTCTTCCCCTTCACTGAGAGGTGGACTTCTGTCTCTGGGATTCCCTGGAGCCTGGGGTTCCTCATCCGCACAGTGAACACATGTGGGCTTTCAAATAAATATATCACACCTCGAAAAAGGCACAGACCCAGCACAAGTATTTTCTCTTTGGCCTCAATGCCCCCGTGCCTAGGAATATCATAACGAAGTTATTTTTTCCCCTGGCAGCCTTTTATTATTTCTCATTGAGGGTTTTTTCACTCTTCAAAATATGTCTGAGATGGTATCAAAGACACAGAGGGGTACAAAACCTACCAACATGGGAGAAAATCAGATTTTTTTCACTGGTTCTTTTTAGTTAGGCATGACAGCAGAATCCATTTGGATATAATTGTACAAGCATGGAATATGATATTGTGCAGATGTCAGGGATGAGAAAGGAGGTGCAGAGGAGGAGAGACCGAAGGACAGCTGAAGCCTGGAGTTCCCAGGGAGCACGGGGAGCTCGGAGGGGGACCTGTGGCTGAGGCACCCGAGGCAGGCTCAGCTCTGCACAGTTGGTCCATTCCTTGGCCCCGTATAATCTAACTCCGTTGGAGCTCCGTCCACCCAGGCAGACTTGGCCAGGACAGGCAGAGGAGGCAACTCCTGTGAATCAACCTTCATGGGGAGGACGGGTAGATGTTCTTCCAGGGACAGTTCTGACGTGTGAATAGTGTTGATAATTCCCTGTTTCCTGATCTGCCCCTGTTCACTTTATGGAATCCATTCCTGAATTTGCAACATTAATTCATCATGGAATTCGTGTTTGCAGCTTTCTGTATTATACTTAAATGAAAATGTTATCTGTAAAAAAAGAAAAAGAAAAGCTGTTTAGGAAATAGCTAAGACTTTTGGTGCAAAACTGTGTTCCTCTACTGTAAACTAGAATCATTCTTCATTGGTGAGGACTGTGAGCTGTCCAGACCAGGTTGTAGCATAAGCAACAAGCCACAGACACATGTAAGAAGTTCACTGACTTTCACGTTTCACCTGTTTTCAAGGGAAATCATCTATTGACTCTTGTTATCGGAAAACTAGGTGTTACTATGATCATTTATTATAAGATTAAAGACCCAAACACGCATTCTTTCCTGGCATGATGGTTGCCTATGGTTGCAACATGGAAACTTCAATCTGAGTTAGTCTCCACTTTTACTCAGGGTTCTTCAAAGGCTGGCAGAGAACATTTCAGGGTTTCTAAAGAACTTTTTAAGAATCATCAGCATCTGCCCATGAGCCGGATGGGTTTTATCTTTTGGTTCCTGACCACATCTAGTATTGAACGCACCCCCTGAGTCCCTCCACGGTGAATCTTTTCATCACAAATCAATTGTGTTGATTTCTGAGCTTCCTGGAGTGGTCGCTACTGAATTCAGCTGTGAAATTGATCAATGGCATCCTGAATTTTATAGTTTCCATCAAACTATGTTCTCAAACCCTTGTGCTTTGGTGGGCTGTGACAGACTGATTTCCATACCTGGGTACTGATCAAAGGTGCATCAGCCACTAACTCATGAGACCCCCTAGTCTCAGGATGCTCACAATAGGATGAAATTTAACTTAATTCTACATACACTTTTGAAATATAACCTGGGTTGGAAAATATAGATTTTAACGCTTGAATTATCAATGCCTTGACCAAGAATTAGGTGATTTAGTTATATGTATGCACACACATCCAAATGTATATAAAATATTATTTACCTGAGCAGTATATTCACATATGTGTTTGTTTTATACATGATATAATATATGCTGTATTATTCACTGAGCAACACTTTTCTCTGGTGAAAATACAGAACACTTCAGGAATTTGGCTTGATCCCTCAATGGAGAAGGCAGAACCTCTTTTTAATTTTCCTCCACATCACATACCCAGTGAACAAGAAATTCAGCCAGACCTTGACAAAGAGAAATATGTGGCAGGGCCTCACACAGACAAGGCACATCCAGCTGCACAAGATATTTAGGAGCACATTCTGTGAGTTCACCATGGACCAGGTGCCTGCAGAACTGTACATAGTCACAGCACGTGGCCAGAGGCTGACGCATGTGCGAGCTTCAGATAGACCATAGCACAGCATAAACCACATGGTCGAGAGCCAGGAGGGGCTGTAGGAACAAGGACGTGGGCTGGAGTTTCACCAAGCTAGAGCTGCTGTCTAAAGGGACACTCTGCACCTACTAGGTGAAAAGGTAGGCCCAAGTCTCCATAAGGTCAGCTTAGGAACTGACTTCCTCAACACAAGTCCTAAAGCTCAAGAAGTAAAATCAAGAATTAGTAAATGGGATGGCATCAAACTAAAAAGCTGCTTCACAGCAAAGAAAACAACACGAAGAGACAGCCTACAGAATGGGAGAAAATCTTTACCACCTGCACCTCAGATAGAGCATTAATCTCCAGGATATATAAAGAACTCAAAAAACTTAACACCAAAAAACCAAATAACCCAATCAAATGGGCCAAGGAGCTAAACAGACAATTCTCAGAAGAAGATAAATTGGTCAACCAATATATGAAGAAAAGTTCAACATCTCTAGCAATTAGTGAATTTGAAATTAAAACTACAATGAGATTTCATCTCACTCCAGTCAGAATGGCAATTATCAAGAATACAAGTAACAGTAAATGTTGGCAAGGATGTGGGGAAAGAGGCACACTCATACATTGCTAGTGGGACTGCAAATTGGTGCAACCACTCTGCAAAGCAGTATGGAGATTCCTCAGA
Organism: Geosciurus inauris; assembly: GCA_004024805.1. Lineage (NCBI taxonomy): Eukaryota > Metazoa > Chordata > Mammalia > Rodentia > Sciuridae > Geosciurus > Geosciurus inauris. The sequence continues at coordinate 153,051 of PVHX01000858.1, read as the reverse complement.
AACCTTGAAATGGAACCACTGTTTGACCCAGCTATTCTACTCAGTATGTACCCAAAGGACTTAAAATCGGCATACCACAGTGACGCAGCCACATCAATTTTTATAGCAGCTCAATTCACAATAGCCAAGCTATGGAACCAACTTAGAAACCCTTCAACAGATGAATGGATAAAGAAAATGTGGTGCTTATACATAATGGAATATTACTCAGCCATAAAGAAGAATGAAATTATGGCTTCAGGCAAAAAGTTGGAACTGGAGATTATCTTGCTGAGTAAAATAAACTGATTCCAAAACACCAAAGGCCGAATGTTCTCTCTGGTATGCAGTTGCTGATTCACAGTAGGTGGGGTGGAGTGGGGAGGTTCATTGGATTGGACAGGCTGGAGTGACAGGGAGCGGAGATGGGAATAGGAGAGACAGTAGAAAGAACTGGACATCACTTTCCTGTGTTCATATATGAATACGCAACAACCACAAGGATGGGAAGTTATATTCTATGTATGTATAATATGTCAAAATACATTCTACTGTATGTTTAACTAAAAACAAAAATTTTAAAAATACCTCCCCCCGGAAAAATTAAAGGGACCCTCTGCTGGAATGTCGCTGACTGGTCAGTTTATTCCAGCTTCTGTCCTGGTGTTGGAGGAGACTTCCTACAGCAGGAGCACAGCCTTAGTGAAAATGTGAACAGATAGGAAAGCACACCACGCAGGGCAGGTTGAGGAGCAGAAACGAGTGTCCTTGACTTCTCTCAGATTGGCCAAGAGGTGCGAGGGCTTGAGGAACTTGAGGCACGTGGGATCCTGTTTAGGAACATTTCCAGCAGTGAGGTTCTTAAGTATTTAATTGACACACGGAGCTTATATGTATGGACTGCATGTGACAGTGATATTAAATCAGAGTAGTTCTCAGTTCCACGTCCTTAATCATAGATTCTTTGTGCTGGAAAGTTTTGAACCCCTCTCTTCACATTCTTTATCAAATACATGATAAACTGCTGCGGACCTCTGGGTGCTTATTTCCCACCCAGCCGTATCTTGGTACCCGCTACCCCACTGCCCTCTGCGGTCCGCTTTGTTCTCTGATCCCAACACATTTACTCCTGCCTCTGAGTGAGATCAGGTGGTGACTGGCTTCCTTCATTTGACACAAGGAACTTGGCTTCCATACAGGACCGTGATGGCAGGATTGCGGTCCGTGGACCACATCTCCTCTGCCCGGTGCAGAGCCGACCCTCATTCTGAGTTGTCCAACCCAATGAATGAAACCTAATTTAACAATCAATGGGATACCATTGTCTTTGGCTGGAGACAAGAAGAGATGTCAAATGACAACAGTTAAGCTGACCACTGAAAGCACATCAAGTAAGACAGATCAGAGGCAGAAAAACTGTTAGTAGCCAGGGCCAAAAGGGTGAAAACGGTTATTAGCAGGCATGAGGGATGGGTAAGGAGTGGGCATTTGATCAGAAATGGAAAGCAAAGATAAAGAGTTGGAGGAGAGGAGGGTGGGGGAGAAGGGAGGAAGAGAGACCACTGTCACACCACTTCTATTACAGTATGTGGTTCTAACTGTCCTAGTTGATTATTACAGTGGTTTATCCCTTACTGTGCCCAGTTGATAAATTCAACTTTATCATACATATGTACATACAGGAAAAATCACAGAGGTGAAGTTCAGTACTATCCAAAGTTTCAGGCATCCACTCACAAGAGGAGGGCTACCGGATGTCGTCCTCTACCTACCTGATGATTCTTCTCTCCCTCCTCCTCCTCCCTTTTCTCCAGCATCTAACACTATCTGGAATATAAAATGCTATGTGCATAAATATCTGTGGAATAAATGGATAATATTGGTGGAATGAATACAAGAAGCCCACAATTGCCACCCTCTGCACCCTCCCACACACCAAGATCAAGAGTGGGAAGGACAGTCCCGCTTCTCCTGTGTTCTCCCGGTATGCACAAATTGGGCAAGAGGGTTAGAGTTCCACATATAAGCAAATCTCCAGGTGGGAAGTGTTCTGAATGACTCCGTGTGCCAAGTAGACTTAGGGGTGGGGCCTCAGGTCCTCGCCCAGGAGCGAGCTTGCTCTCTGATGTGCGCCCATCCTCTGCCAGCTCCTGCCAGCCAACCTGCCCAGGTGCTTGCAAGCAAATAGCCTTGAGTCGTTGCCTCTCCTGCTCCTCCTCCGCATCCAGGTCTGTCTTGTTCAATCTCCTTTCCAGCCGCCAGCTCTGCCTCACCCACTACCTCTAGTGCCATTCCGTCTCTTCCTGTGGGTCGAGTTGTAAGGTTTTCTCCTTAGGGCCCTGCGCCAACTCCCCTGCCTGCAGGGATGAAGTGAGGGTCTTCTCTTTAACTGTCTAGAGCAGTTTGTTTCTACTCCCAGCACTTCCTGTATCACCTTGGATCTGTCTGGTAGCACACACCCCTGTCCCCAGAGCAGGTCATCTGTATTGGGCTAATTCTGCTCTCCCTGGGGCTTTCCTCTGGGCTCCAACCACCCAAGGCTGGACTAGACTCCCCTGAGTCTGGGAAGCCCTCAAAGGCACCTATTGCTGTTTGCTGTGAAAACAGCCCCACCCTCTCTCTCAGCACGCCCAGCGCTGGGCCCTGGATTTTGTCCAGTCACCTGGTACGTGTTGGTTCCCGCAGGAGCTCTGGGTCTCCAGCAGCAAGAGCTGGCGCTTGTTATGACTTGTCCGCCTCAGGACCAAATCCCAACTGGAGAACACACATGCATCAGCTGGGACTGAATGAATAGGAGGACTGTTTTCACTGGGACGCAGCAAAGTCAGGAAAGATGGAAGCGATTTCCCCATTTATACACTGTGTAGCAAGGGCCTCAGGCCATGTGCTGAGTGTTTGGGGCTCACCCAGAGGAGGCGTCTCTGTTCTCCTTGTGCCTTTAGCCTATTGGGAGTCCAGAGGGAATTATTTAAACAAATTCTAAATACAGAATAGGATAAAGTCAACGGTTAAAGAATAAGAAGGCAGAAGCCATGAGGAGAGCGCCAGGGAGCGCATTTCTGGGAGAGATGAACAGCTGGCTAGGGAACATGCCTGTGCCCTGTGGCAAGAGAGCCCTGGCATTCACTTTGTTTCAAGTGATGGGGGAAAAAATCTTGCGGTTGGGTCAATGGAGGGTGAGTTAGAGAAGAGGAACCAGCTTTAATGCCATAAATACATATTGACTGAGACTCCTTCAGCATTCGTAACATTCAGTGTGACTTTATTTATGTGGACGCATCCTTAAAGCCTTTGGTCACAAGTGTATCTGCTCAAAAGTTTTCTCTTGTGTCTTTCTTGGGTTTTTCAATGAGAGTGGAACAACTGATTTTGAATTTTCCTTTCCCTCATAAAGTGATGTAACACAGTACAAAAGACTCCTGCCTCAACAGAGCCCAGGAAAGGAACACACAACTACTGATTTTGTAATTCCACTGGATGTCAGGCAATGAAACCAGACAGCTACATGCTCAGCTGGGCTTGTTTAAAACAGAAGTAATTTGCTTTGAGTTAGATGATTGGTAGATAGAGATGATAGAAGATAGGTAGGTAGGTGATAGATATAGGTAGATTGTAGGTAGACATAAGATAAAGATATTTATGGGTATTTATATATGAAGGTTACATATAAAATTCTTGAGAAGGCAGAAAGTTCATTCTTATCCTTTTATTTCCCTGTGCATGAGTAAATCTTTGATTTGGTATGTTCTTGCTGTCTGTAATACCAAAATTGTGTAACATGTAAATTAGCCATGATTAAGGTCCCCAGGAAGTCAAGAGTATGTCACCCATGGGCTGTCATTTTTTTTCCCAATTTCTCAAAGTGCCTCGTCCGTTTTGCAGTGTACTTGAAGGCTTAGACATTTTGTTAGATCTGTTGTTATACTCTCCAAATGTCTGAGATTACATTTGTGAATTTAAAAGTGTATTCTGAAAAAAGTTCCCAGCCCTTAAACAGCTAAGGATGTTGAAAACCGTCATTCTTTCCCCCTTCACATATAATCTGCCTTTCTGTCAAGTACTTCAGACAAAGTTCATGACGTGCAGCAGATAATGGTACTGTTTACATTGGCTGGATTATTTGTGTGTGTGTTATCACTCACTCCTTGGAGTGGGTGCACATAAGGGAACCTCCCAGCTTCCCAAGGGGGCATCCATGCAGAGAATGTGTGGGCTTCCTATCTAGAATTCATCATGGTAACTCAGCTGCCTGAACAGACGTGTCAGAGCTCACTCTCACAAGATCAGAGTGGTTAAATCACAGCTAAATTTTCTGGGAACTAAAGCTTTCTGTGATATGCAGATGCTAATTCACAATAAGCTGGGGCTATGGAAGATAGAGGTACTTTGGATTGGTGGAGGGTAGGAAGGACAGGAGAATGATTACCCTATGTGTATATATGACTACACGATCAGTGTGATTCTACATCATGTACAACCAGAACGAGAAGTTACACTCCAATTATGTATGACATGTCAAAGTGCATTCTCCTGTCATATAGAACTAGTTAGAACAAATAAAAAAAATCATACCTCGGGCCATCTAGGGTGCAGTTTGTGTATTTGTTCCTTTGACATCTAAGCCTCCAACTTTGAAGTCTTAGGAAAGATGCTGATGCCTCCCAAGGTATGAAATCACTTACGTTTAAGAGAGAAAAGCAGCTCTGGAAATAGAAGGGTCTTTGATGGTACCGAATATTTCCATGATGGATACTACATAATGGGAATGTGAGCACAGATTGAAACTGAGCTAGATCCTGCGGGTTGGTAGGAAAGTACCTTCTGAGGAACTTTAATTCAGGGCCAGACTCCAACCAAAGTCTTGCAACTCTGACTTCTGACACTTTCATCAACCCCTGGGGGAGAGTGAGGGAGCACTGGATTATCAACCAGGAAATCAGGATTTCAGAATGGCTGTGCCCCCAAGAAAGTCATGGGACCCACCTGGAACTCAGGAGGACCATCAGTGGAAGGAGTCCTCTGCTTAGATATTGACCTGTGGTACAGTTTTCAGCTGCCTGTGCCATCCCTCTTCCCATAGCAAATGTCCCCTCCTCAGAGAAAACTTTCGCTATTCCAGGCCTCATGACATTGATACGACCCCCAGTTGACCCCTTGGTCTCCTCCATATGACATCTTTCACATCCAGAGATGGCTTAGTGACATACACCCATCCATGCCTGACACCCACAGACACACAAAAGGTGCCAAATGAACGAATCCTGGCTGAGAGTACACTTGCCCTTATACACGACAGCAGGCTCAGGCCCTAATGCAGGTCAGAGGGTCCACCATCACCCCAGAGCCCCTGCCATTTGGGAAGATGGAGGAGGACCTGACATCACTAAAAGAACAGGCCAGATTTGGGAACTGATCTTTGCAGTCCTAATCTTGGTGTATAAGGATAGTACAGACAGGGAACTTAATCCAGGACCCAACCAGACATGGGAGATCTTTCCATCTTCTAAAGTGTTTTTCAATTTCTTTCTTTAGTGTTCACTAGTTTTCATTGTATAGGTCTTTCACCCTTTTGTTAGATTGAGTCCCAAATTTTTTTTTTTTTTTTGGCTATTGTGAATGGGGTAGTTTTCCTAATTTCTCTTTCAGTAGATTGACCCCTGATGTATAGGAATGAGTTTGATTTATGGGTGTTAATTTTATATCCTGCTACTTTGCTGAATTCATTTGAGTTCCAGAAGTTTTCTGGTGAAATTTCTTGGGTCTTCTAAATATAGAATCATGTCATTGGCAAACAGGGATAGTTTGAGTTCTTTTCCTACTTGTATTCCTTTAATTTCCTCCTCCTGTCTAATTGCTCTGGCTAGAGGCTCAAGAATGATGCTGAATAGAAGTTGTGAGGGAGGGCATCCTTGTCTCGTTCCAGTTTTTAGAGGGAATGCTGCAATTTCATTTAAAAAGATTTCGGCCTTGGGCTTAGCATAGATAGCTTTTACAATGTCAATACATTTTTAACATTTGTGTTTCCATTCTACATCTCTAGCAGAGAACTAAATATGTAGAGTACATAAAGGGAGATGATATGCAGAGAAAAACACACTGAGCAATAAGAAATCAGAATCTACCTTCTTTTAACCAATTTGGTAGAGTTTAAGAGTAACTTATAAGTAAATAAGGTACTTCACTGAGAAAAGGCGGAGAAATGCCCTCAGGGAAGTTCATCTGTGGCTTTGAGCTTATTGAAGTCTCAAAACTTATTAAGATAGGGAGATTTTGCTGGTAAATGATGGAGAGCAAATTAGCTCATGAAATGCTTGGTGCGTTCTGGGTGAGCAAGGCAATTGTTTTAGGTCCAAAACCAAGACACCAACGAAACATGCTTCTTCAGTGAACACTGTAAATCTGAGACACAAAAAGATTAGTCCATCTAGTCTGTTATAACAAAATACCCCAAACTTATAAACAATGGACATTAACTCATCTGGAGACTAGAAGTTGAAGGTCAGGGTGCAGCAGATTCAGAGTTTGTTGAGGGCTGCTTCCTCTTGGCTGTTAGATGGTGGAAGGGGCAAGGAGCTCTCTGGGTCTCTTTTATAAGGACACTTGTCCCATTCAGGAGGGCTCAGCCCTCATGACCTCACCACCTCCCGGAGCTACACCTCTAACACCAACACCTGGGGAGAGGATTCAACATAGGAATCCTGGGGACACACACACTTAGGTTACTGCACAGGTTACAGGGCTAGTGCATCACTGTATTAGTCTTCCTGGGCTGCTATAACAAAACACCACAGCCTGGGTGGCTTATAGACCACAGACACTGACTGCTCATAGCCCTGCAGGTACAGCCCAAGGTCCAGGTGTGGCAGACACAGGGTCTACTGAGGGCTGCTTCCTAGCTCATAGATGGCACCTTCTCCTGGGTCCTCACCTGGTGGAAGGGTCAAGGAGCTCTCTGGGTCTCTCTTATAAGGACCCTCATCCCATTCAGGAGGATTCAGCCCTCATTATCTAATTACTTCCCAAAGGCCATACTTTCCAATAGCACTTAGAGATTAGTTTCAATGTATCCATTTGAAGGATGGGGTACAATATTCAGAGCATAACAGTAGAAATAAAACAAAAGTTTAAAATAGAAGTTTGCCTCTAATTCAGAAAAGTGGTTGTCAATGAATGTGTTAAATAGATGCACTTAATATCAAGTAATACAATTTATTACATTGAAAATATTGGAACAAGATTGATAAACCTTAGCCAAACTAAGAGAAGATCCAAATCAACAAATATAGAGATGATAAAGATGTCACCACAGACATTTATAAATCTAGAGGATTATTAGAAGCTACTTTGAAACCTTATGTTTCAATAAATTAGCAAATCCAGAAGACATTGACACATTTCTAAACAGGACAACCTACTTAAATTGAACCTATAAAAGATTGATGAGATTGAAGCAGCAATTAAAAGCCTTCCAACAAAGAAAGGTCTGGGACCAGGTGGATTTTCAGCTGAGTTCTACCAGATCTTTAATGAAGAACTAATACCTGTCTTTCTAAAATTATTCCATGAAATTGAAAGGGAGGAAACACTCCCAAATACTTTCTGTGAAGCAGAATCATACTGATACCAAAACAGACCAAGATATACAAGGAAAGAAAACTGTGGACCAATATCCCTGATGACTATACGTGCAAAAATTCTTCATCGAATATTGGCAAACTGCATTCAAAAACACATTAAGATTGTACATTATGTTCAAGTAGGTTTCATCCCAGGGATGCAAGGTTGGTTTAACATATGCAAACCAATAAATGTATTATCATATGAATCAAATAGGAACACCAATCACATGATAATCTCAATAAATGCAGGAAAAGCCTTTGACAAAATCTAGCACCCATTCATTTTAAAAACACTGGAGAAATCAGAAGAAACTCACCTCAACACAATTAAGGCTATATATTGAGAAACCAAAAACCAACGTCAGACTGAATGGAGGAAGACTGAAAACATCCTCTAAAATCAGGAACAACACAAGGATGTCCATTCTGACCACTCTTATTCAATATAATTCCTGAAACTACGGCCAGAGCAACCATTCAAGAGAAGGAAATTGAAAGGATAAAAATAGGAAAAGAAGAAATCAAACCATCTCTGCTTGCTGATGACATGGTCCTCTACTTAGAAAATCCCTTCCCCCCAAAATAACCCACTAGAAGACTTCTAAAGCTGATAAACAAATTCAAAAAGTATCACACACAAGATCAACATACAAAATTAATAGTTTCTCTATCTTCCAATAATTTTTGGCTGAGAAATAAGGAAAACAATTCCATCATAATAGCCTTGAAAAATAATGCTTGGCCTGGGAAGGTAGTCCATGCCTGCAACCCCAGTGGCTTCTGTGGCTAAGACAGGAGGACTGCAAGTTCAGAGCCAGCCTTAGCAACTTAGCAAGATCCTGTCTCAAAATAAAAATGGACTAGGGATTGTGTCTCTGTAGTTAAGTGCTTCTGGGTTGAATCTCTGGTACAAAAAAAAAAATGCATGGGAATTAATCTATCCAAGGAGGGAAAAAGACCTCTACGATGAAAATTATAACACTGAAGAAAGAAACAGAAGAGTTTAGAAGATAAAGACTTGCCATGTTCTTGAGTAGGGAGAATTAATATTGTCAAAATGGCCATACTACCAAAAGTAACCTACAGATTCAGTGCAGTCTCCATCAAAATATCAACAATATTCTTCTTAGAACTAGAAAAAAAAGTCCTAAAATTGATATGGAAGAACAAATGACCCAGAATAACCAAAGCAGTTCTGAGCAACAAGAGTGATATTGAAGACATCAAAATACATGACCTCAAATTATTCTGTTATGGAATCTTAAGATTCAACAATATTGAAATCCCATTTAGTAGCTGTGTTAAAAAAAATACCTTCTAATATATACATTTAAGTACTGGCCATCTCATCCCTAAATTTAATATAATTATGTGCATCTCATTTTGATTGCAGTTAGAATCTATATGATTCATACAAAACTGACATAAAATTAATAGTAAATCCTATTTTGAGTCCTAACTAAGCACAGATTATAAGCCCGTGTGTTAGGAAGATCGAGTATTATAATTAGCAAGCACACTTACCAGAGTGAAGAGATTGCATGTTGACATAAGATATTGCCTTACTTAGCACTATAATTTATTCTGACTGTATTCTGTTTGAATTTATCACTGGTCTTGAGAAGAACGACTAAGAGCCATTTAATCAAGCTGTGAAAACAACACCATGCTTACAAGCAGGAGTTACTTCTTTTCTCCCATTTTTTCATGTCTTTTTTTCATTGCTAGGATTGAACCCAGGGCCTCTTGCATGCAAAGCAAGCATGCCCAGCCCCCAGGAACTCTTCCTTTAACCGCTCGTACCTTCCTGGTTCACTTCATGTATCATCAGGAGCATACCCCAATTAGTTGAACAGAATTGGGCTTCAAGACCACCCACATCCCTTAACAGGCTGCTTATCTCTGGATCTATTATTTAACGTCTCTTAAATTCCAAGTGCTCCTCTGTGAAATGGTCCTGAAATTAGCTGTACATTTCATTCTCGAGCTTGAGGGTGGTGGAACAGGGCTGGCCTAACAGATTCCTGAGTCATACGTGGGCTTACATTGGGGCTCAGTTTGCATTTCTGTTGAGTACCCAGCTGATATGAAGACCACTTATCTCATCACCCACTCTTCTAGAGTAACTGGGAAATCAGAAGATATAACCTTTCAGTAGTTCTGAAGCCTGAATGAGAAGCTTTAAACTATACCTAAGAGATTCTGGGTGCACTGAGCTGGGGTGGGCTGGGATTTAGCATGGTGCAGACTTGGACACCTTCAGTTACCTACCTTGTTAGCTCAGTGTGTGTTGGTTTGGGTGACTCAGTCTTATTAGTTCTATTTCTTGGAATGTACATTTGTCTTCACCCTATTTTCATAGCTGGCTTCTCCAAGTCTCTGAATGAACCCAAGTTGATAAACAGGTGGTTTAATGACTCCATACATTTATATTCTGATTAACTGAATTTCAATTGAGAACCATCTTCCTGCAGCGTTCACTCTAATGGTTTAGGCTGATAACTGTTTTCCCCCAACCCTTGTTATCTGTATGGGCCCATTTTTATGGGTCTTATAGTGCCAGAGTTGAGTGAAATATTCTATAGACAAAATTCACTTTTAAAAGGCCTTTTATTTTAATTTTGCTTGGGAGTTTGGATAATTGGTTTCTACTTAGAATTTCTTTTTATAAGTATTTCACATTTATAATAAATCCAAGATTAATGAGTCTGATAATCATTTGCATAAGCATTATAGAGCACTCAAACATTTATCTAAATGAACTATCAGAAAGGCTTTGAAAGAGGAGAGAAATCAAACAAGCTTCCCAGGTCATTACATTAGTCTACCCTTACCTGCACATTTGCTTTCCACACTTTCAGTTAGCCATGGTCAGTTGCAGTTCAAAAATATTAAATGGAAAATTCCAGAAAAAAAGTAATTTGTAACATCAAATTTATGCATTTTGGATAGCACAATAAAATTTTGTGTGCCATTCCCCTCTGTACATCGTGGGAGGTGATGTACAGAAACTATACCTTTGTCAAGTGTATCTATGTGGTATATGCTACCAGCCTGTTAGTCATTACATAGCCCTCTCAGTTATCAGCTTGGCGGTTATGGTATCCTAATGCTGATCTCTACGCAACCTTATATGACATCATAATGGCCCCAAAGCATAAGAGTAGTGATGATGGCCATTTCTGTATACCAAAGTGAAGCTATAAAATATTTCCTTTCAGTAAAGAGGTAAAAGTTCTTAATCTAATAAAGAGAAAAATAAAAAGATATGCTGAGGTTCCTAAAGCCTTTAGTAAGAACAAATCTATCCCTGAAATAGTAAAGAAGGAAAAAGAAATTTGTACTGGTTTTTCTGTCTCACCTCAAATTGCAAGTTATTCCCATAGTGCATAAAATATGCTTAGAGATGTTATGTCTAGGATAAAAATGGCATATTTGGAGTTCAGTATTTTCTGCAATTTTAGGCATCCACAAGACATCTTGGATTGGAAGAATAATTGTGTGCACTTTTGAAAGTGTAAATCTCCTAAGGCTGACTAAGTCTTTTATTTTCTTAAAATGTAAAGAAATCTCCAGGTAGGTGATTCTTTAGGAAATAGGAATGTATGCATATTTTGGTATTTAAAAAATTAGAGGAAACTCTTATAATTGATAATTTAGGGGGAATGAATTTCTGAATAGTATCAAATTGTTACCCAAGATATTCATAGAGGCTCTTAAATATTAATTCAGTTTTCTTTCATACACATTTAATAGATGCTAACGTACTATGCACTCTGCGAGATTTGAGTTACAAAGATCAATAAAACACTGATTGTGGACTCCAAAATGTGAAAAATTTGACTTGGTAACAATCATTTTGTTTAGAGTAATAAGTAGGCTACTGGAAAATTGGAGCTTGAGCATAACAGTAACCAGGGTATTAACTGAAAAATTTTGGAAGGATCTAGACATAACATCTGCTAAAGCTTCTGAAGCTTAACTACAGCCATGAGGGGAGAGGTCGGAGTTTGCAGTGAGACTTAAAACCACCGTGTAGACTGGGGAAGGAAATCCAGTCTGTTCACGCATGGGCCATGTGGCTTTGAGTGTGCATGGGCGAGGAACAGGTAGAAGGTGATCACCTTGAGTTTACTGCCTGAGAGAATAGGGCATCCTGAAAACAAGTGAAGGGGATAAAGAGAAAACAAGGGACAAGAGACCATTGGTAAGGAGGCAGAAGTTGTCACCAGCAAAACCTTTCAGCAGGATGTGGGGTTCCACTTCCTGTGATGGAATCTTAGGTCTGTTCACCAGACTCTGGGTGGTGACTGATAGAACAGGTTGATCAGAGGAGGGATGTGGTGTCAAGTGGCTGTCAGGGTCTGTGTTGCAACAAAGCCACTTGATGGAGACCTCAGCATTGAAGCAAGGCTCCTTGAATCCTGCCAGTCTGAGGTCTAGGGTAACCACCAAGACAGCTAGCAGGAGAGAAGTAGAGTCTGAGAACTGGGCAAAACCACATGGATTTTCTTTATTGTATCTGTGTCTATAAAGAAGATGGAAGACTCGGGTGTAGAAGTTGCAGGCATCAGTTTTAATGGAATGCTAGCAGTAATCTTCTTATATATTGGGTCTTAAAATACCTAATAACCCCACTGAGTAGTAAAGCCTTAATAATTTTCCACGATCTCTATGTTAAATCTCACAGCATGAATATACCATCTCTGTGGCTCAGGGACCCCTGTAATGTATCTGCATATTTCAGCATGATCCAAGGCCCCGAGGATAAATGACTCTGTCCTTAAATTTAGGAAAGTCCACAAATGAATAAGGCTAATGAGAGAACACATATTTAAGTGTGGATTGAGTGAACCCTTGAAGAAATTGTTAATAGATTGGGCTTCCAAGCATTTGAAAGAGAAATTGGGCTAGTTTATCTCTAATAGACCTTTTAAGCTTGAAATGATTTGTCAGTGGTTCAAGTACTACGAAGAATTACAAAGAGGTACCAGGCTCTTAAGAACTTAATGGGCTTTTTATATTTTGCTTCCATCCACTTTGAATCTTAAAAGAATACAAGAGAGTATATTCAAATGCCTTATATGCAACCACATCAACAAGATATCAAAGGTATCAGTGGGTAATATCTCAAGAAAAAATAAGGAAGTGTCAGGAAATGGACACAAGGGTGAGGGTTGGTTTTTTGGTTTTGGGTTGTTTTTTTTTTTTAAAGATAAAAAATCTTACGGAATGATTCTGATTTGACAGAAACTGACAGTGATAGTTATCTATTAATGTGCAACACATTATCCTGTCAGCAAGTTAAAGCAGTAAACATATATCTTCTCATAGTTTCCATGAGCCTGAAGTTTGCCAGTGACTTAACTGGGCCATTGAGGCTCAAGTCTTTGAGGTGGTGGAAATCAAGTGTCCATTGGGGCTTTCATATCTGAAGGCTCTATGGTGCTGGAGGATCTGTGGGCTCTGGCAAGATAACTCATTAACATAGATGCTGGCCTGAGGCTGCCGTTCTTTATCACTTGAGTTTCTTACAGGGCTGCTTGAGCATCCTCACAACATGGCAGCTACTTCTTTCCAAGTGAGTTACCCAAAAGAATGCAAGAGGAGGAATGGGGTTGTGGCTCAGCGGTTTAGTGCTTGCCTCGCATGTGTGGGGCACTGGGTTCGATCCTTAGCACCACATAAAATAAATAAAGGTATTATGTTCATCTACAATTACAAATATATTTTTTTAAAAAAAAGAATGCAAGAGGAAGAACCAAATGTCATTTATGATATTTGGAAGTCATCTGCCTTCATTTCCTAACTAGTCTTTTGCTTCTACAAGTCAGCCCTATTTGGAATATATATAATATATGATTATAAAAAGAGGATTTATCAGATTGGCTTACACAAGTAGAAGCTAGATAGTCTCAGAGTGGCTGTCTACAGCCTGGGGAGCTGGAGGAACCGGTCTAAGAAGCTAGAGCCTCAGCACAAGAGAGACTGATGAGACAGTCCAGTGCAGGACTGAAGGCCTAGAAACCAGTAGGAGAGTCACTAGTCAGCATCCCCTTTGGAAGAGTGAAAGAGCTGGAATCTGATGTCCCCAGGTAATCACAACTGCAGTCAAAGAACTTACTTAAGAAGAATCGAGCTTGCATCTACTGCTGCTTCCTTGTTCTTCCAACTGTTGTTCCATCCAGGCCCCCAACCTGTTGGACTGTGCTGCCCACACTTAGGGTTGGCCTCCGTCACTTGGCTATTCCACATGCCAGTCATTCCTAGAAACACCCTCACTGGCACACTTATAAGCCCCTTGATCTTAGCCAGCTATTAATCCAATCAAATTGATAATTCATAGTAACCATCACAGCTGGATACCATGCTGATCTTACCTCAGAGAATAATTTCATCTCATGTTTTCTGGCATATTTGGAAGCTAGGGAGAATAAAAGGAAAATAAAGGGACCTCATGAAAATAGAAGAGAGACCAATATAATAGAGGAGGGAGTCAGGGGAAAGAGGATGGGAAGGACAGGATAGATATGGGGAATGAAATAGACCAGATTATTCATGTGCATATATGAATATATCACAAGGAATGCAACCATCATGTATAGTTATAATCCACCAATAAAAATTATAAAAAATCAATAAGTGTTTTAAAAAGAATGGAAACAGACCAAATTATGCTATGTGCATGTATAAATTTATCACAAAGAATCCCACTACTATGTATAAATATAATCCACCAGTAAAAACTTAGTAAAAACAAATTTTGCATAAATTAAAAAAAATTTCAGGTGACTTCTAAGCTATTGGCTGTAATATTCTAGGAATAAGAACTACATAAAGCAATTGTATACGTTTGAAAGGTAATAATGTCTCTGTCCTGCCTAAAACCTCACAAGTAAAGTGTGTAAAGAAGTTTGGAGATGGCCACATGCAGTATTAACATTGGACCTAGGATATTTATTTCATTCACATCAACTCTGACTTAGAAGCAGCTTTTTTAAAGCATGAAAGTCAACCTTAGTGGTGGCCAACTTGAATTTTTGAAGTATATTATAGCATAAGTTCAAAGACCTCCATGTTACCTTCAAAAGAAATTCCAAATGGGTTAAACCAATGTTGTCCAACAGAAATAGATTGAGGACTGCAAATAAAATCCGCTCATGTGGTTATACATTTCCTAGGAGAAATCACTGAAAGTAATCTTAATAGTGCATGTTACTGTTACAGCACTATGATTTTAATGTGTGTCCTCCAAAAGCCACGGATTGAGACTTAATAGCCAATTTAAAGGTAGAAAAAGGTGAAGCCCTTAGGAAGTGATCAGGTGATGAAGTCTCCTTGACTCATGAGTAGCATTAAGGCCCTGAGGCTAGGATGTCTTAAGACTGGGTGGCCGCATCAGCTTGACTGCTGGTAAGTGCCTCATGCTGCTTCCTGGCATGGTGGAAAACTGGTAGGGCCAGTGGGTATAAGTAGAAGAAAAGGGGAACAAACTCCCATGGTAACTAACCCATTCCCATGGAAAGGTATCAGTCTATTCCTGGGGTTCTGCCTGTGTGTCAGCTTTCTGTCACTGTGGCACAATTCCAGAGAGAATCAACTTAAAATGAAAACATGTTTGTTTTATCGCATAGTTTCAGAGGTTTTTGACCCTTGGCTGTTTGTCCTTTGGGCCTGTGAAAACACAGTACATCATAGCAAGAACACATGGCCATAGAAGGCCTATACACCTCATCAAAGCTCAGAAACAGCAAGGAAGGAACCAATATATCCTTCAAGGACATAGCCCCAGTGACCTAACTTCCTCCCACTAGGCCCCACCTCTTGAAGATTCTGCCGCATCTTATAACACAACCCTGGGGACCAAGTCTTGAACACATCCCCCAGCCTCAAGATCCAACCCATAGCCACCCCTATGACCAAAGCTCCTTCCACTAAGGCCCGCCTCTCAGTACTGTCATATCAAGGAATTAAAGTTCCAACACATGATCTTTTGGAAGATATGCTCAAACCATAGCAAAGCTCGAATAGACTAAGATACCCAGTGATCTAAAATATCATGATTTCAACACGTGATTAATAGAAAAATGTGTTAGACTAAGTCTGAAATCCAGTGTATCTTTTACACTTTTAGCACATCTCGATTGAATGAACCACATTGCAGCTGTTCAGTAGGCACATGAGATTAGTGGCTATAGATTTGGAAGATAAAAATCATTTACTGGATTTACAGAAAAAAAGTAAATCCCAGTGATATGTGTCTCATTACACCAGACCTGATCCGGTAACTTGATCAAACCAGGTCACCAGGGATCCATTACCGTCTCAATGTGCAGATCTAAACCAGAGACTCCAACTTATAGATCTTGATGCACGGGGCTGCACACTGAGATAACCCAATAATTGCATACCCAGTACCAGCTTCAAGTCCTCACTGCAGCCATAGGAAGGAGGAGCATCTCATAGCTCATAGCTCGTGAATGAGTTTTGGTCCTCTTGTTCTCCCAGTATACTAAATGGGGAACCTTAATCCTTCTAGATTGGATCGTTGTGGTTAGCATTATAAGATCTCCTGGTTGCATAAGGTACTTCAAACGTACTCCTGGAATTCAGGAGTGGCTTCAAGACTCCCTAGTAACATTGTGAAGCACCATAAAGGAACCAGTTGTCTAAAGAAAAACCAGAGCACTTTTAACAAGACATGAGGTAGGCAGCAGATGGAAGCAGGAGCAGAGCACATGTTCCAACCACCACCTCATGAGCCAGTGCATGAGAAAGCCCTGTGTCTGCAATGGGGACCACCTAACTCATGGAGCTGGTCCGTGGTTGGTAGATCTGTGACCTACTTCTGATTCAGTAATGTGGTGCCAATGGCCAACTTGAAGTTTTCAAACAGTCACAACATCCTGAATTGGCAGGGTGATAGAAAATGTACTTGAAAATCTGTGCACACCTGCATGTCAAGGAAATAATTTCAAATGGGATTTTTAATCTACATTCAGTCACTAAAGCATTATGCAGACTTTTGGATTGACATTGAAATGCTTATTCTAACCTTAAAACTGGTTCTGTTTTTAAAAGAGAATAAAAAATTCCCCTCTGAGGTTTGAGTTAAATAATCTTTCTAGAGAGTATTAAATGAATGTTATTGGCCAGGCAGAGTGGTGCCCACCTTTAATCCCAGAGACAGGGGAGGCTCAGCAACTTAGTAAGTCTCTAGCTCAAGATTTAAGAACAAAAAACTGCTGGAGATGTGGCTCAGGTAAAGTTCCTCCGGGCTTAATCCCCAGCACAAAATTTTCAAAAAGGACTATTATTGGATTTGGTGGGTCTAATAATATTTTTGAATAAAATTTCTACTTCTGAAAGAGGCCAAAATAAATAACATGATTCTCCCCACACACACACACAAAAGATTAGTTTGTACTATATGGTGTACTACAAGTGAACCATTTCTTAAAATTATTCATCCATATGGTAAAAAGACAAAATGGGAATGTTTTTTTAATGAAGTGATGTACTGTTTGAAAAACTGTCAGTTGTATTTTTCTGTTCAGAAACCTTACATTGATGTTATAACAACATTTGTACAAGTTTTAAAAGAAAAGGTATTTCTAGAACCAATGACTGACTGCATATTTTAGCAGCTTCCACAGAGCGCTTGAGTGTGAAGATAGTCACACTGAGGCCAAGAGAGGAAAGGCCATTTTCCTTTACTCTGGTACCATATAACATGAATCCCCACCCACGGCTTTTCTCAGGGTAAATCCATCCAAAGATGTATGTAGTGAGTATGTTGGTCTGTTTTCTGTTACTGTGACAAATTACCTAGGAAAATCAACTTGTAAGGACAGATTTAGTTTGGCTTAGTTTTGGAGGTTTTGGTCCATAGTCATTTGGCCTGATGCTTTGGGGGCTGTAATGAGGTAGCACATCATGGCCAGAGCATATAGTATAAGATGCTGCTCAGCTCATGACAGGGACACATGGCAAAAGAGGACTGTTCACCTCGTGGTAGCTGGGACGCTGAGAGAGAGAGGAAAGGACTAGTATACATTCAGCATCATGGGGGTCCTAGCTCTTCAGGTTGCTACCACCTCCCAATGTGCCACCTGCTAGCACCACGATGCCTTTAACATATGAACCTTTGGGGTGGAGGACCCTTGTGCAAATCAGAGCAGTGCAGAAGAGCATAGAGACATTAACAGTATGGGAAAACTGGTTTCTTCTGACCTGAAGCAAAGAGAACGCTGTATTTGTTTGAGGTCCAACTTGAGAGCCAGAGGCATGAAGGATGGACTACACCTCTTCCATCAATTCTGGTGTCCCACCTCCTCCTTCCTAGAGGAATATTTCTCTAAGAGTGATTTTTTAATAATCGTCTCTCAGGAACAGAACTAGGTCCTCTTCTTGCTTGCCACCCCATGGTCAGTTCGCCTGAACTTACAGAATGAGAGAACTTGTGCTTGAAACTTTCCCAGGCAGAATCCAAATAGCTCCCACAGAACTTCAAAAGATGAGAATCAAGGCCAGATGGGCCGGACTGAAAGTGTGAAGTGGGGTGCTCTTCCTACGGTCAACTGCAGTGACATATTTTGCATGTTTGTGATTCTATTTAAAGTCAGTCTTTTTGAGAAGCCCATCTGCTTCCAAGTAGCTGTTCCACCGCCTTGCCAGCACATGGAGTTCCCACCCGAGTCACGCAACTGGGTAAAGGAATGAGTCAGAAGGCCCTTGTTAGACAATGAGCATGTCTGTGGAGTAGATGGCAGAGTACCTGAAAGTGCCTTGTGCAGCATCCCCGTGGAGTCTATATTGAATGGCCAGGAGCTACTGAAACTATGGTGATGGGTCCACTCGGATGGGCCTGGGAAGAAAGAGGATACTGACTTCTCATGGGTACTGTCATCTCATGGGTACTGTCATCTCATGGGTACTGACTTCTCATGGGTACTGACTTCTCATGGGTACTGTCATCTCATGGGTACTGACTTCTCATGGGTACTGTCATCTCATGGGTACTGTCATCTCATGGGTACTGACT
>PVHX01000858.1:0-134309 GCA_004024805.1 Geosciurus inauris | reverse complement strand
ACTGCCATAGGTACTAGCTTCTCATGGGTACTGGCTGCCATGAGTACTGACTTCTCATGGGTACTGGCTGCCATGAGTACTGACTTCTCATGGGTACTATCTTCTCATGAATACTGACTTCTCATGGGTACTGTCATCTCATGGGTACTGATTTCTCATGGGTACTGGCTTCTCATGGGTACTGGCTTCTCATGAATAGTGACTTCTCATTCCTCCTCAAACAGGGAAGTAGGAGGATGGGGAAGGATCCAGTTGTTGTCTTCTTTTTTTCTTCTTCTGGTGAATTTCATTGAATGAGATCTTTTCTTTACTCCAGAGACAGAGTAGAGAGTGGAAATAAAAAGAACCCCTCTGTGGTCCAGGGAAGGATTTCTGGACATGGTAGAACTCTGACCAAGGCAGACTCTGTTACCTCAGCAGCACCCTCTTCTCTCAGGTGACCTCCATAGAAGACACTCTCTGAAATGTAGCAAAGCCCCTTCCCATCCTGATTGTATTAGAGGAATGGTTTGATCCATTTGAGTCTCCTCTCCATTTATACTCTATTCTTTATTCACAAAACCCGTGGTCCTGTGTCTGCAGTATTGAAGAGACCAAAGAGACTGACTTAAAATAGTTCTGGGTGGTCTGGCTACTTCTAATATACTGCCCCTGCAAGATGGCAAGGAAGAAATCCATTGGGGAATGACCGCAATCCATTCTGTACAGCAGAATAGATGTTGGATATTGTTAATTAAACCCAAGAAAGCAATAATCCATAGCACGTGTGATGTCCAGTCCATCTGTCCCTGTCCTCTCCCTGTGTGGCTATCAGTCCACACCGAAGCAGAATTCAGACCACACACTCCAGCACACAGGTGTCTGGCTGGATGTGGATTTCCTGCTGGGTGACATTGGACCAAACAGCCATGTCTGTAGGTCAGTTTGTATTAGTGACAGTGAAGTTTCCTTCTCCCATTCAATGTGGCCCTTTCTAGTTGTCAGTAAACATTCAGGTTTTCTTCAGTATATTTGTGGCACATGATGTAAAGACTAAGCTCATAAGTCAGTGTGAAGGACTGGGTAGAGGGCAGGAGGTTGTCTGTACCATTATCATTCCACTACATGAACACTCTCGAATCAAGGCAGAGACTTCAAACTCCCACTTCCAGTCTGTAGTATTAATACACAGAGGAAAAACTAAGAGAAATGGAGATGGCTTAACTGAAATTAATAGGGTACAACCAAAGATTTGTTGAATGTAAACATCTACCAATTTAAAAAGTAATTGCCAAAACCAAGATCGATCAGGAATAAAACTGGAATTTAGTCACATTGCAAGCATATAATTTAAAGTCATCAATATCATGAGAACTGTTCTAATGTTCCAGGAAGAGCTCCCACAGGATTCCAAACACGAACTTGATATTTTTTCCATGATGCTGCTAATCCCTTCTTTGGAGGTGTGAGCAACACAATACCATTAACTCAGACAAAACTACACCTCGTGGAATTTTTTTTCTGATTGCATAGTAGGATTTCTTTAATAATGGGGCTGGGATTGTGGCTCAGTGGTAGAGCACTTGCCTTGCATGCGTGAGGCACTGGAGTTGATCCTCAGCACCACATAAAAATAAAGATATTGTGTCCATCTACAACTAAAAAAGTATTCTTTAAAAAAGAATTTCTTTAATAACGTTACCAAGGTATAATTCACATGCCATGAAATTCATACCTTTAAGTGGCCACCTCAGTGGTTTCTAGTGTATGTAGAGTTGAGCCCCCTATACCATGGTCTAATGGAGTGTTTCCACCAGCCTAGAAAAAGACTCTGCATCCTTTAGCATTCACTCCCAGTCTCCCTGCCCCCAGCTCCTGGAAAACATTCCTTGCCCCTCTGCATGTGTCTATTCTGAACAGTTTATGTAGATTGGTGGGACTGTAGAATAAGTGGTTTTGTCTCTGTGGTTCTTTCACTCAGCACCATGATTCAGTTTCTTCCATGTTGTAGGAGTACCTCTTTCTTACATATTGCTGGGCAGTGCTGCCTCTTGGCTCCCAGGCTCCTCCATTGATGATCCTTGATAAACAAGACCCCTTGGAGCCAGGTGCAGTGGCACATGCCTGTAATCCCAGCACTTAGGGAGGCTGAGACAGGAGAATCGCAAGTTCAAAGCCAGCCTCAGCAACAGCGAGGCACTAAGCAACTCAGTGAGGCCCTGTCTCTACATAAAACACAAAATAGGGCTGGGGATGTGGCTAAATGATCAAGTACCTCTGAGTTCAATCCCTGGTACCAAAAATAAAAATTCCCCTTGGCATTACCCCTTTACCCTGAGCACCTCATCAGCAGTCTTGGTACAGAAGCTGGAGGAGTGATACAAGAGGAAGAAGGTCCTGCGATTTCCAGTGCAGGCAGAGGATGTTGGACATGCAGATGTGAAGACATCCTGGGGAGCCTGCTCTGGCCATGGGTCTAGGTTGCAGCCTCTCAGCAGCCTTTACAGCTGGGCCTGAGGATAGTGTTTCCACAGCCCACACAGCTCAGAGACCAGGTTCCCCGCAGTGTCAGTCACCAAGCCGTCAGTCTGCAAGCTCCCCACGTGGCCCAGAACACCTGCAGCATCCTGCTGTTTACAGTCTCCTTCCTCGCTGCTTCCAATCCCCCGCCACCTCTAGAAGGTAGCCCACAGCGTGCCCGGCAACTCCAGATCACCTCTGGCGTGGCCAAGTCACCAGACAGGACACTCAGATGTGCCACACGCATTCCAGGGAAGGCCAGGCCCCTTCCCGTTGTGTCCCTCCAGGACACACTTCCTGGACGTTGAGATGCCATGCTGAGTTTTCATAGATCTTATAGTTCATTGCCACAGTTGCTTACGTCAGTCTTCCCCTGATAGACCACTGTGTGGTTTCCAACTCTTGGCTGGACCCAGACCTCTACCAGATTTCACTGTATAGGTCAACCCCATGTGTTCACCTGCTCCTTGGGGGATGGCCACTTGGGTTGTTTCCATTTGGTAGTTATTAAGAATAATGCCAAATAGTGTTGTAAACACTCATGTGCAAGTCTAAGTGGACAGGTGCTTTTTTTCTCCAGGGTAGCTACTTGTGAGTTGAATTGCTGAGTAACACAGCATCTTTTCATTTACCCTCTAAAAAATTTGTCAAGATGGTCCAAAGTGGCTGCACCCATCAGCAGTGTGTGAGGGTTCCTAATAGTCTCTGTCCACATCCACACTTGATAAGTTCTTTTTTTTTAATGTAATCACTCTAGCATATTTGAAAATAGAAATTCAAGGTATTAAAGCCAAAAGGCCAAGTTCTGTTTTAAAAAAGTCAGAGTTGTGTCCTGTATTGAAGAAGAACTAGCAAAGTGATGACCATTATTTTGTTCACATCCTTATCCAAAAGTCAAGAACCATCTCTTCTGGGCTGTAGTCATGGCAACATGTCCCTTTTGTTGATGCTTTGGCATGATAAGTAAAAGCAAATTCACATTTTCTTTTGGAGCAAAAGTAGTAGAAAATTTTATTTCAAAAAAATTTAATATAAACTTTAATAAAACAATGTAGAGAAAATTTTGAGCCAAAAGACAATTTGATTTTCTGTCTTACAAGAAAATTAGTTTTCTTTCTCTCCCTCCCTCCCTCCCTCCCTTTTTTCACTTCTTTCCCTCCCTCCCTCTGTCCCTTCCTTCCTTTTCTTTCTTCTTTTGATAGTCAATTTGATTTATTGTCTTTTTACATGGAAATAACTCCCCCTCCCTCTCTCTCCCCTTCCTTATTTATTAATTTCTACAGTAGAAACTTCAGACTGACTCATCACTGGGTCCAAACACATTGAACTATTGTTTTCTAGGCTACACACTCTGAGCCAGGAATGGAGGCATGCTTTCTTTCCATTTGGGATTCAGAGAATCAACCTCTCTCCCTCTCTCTGCTCGTCCCCATCACTCCATCCCCTGGTGGGCACAGATTTCTTGGTGTTACTCCTGATGCTTCACCTCTGGGCAGTACAGTCTAGCTCTCAGGATGTTAGGGTACCATTTGCATTGCAGCTACAAAACAGGGATTTGAATTCCCACCCACCCTGTTCTGGCTCAAAGCACCATCCTCATCAGTCTAGAAATTTAAGTCTTTCAAGTAAGAGGAAAGAATAGCTGGGCTCGAAGAGGAAACCTTATGAAGTTCCCTGATTGTCAGATCTTCCTAAGGCATTTAGGACCCAAGCTACCTCCCAGCTCCTCCCCTTTGAAATCCCAGGAATAAAGTGCTTAGTGCTGATGTGACCGTAATGAAGTGAGGAACATCATAGATTTAACACATACATACACACACCCCACTTTGGACACCAGCTCCTGGGGGCAGGGGCTGAGGCAGGAGGAATGCAAGTTCAAGGTCAGCCTCAGTAACTTAGCAAGACTGTGAAACTAAAAAAAAGACTGAGGATGTAGCTCAGTGGTAGAGGTATGTTTAGCATGCCTTGGCCCTGGGTTCAATCCCTCAGAGCGCGTGCGCACACATACACACACACACACAAAATGTGGATTTTGGTGAAAATATTGATTTGAAAATGCTGCTATTTGTACTGAGTAATTACAATATGTTTTATTTTTTATTTTTTAATTTTTTTTTAGTTGTCAGTGGTCCTTTATTTTATTTGTATGTGGTGCTGGGTATTGATCCCAGGGCCTCACTCACACATGCTAGGCAAACACTCTGCCACTGAGCCACGACCCCGGTCCATGTTTTGTTTTTAAAACCTATTTTAGATATTGCTTATGTTTTTCAATGATAATATTATCTTCTGTGTTTCACAATTATTTTTGACATTAAGCAAAACAGAGCTTTGGGCCTAGTATATACTCTTTTATGAATGCTTTGGTTTTAGAGCACATTACAAAGGAAACAATTTAAATGAACTCAATTATTCCGTTGTGAGTCCATTTTTTAGTAAAATCAGTTTGACCTCAGATGTGGGAATCAATTGTCTAGATAGAATCTTTGCAAAAGGGACACAGGGGTAGTGATAGGAAACAGACGGACATGGGTGATGGGAACCTGAGGTTAAGGGCAGGATTCTACGAGTGGCCCCCGGTGCCGACCCCCACAGGCTTTCTTTTCCAAGAAGCAATGTACCTGCAGCCCTGCCTGGCCTCCATGGACAGGATACATCACATTCCTCAGCAAACCACCTGTTACCTGCAGGAGAAATGTGGGCCCAAAATAATGTCCATAAGACAAAACCAAGGTATCCTGAAGGGGGTCTTTGTGACCCTGACACAGACCAGATCCCAGAACTCGGAGATCAGGATAGATCCTCCCAACCATAAAGTCTGTAAGAACAGGTTTCAAATAGAACAAGTCAGCATGGGCCAAGGTGCCCTAGAGTGGCCATGGCATTGGGGACCTGAAAGTCTGATGTCATTCTGCTGTCAATCAAAAGTCAAGAGGTGGCCCTGGGTGGGATTCTCTGGAAACTTCCCTGGGACCCCAATAAACTGGAGACCA
The DNA here is from genome assembly GCA_004024805.1 of Geosciurus inauris. Classification (NCBI taxonomy): domain Eukaryota; kingdom Metazoa; phylum Chordata; class Mammalia; order Rodentia; family Sciuridae; genus Geosciurus; species Geosciurus inauris. The sequence continues at coordinate 128,817 of PVHX01000858.1, read as the reverse complement.
GAAGGGACAGGCTGTCCCTCTCCTGAGAGGACACCTCTCTCCCCCTTGAGAATGTCCCCTTTCCCTTTCTTATCCCTTCAGTAAACTCATGCCTCTTACTCTGAGTGACATGCCTGACACTTTTCTGACTTGATGAGAAGAAACGGGGCTTGAAGGGGGTCTTTATGCTCCCTTAGTTCCCCAGAAGGCCCAGCTCTGTAACAGTGGTGCATCCTTGTGGGGGCAGAGTGTCCCCAAGGCCATGTGTTAAAGGCTTGGTCCCCATTTGGGGCCATTGGGAGGTAGTGAAGGCTTTAAGAGGTGCTAGGTAGGAGGTCTTCCAGTCGTGGGGACATGCCCTTAGGGTGATCTGGGGACCCAGCCCCTTCTTCCTCTCCTTCCTGTCACCCGTGAGCACTTCTGTTCCACATGCCACCATGATGTGCTTCCTCACCACTGGCCCGAGGCCACACAGCCACCAAGTACAGACTGGAAGCTGCAGCACGGAGCCCCATGGACCTCGGGAGAAGCTGAGGACACCAGTGTTGGCTGGAGTAACAGAGCGGCGGACCCCAGTGCGGGGAGGCAGACCGGCCCTCGCAGTGCCGAGGCGGACTGCACTGCAGGCAGGGAATCCACAGGCAACACGTTGGCACCCGCTTGCCAGCTTTTTCTGGATGTGGGTTGCCAAAAGCAATCATCCGACTCTCTTTACAAAAGCAGCAGAAGAAAGAGGCCTCTCTTATCCTCTGAGTCAACCACCATCATTATCTCAATAGCTCTGAAAGGAAACTGAACGGGGGCCTTCTTCAGATGCGCACGTCTCGGGGAGACAGTACAAGGTGTAGCAGTGCTTTCAGGGTGACCTTAGGTGTGGACTCAGCCATTCTGCAGGAGGGAGTCTCTCCCCGGGACATAACAAATGTCCAAGCTTTAAATGTAGGCTTCTACATAAAAAAATATGATTTGAAAAAGTAAGCCAAACAGAACATCTAACACTGTAGGACTCACTGAGTACACTATGGAAATGAGTTTATTGTTCCTATAAACATCATGCAACTCTATAAAATTTAGAAAACTGGGGGGGTGGAGGGGGGGGCGGGTTGTGAGTGCATTTCAATGACTTACCCAACAGCCACCTCAGACACAGCAGCACAGAACTCCAGTTTCCAGAACTCCATTCGAGACTTCTTTTGACATGGACAGCAAGACATACAAGAAGTCAAGAGATACTAAGGGAAATCGATCTTCTTAAGGATGATGATGTCCAGGTAAAAATTAGTGAATGCATTTTTGTTAAATTTAACTATAGAAAAAAGACTGAAATGACCTGGCATGGTGGCACACACCTATTATCCCAGCAGCCCAGGAGGCTGAGAAAGGGGGATTATGAATTTAAAATCAGCCTCAGCAACTTAGCAAGGCCCTGAGCAACTCAGTGAGACCCTATCTCTAAATAAAATATAAAAAAAGGCTGGGGATGTGGCTCAGTGGTCAAGTGTCCCTGTGTTCAATCCCCAATATGAAAAAAAAGACTGAAGTGATACCAAAAGGTATAGAAATACAAGGAAATATGAATCTTTAAAAGTAAGAGTCAGCTGCATAAGTTGTGTATTTCCAATTCATTCTGTATATGTATAATTTCAAATATGGTATTTAGTGAAACGAAAAACAACAACACCCCAACCAACATGCACTTATAAACTGCAGTATGTTCCTGGACTAAAATGGCAATTTTATGGCTGGGGGTGTAATTTAATGGTAGAGTACTTGCTTGAGGCTCTGGGTTTGAAAGAAAGCAACCAAGGTGGGGCGGTGGGAGGAAGGAGAGAAGGAAGGAAGGAGGGTTTGTTGGGGGAAGCCACTTGTCTTTCCATTTGAACCTCTGTCCCTTTTGATACTCTGCCCTCGATTCATCTCAACCCTGCTGTCCCCTCTCAACTAACCTTCTCTTCCCTTCACTTCCCAAAATTGGCTGGACAGAGGGGAAGTCGGAGTCCCCTCAGGCCATCTCTCTCAGACTGGAGGACTCTGATGGCAGATGCTAAGGCTGATTTTCCCAGTTACAGAAAAAGAAATACAAACTGGAGCGAGTGACTGTCTTCAATATAAAAGGGAATGGTCCGTGTCAAGGAAATGAAGCGGCCTAGGGCTATTGCTAAGGGGGCATTTTTAGTTGGAAAACAGACCAGTAACTAGTAAATAAGCATCATAACTGATTCATATTCATATTTATTGCTTAATCAATACTCATTCACCACTAATAATTTATTAGGAAAATATCCAGTGAAGAAAACTCTTATTTTGGAAAAAAGTTACACCCTGCAATAAAAGTTTCAGGCACATTTTTCTTATTTCTAATTCCTTAGGAAGAATAGGAAAACAAAAGAGAAAGTAGAGATCCTATTCTAAGAGTAACCCTCATTGAAAATTCCCCAAATAAGTGGAATATAAGTCTATAAATTTAAAATTAACACAGGTGATTTTCCTTCCATGTATCCATCTATAAATAATAAAACTAAAGAAGAAAAAGCAAAGCTAAGATTTGGGGGTGGGGGTTGAAATAAACTTTGCAACTTTTTTACAATAGAAAGTTGGACTGCTAACCCCTCTCTGAAAATAATGTTTTGAGCATATTTTATGCAGTGAAATACTCAAGGGCGAGTCACTATTGTCACAGGCGCTTTAGGGCAGTGGTGATACAACTAACATTACACATCCTTCTCTTTCTTTCCATACAAACCGTGGTGAAGCAAATCTTCCTGGAGGCTTAGAAACATACAGAGCTAACATGAGTGACCGAAGAACAAACCTTCCTCCATACATGAAAGTTAAATATTTCTGTCGAAGGAAATAGATGAAAAATATTTCCCCTGGCTTTACTTCTTGACACAACTCAGGTATAGCCATGTATACTAATTCCAAAGACTCCCTATTTTTTCTTCAAATTAAGAGGAGAGACACACAAATTGTGATTTAATGGAAGAACAAAAGGTAGAAGCTACTGATGGAAAATAGTGGAGTGGGGAGAAGTAATTTTGTTCCTCAATCTGCTATAGACAGAACCCTCAACTCAATATCAAGACAATATGATCCATTTGAGGGGCTTGGTCCCAATGATGGCAATGTTCTATAATCCTATGCTGCCCATTATGGTAGCCCTGAATAACACAGGGATGAATTCAATATGGTAGCCCTGAACTTGTTCAGTGCTTGAAATATAGCTAGGTGACAGAGAAACTGATCGTCTTGCATTCAATGCTGATTTGAATTTCAGTTGCCACATGTGGCTAGTGACTACACTATTGGACAGGAAGAGTCCAGTAATGTGGATGTGATTCTTGGGTCCATGATGAAGGAAGAATCTACCTATTCAGTCTTCTTGGTCTTGAAGCAGATACTTGTTAGAAAACAACAGATGAAGCACTCAGATACAGGGATGCAATGCATGATGTGCACACATGTTCCAGGGCTCAGTGCCAGTTCTCAAAGTTACTGCAGCCTAAATCCATGGTCAGAAAGAGGCACTGCTTCCTAACTGAAGTGTAACCCCCTCACACTAAGAGAGCCTCCCAGGTTTCCTTATGCTGCTTCGTTTCTGTGCCACACCCCTGCCTCAACCAACACTGAAGAAGCCAACCCACTCATTTTCAAACTGACCCACCCTTTGGTCAGACAGACATTAAATTTGCTCAAACTTCACATTTTTTCATTCTCTTTACTTTATGCCAGACTACATTCTTAAACTAAGCAAGCATTAGATGCCTTAATGGTTTATTTCTGGTCAGAGCAGAATTCCAGCAAGTTCAGGTATTTATTTGTTTCAGTTACAATGATTCCTCTAGAGGAAAATATTTTTGCTCCGTTGAGGACCAAGCCACTAACTGTTGTTTAATGGTATTGCAAATATTTTAAAGTCGGATAAACTCAAGCAAAAGTCCTCATGTATCAAAAGAAAAAGGAAAAAAAAATTTTTTTTCTCTTCTGCTTGAGGTCTCAATCTCTCATTTCTTAGTAATTATATTTTGTCAAAAGATAATAGAACATCTTTGAGTAGGCACATACCCTCTGCATAAGGAAATTGAATACTATGAAGGTATGTTAAACTTAAAACAATACTCAAAATAGATCTTTACATGATAAAGTAGATAAAAGGTGAGCATTTCCTTCTATCAATGGACGGAAAGCAAATGTTGGAGCTTTTGCACACCATCTGGTGTCTGTCACAGCCACTGCACTCTGCCCTGAGAACACAAAGGCGCCCACAGACAATACGTAAACAAATGAGTGTGGCTGTCTTCCAATAAAACTTTATTTACAAACACCAACCTGGGGGCCCAGATTTGGCCTCTGGGCTGTGGTTGGCTGGCTGATGGAGAAGATGGGGGATATGAACCAATGCTGTTGGCAAATAATGTTTGCCCATGAACTAAAAGAATAGACATATACATAATTGCGTTAAACAAATGGAAAAGTTCATCAAGAAGGGGAATGAGGAAAGATCTTCAAGGAGATAAGAGACCTTTCTGAGCTCTGTTGTAGGATGGAAACAGTGTCTATCTCAAGGCTGGGCTGAAGAGCTAAGAGAAGCTGGGGACAGACTCCCATAGTTTGGAGGGCACTTTATACCTTGACAAGGCTGGACAACACCTGGCTTGGGAAAATGGCACCTGGGATTTTGTTTCACTGTATCTAGAATCTTCCTTTAACCTTAAAGGTCCACAACATGTTGTGTGTAGCTGTCTCACTTTTAAACCATGAGAGTGGACTATATCTCCTTAAAGGCCACCTTTTAAAACACGCTTTTACAGGAATTTTGAACACTAGACAAGATCACGTCATGCTTCTATCACTGTTCCCAAACCATTGACCCATGGTCTGGTCACATCATTCCATCTGCACATATTTCAGTTGGTGTCACTGTGGATAAGAATCCAAACCACACCTGCTTATCCAGGGTTATCCTTGTATGTCCAAGCACTGAACCAAAATCTATCTTTTTATCCTGTGTATTCACATAATCAGAACAGATTTCTGCTGGAAATAGTCCAAGCACAAGTCCAGGCAAATTTCTTCGGAGGAAAACTTTTGTATGAAAACTCCCATTATTTTGTGATAGTCCTTATTACTGGGCTGGATTTCACACAGTGAGTGAGCAGTCACTATTGAATTGTGTAAAGAGAATCTGTGGTGATCCCCAGTGTTCATGATGGACGGCACGTGCTCAGTAATTAAGCCATAGCGTGGCTTGACTTTCTACTCTGTCCTGGGAATTTTGACTGAACTTTAATAACCGAAGAGAAGGAGATGGCCTGCGGGTGCAGTCTGTGGACCTCTTACCTCCTCCATTCAACAGGTGAGAGCGGCCTTGGTGTAACATTGGGTGTTGAGAAAATGGCAAGGAAGGTTAAGGTCTTAGGCTCCCAGTCCAAACCAAGTGAGTTCTTACACATTCCCAGCTACTGTGCCTAGACGAGAATGCAGGGAGAGGATCAGCATACAAGTGGTGTCCCCATCCCAGCAGATTATCCTCAGGCCCCTGGCGCCCTGCTCCAGCTGTCTCCGGAGGCTCTGTCTTACCCTAGAGGACACACAGGGGGCGCTATCCTAATTGGGATCACTATAATTCATCTCTGTCCTTGAGGTGTGGGGGTGGAGCTCAGTAGTGGAGCACTTGCCCAGCATGTGCAAGACCTGGAGATTTATCCCCACCACTGCAAAAACAAACAAAAAGCTTATATATCTTTGAATCAGCATGTACAACAAAACTTTTTTTTTTTTTTTGTAACACAGGTTAAGAGGAGGCAAACAATAAATATCACCTTTAACCCCCCAAAACACCAGTGTGGTTATTCTAATGAATGTTATTCTAATGAATGAAGTAGCTGCAAAGGGAAAAGTGGGGACTTTCTCATTCTGGAATATCAGCCCCAGATTCAGTAGTCCTGTGTCCTTTGGTAAACAGTCACTCTGAAGCTCTGTTTTCCTCTGTTTCAGACACAGATAATATGAGAATCCATACTGTAGGCTATGCACACCCAGCCTGGAGCATGCCAGAGATCAGAGAGAGAGCATGGTGTATTGCTGGGAATGTTACATGACGTTAATGTGTTCTTTTCAAAAGCATGTGGCTATTCCTAATGGACATTTAGAACAGTGCTTCTTAAACTTTGTGAGACATCAGAATCACCTGGTGGGTTCTTGATGTTATAAATCTACCCCCGCCCCACACACACCCAAGAGTTCCTCGTGCAGTTAGGTCTGCTAGGATGCTCCTGGTTCAGAAGCCACATAATCATGAATCTAGGGAGATACTTAACTGTTGTCTCTGCCTGTCGGTGTTTGTAGTTGTTGAACAGCTAAATTCAGTCAGATTCAGAACATTGTTCTGTGTGTGTTCATACTATTCTTTATTATTTCTGTTGTCTGCATTTCCTAAAGAATTCAAGGAAAAAATTGGAGGATGGTGTAAGGCAGGCGAGACGCGCACCTGCCGTCCAGTAAGCCCACCCTTACCTCGGCAGGCATCTGTCTCGGATGGGACACGCATTCTGACATCCAGTCACTGTACAGTCAGAAGATGTGGACAAAAGTTGAAACCACGAGTCTCCACGCTGGTGCAGAGGTGGTGGAATGTCTGTTCTCATGGCTGAGGCTTCTGTCTCTGCAAACCTACTAGAAAACTGGGCGAGATTGCAGGGAAGGCTTGAGGACTCCTCCAAGGACTAAGGTGGATGGCAATGCTGCCTCGTGTGCTCACAGTTCAGAAACCACCATGCTGGCAGAGAAGGCGCACGTTCAGCAGAGGACATTACAAATGTCCGAGTTGTCACAACTAGGGACCACATGAGAACACATTGTTAGGGACCCCTTTTAATTTATTTATTTATGGTACCAGGGGTTGAACCCAGGGGCACTTAACCAGGGAGCCACATTCCCAGCCATCTTTTATTTTTTCTTTTGAGACAGACAGTGTCTCGCTAAGTTGCTTAGGACCTCACTAAGTGACTGAGGCTGGTGTTGAACTGAGGATCCTCCTGCCTCAGGTTCCAGAGCTGTTGGGATTACAGGAGTGCACCACCACACCCAACCCAAACATAATTTGAATTGCCTGATTGTTTTATTTGACTGTTGCTGTTTTCTAGTAACACTGTTTATTGAAGCTTTGATTGAACAGCTTTAATTAGACTCTACACCCTAGAACTTTTCTGTTTGAAAGAGTTACTGAGGGAGCTGTGTGTAGTTCCCTCCCTGGTTTTGAACACAAGCTGGCTTCTGGTTGTGTTCCTGGATTCCTCACCTCTAGTGTTGATAACTGATTGCTCCACAAGTGAGCGTGTAGGTATATGTGGGTGATTTACTTCGGGGGGGGTGGGCGGATTTTGGTGAAGTTCAAGTGGTACAATTGGGGCTTATTGATAAAATTCTGTGAACCAATTTTAATCCTAGAAAAGAATTTATGGTTCCTATTTCTGAAAGATTTGTAGAAAAAAATATATGGCTTTCTGAGGTATTTTCATGAGCTCATACCATTTCATGAACATACCCTACTGTGGTATAGATGGTGTACCCTTGTTCAGCTCTTACAACATGAGTATAAACACAGGATGTGCTCAAGGGCAATTCTCTAAAATCAACTTAAAGTGGACTGGTGTAGTTCAAGTGTTGACCACATTTAATTTCTGGCTGCTAAATTTTAATCACTCATCACGGAGAGAGAAAGTCCACTGGAATACTCAAGGAATTTCTAGATGTAGTCGCGCCGTCTTAGGACATTTGTGGGAGCTGAGTGAAAATAATAACTTTGTCTCTGTTATGGAAACTGGAAATCTTACTGTCTGCACTTTTCTGTACAAATCATTACCATAAGGCGGTGTGCATGTATGAAGGTGTGTGGGGACCTCTTCTTTGAACCTCAACCTGGTTCATCAGCATTCAGGGGAAGTGAATGAACACTTCAAATATTGTCATTTAAAATGACACCACTTGATTTGTTAAAGAGCATCATCCTGCACTACATTACATTAAAAAGTGATTACGAAATGGATGGCATTGGTTCAGGAAACCTAATGGGGATCTAACTGAAAGAGGTACTGAGGGAGCTGACAGGCCCAGCGCATGGGGCTCACTTCAGCATGGGAACAGAAAAACAGTTCGGTGACCTGTGCTTCCTAGTGGAATCTGTCCAAGATCCTGGTGAATCGCTGAAGCCCAGGCCTGCTGCTTGTACCCCAGAGCAGAGAGGTACTTCCCCGGGGCTGGTAGAACAGATCACCTGACTTAAGGGTAGTAGCTAAAAAGGGATGTTAGCTAGATTTAGCTACTTTTTGTAGCAGATAAAAGAAACAGCCTAGCAACGAAAGTCCTTTTCAAATGATTGAGCCATGGCTCAGTGTACAGGGCCACTCTCTGCTTTCTGTCTTCTAGACCATCCAATTGCAGAGGGACTTTGTTGTCTCAAAATGTGGGCCCAGAGTCTGCTTCAGAATCACCTGTATTGGCTATTGAAAATGCACACAAACATGTAAAAAAATGGAAGTACAGTGCTACAGTTTGAATGTTTGTGTCCTTTTCCTCCCCAAATTCATAGATTGAAACCTAATCACCAGATGGTGGCAGGACGTGGGTCTCTGGGAGGTGCTGAGGTCCTGAGGCTGCAGCCTTATCAGTGAGGAAAGAGTCCTTATCAAAGAGACCCAGAGAGCTCCCTGCCCTTCCACCCTGTGAGGACCCAGGAGAAGGCACCATCTAGGAGCCAGGAAGCAGCCCTCTGCAGACCCCGTGTCTACCCCACCTGGACCTTGGGCTTCCAGTCTGAACAAGCTGGAAGGTGGAGGTGTCTCCATGGGACTCAGAGGAACAGGTGCACCCAGCACCTAACTTGAAGCAGGGAGAGAGCCCACTGCAGGCTGCCCTGCCCTCCCTGTCTCCTGAACCTTGTACAACCTAGATGTTAAGCGTTTATATCATGTGGCTCCTGTGGGGAAGCTCATAGAACTAGGATACCGTGCAGCTTGTGTAAGTCTTCCTATGATTTCAGATGAGGAGAGTTGGTCCTGGGGTTGCTTAAATGATACCTAATTCTGTGACCTTGGAAAACCCCTTTGACTCCATGTTCTTGTCCGTCAATACTGATGATGCCAAATAAAGATGTTTTCCACTCTCTCTTTTTACAGCACAGTTTTAATCACTAGCAGAGATGTACCACCAATCTCCTGCAGAGAATAGGACACTGTGCACAACATTGGCGATTTCTATCAGCATAAGAACCATATCCCTGGGATTCATATCCTCCCAATTTTAAGTAAACATTTTAAAATAATAAGTATTGCAATGCACATTAGCACACCAAGGATTTACATTTATTGATGTAGGAATAGAACCTAGAAGAAATGTTATAACCAATCCAGAAGCCAAAAACCTCGTTCTGAAAGAAGTAAACTGAATAATTATAATTTTACTAAAACAAACCACCCTCCCCACAAAGAAACTCACTGCGATAGTGCTTGTATCTCCTGCCTTGAAAAGACTTTGAAAATAAGATAAACCAGATTACATTTTTCTAAAGTAAGGAAAAAGTTCATCAGAATAATTGAGAATAATGAGAAGCTTTTCTCCAACAAGCAAAGGAATTGTAAAGATTTTTGTGCTCATGTAGACACTGGAAGTAATAAAATGTGATCCTGATGCTCCAAGGACCTAGATTGATCTAACAGTCCATTCTTTATCAAGCCACGGGCTTCGGATGGAAACAGCACAGAGATACCCCCTGCCAAGTTAGTAGCCGAAGGAGCCTCTATACAGAGAACATTAAAGCAATTAGTTCTTCTATCTTAGAAACAAAACCGAAGCCTCCCAAGGATGCTCCAAAGAGATGCACATTTTAACAAGCTGCTCCCAGGGTAGTAGGCTCTTCTCTGGTTGTTGCTTTAGAATCTAAGAACATGGAGAAGGTTAAACGATGGAGCCAGAATTGGCGTGCTTATTTTCCAGCTGTGTTTCTTTAAACTTCTGGGAGCAATTTAAAAGGTGTGTTAAGCTGGGCACAGTGGCACACACCTGTAATCCCAGCACTTTGGGAGGCTGAAGCAGGAAGATCGTGAGTTCAAAGCCAGCCTTAGCAATAGCGAGGTGCTAAGCAACTCAGTGAGACCCTGTCTCAAAATAGGGCTGGGGATGTGGCTCAGTGGTTGAGTGCCCCTGAGTCCAATCCTCGGTACCTCAAAAGAAAAAGGTGTGCTAAGGAATGGGAGAGGTTGGGGTTCCTTGTCTTTTGGAACTGCAGTAACACAGCTGAGATCTTTTGCGTCAGCTCCTGTGATACGCCTTGCTTCCTGCTCAAACCATTTGATGGCAATTGGACCTGGAGAAGAGAATGAATTTATTTTGCTTCCAGCATTGGGCTTATTTAGTGAACTTCCATCTACACCCCAGGAAAGATTTGTTAATGTGTGGATATATTTTAGGTGTGGGGAGAGAGGGATCCATCCCATAGGCATCTGGAGGATAGAGATCAGGGAAGCTGCTAAGCATCTGCAGTGCGCATCGCTGCCCTACGATGGGGAATTATCCAGCCCTAGAGTCAGTAGAGCACAGGCCAAGAAGCCATGGGCTGGGTTTCCACCTTGGGAACCTTGGAATGTTCCTTGGCCGAGACTCACTCCAGCTGAGGCTTGATGATCCAGGTTTCCAGAAAAGAGTCCTGAGCGATCCACACCTCCTTGCAGCTCAGCTTCTCCCCAGCAGCACATGTCTGGCCAGCAGCCTTCACAGTCACTTGTGTGTGATGTCATGCCAACTCTGCCCCATCAGACTGCCAGGGAGCCCACCGTAGCAGAGCTCGGGTCTGCACCCACTGCCTGGCCAAACAGTGTGTGGTACAGCTGTGTTCGCATTCAGTTTTGTTTGCAAACATTGGCCATTTGTGACGTCCTCTGTCGGTGGGTCTCAACAGATGTGCGTTCAGTAGACAGCAGGGGACGTTCTTTCCCTGGCCAGGGCTCTCTGTGCAAAGGAATGAATGTCCCAGGGTCCAGTTTAATAAAAGCTCATTCATAATAATCCACCGACATTAGAATAGACTCACAGAACTCCCTGGAGACTGGAGGTGGCAGCTGCTGTGTTGACCAGCACATTCTGCAGACCCAGATGTCAAGTTCTGAGGCTCCTGTTCCCAGGTCTCAGGAAGGGGAACCCGATCCCTTCAATGTTACTTTGTTCTTTGTGACTGACTTCAAAAATTTTTTTTAAATTGTATTTGATTCTACCTCAACTAAATTTTTTTTTTTTTGGCCTAAAGTATGATCTAGAATTTACCACGGACACCAAGAGCTAATCCCTAAGATAGAACTTAGCCCTCAAGTTGTCCCTCGCAATCACACATCATTTCTGTTATTCCTGCTACAATCGGAATTGAGGGAACATTTATTGTATTTTAACACATGAGCATAGAATATTATAAAACACATTCCCTGGTATTTCCTGGTATGCTCAGGAAGAAAAATGATGAGCTGGCTAATAGCTAAGCCACAAACATGTAGATAATGCAAGCTAGAAAGATAATACGTTGGGTATTTTTTCCCCTGTAATTAGATTTGCATGGAGCCTCTACAATTATTAGTGTGAAGTGTTACACCAGAATAATTCTTATGTAAACGTGTCATTGGAGAAGTCTTCAATGCTGGACCATCTCCGTAGCCTGTACCCAGCCCTCCAACTCAGGAAGCTCTGCCTACCCACTTGAAATGCCAACCTCGCTCAGGAAGGCCTCCGAGGCGTTCCATCCAGACTCAGAAGTGGACGCTCAAGTGCCCTTTCTTGCTTGCCCCCTAGAGTATGCTCTCCGCACACCAGAGACTCCAGGGGCGTCTCCCCCAGTGCATAAAGAGAGTCAGGTAGGACTTAGGTCACCAGGAAGCCGTGGATCTTCCAGCAATCCAAGCCCATGGCAGGTTTGTGCAGATCTGGCTGCTTGGATTCTGAAATCTGCCCTCTACAGCAAGGACGGGCAGCCAGACTCACTTTTGCAGCACGTACAGCATTTCAGCAGACAGCATCTCTCCTGCAGCCGGACCTTGCGTCACCTGTCGCTATGTTAGCAAGGCATTTGAGCCACCAGGCACTGACACTAAATTCAGGCATGAGCCAAAGAGAGCTATGGGATGGACGAGTCTGGTGACATTCTTCCAAAGACAAAAAATAACATACTGGCAAGGACACAGAGAAAGGGGGACTCCCTTGTGCCATTGGTGGGACCGGACGAAAACCAGTATGGAGGTTTTGCAAAAAAAATAAAACAGGAATAGAATTATCACAGGACCCAGCAATTCCACAGCTGAGCATATATCCAAAGGAATCAAAATCAGGACGTGGAGACACATCTGCAGTCCCAGGTTCATTGCAGAGCTGTTCGCCACAGCCAGGAAAAAGAATCGGTGGAAGCGGCCAGCCCTGGGTGTGCGCCATGAATATTCATAGCTACCATACATCAATTAAAAATAAAAACATGTTTTAAAAAGCAAGATGGGTGCTCAAACTCAGTCTAGCAAAAACACTTTCCCTGAATAGAAAAAGCCTTCAAGATACTGTGTGATAGCTTAGGTTACTGTATCCCAAAGCAACAGGACAAGTGGTCTTTTATTTTAAATTAGCCTCAGGCAATCCAGTAAGGCGGCCTTCTATTTCCTGAGAAGCAAAAACATTTGATTCATTAATTGTAAATTGCAATACGTGTTTAGAGTCTTTTTGCTGTGGTGGAGAAGAGCAGGTGCGTTGGGAAAGGAGCTGGGATTTTGAAGACTTTCTGATTGATGTTTATAAGGCAAAAATACAAAGGATGTTTTCACACGCGCTGCCCGGGTTTCTGTCTGTTCTTGACTCTTGCTAATTGAAAGAGCTGCTTTGTTTTGAAAGTCTGATGCTCTTCCTTAAGACCAGGCTACCGGTCTTATCAGACTGTGTCATTTATATTTATCTGACGTTTGAGGAGGATGATGTTTAACTAGAAAATTCGATGCAGTATGTATAGATTATGGACATAGACATTGACATTGACACAGTTACACAAAAAGCATTCATATTTGATTGTCTGGCTTTAAAGAAGAAAATGGGTGTGTAATTCACCTTACTTGTCTCTCTAAATCCCTTACCTGTTTTAGCTCCCAGGCAACTCTGTGCTAGATTAAAAGGTGGAGAAATAGGAGGCATCAGATAACGGCACAAACGACAGGACAAGGTTGTATCCACATCCTGTTTGCTGTGCTAATTCAATGAAGTTTCTTAACCTCTCTGTTCATCTTTTTTTCCCTTCCATTTGCAAAATGGAATGGAAACTGTTGCCCTTTCACATGAGAGAGATGTGAAAGTTAAATACACATGATGAAATGTTAGTGGAATAGTGTGGGACCCTACACACTGTAGAAGTATTGCTGTTACTGTTATCACAGATACTAAATCAACCTTAGCAAATAGTAATTACTGTTCCCAAGGCCACAACATATTTATCCTTTACATGGAGGTCTGAGTCCACAGCTCTTTCCTAAGGACAGCTTTGCTGATGGGAGTTTGGATCTGATATCCTGAATTCTTTTCTCAACTTTCTGGAGCTTAGATTCCATGAAGTAGGACATATTCCTCTTTGGTCTCTGTTTCCTTATTGGTGGACCTGACAGCAGGTATCTCTTCTCAGTACGATTCCTGTGATCCTCAATGGTAGGATAAGTGCCCAATAATTTTAAAGTCTGTAAAAATTATGGCGAATGGAAAAGTTTCAAGGTACTGTGATTTCCCATAATAACAAACCAACTCCATATTTTCTAAATAGATAGATAATATTAACCAAACCCCAAACTCTGGCCATGTAATATTTAACGTATTTCTGGTAAACATAATCCTCTACCTCAAGAAAGATGATGTGGCTGAACGTGGTGGTGCACACATGTAATCCCAGCAGCTAAGGAGGCTGAGGCAGGAGAATTGCAAGTTGGGGGCCAGCTTCAGCAACTTAGGGAGGCCCTAAGGAACTTAGCAAGACCCTGTCTCAAAATAAAACATAAAAAGTGCTGGGGATGTGCCTCAGTGGTTAAGCACCCCTGTGTTCAATCCCCAGTACCAAAAAGAAGAAGAAAGAAGATGTGAACGGCTTTTGGACATAAGCAGCTTATAAAGAAGAATATCCGGGTGGAGTAAGGAATGAATAATAGCTGTGCGATTTAAATTTCCTGCAAGGTTCCTAGAATTTAAGGTAAAAGGAATTTCTCCCCCCGGTGGTACTGGGGATTGAACCCAGGACCTTGTGCATGCTAGGCAAGCACTCTACCAACTGAGCTATATCCTCAGCCCCATTAAAAGGAATTTTGACTTTGGCACCATACACTCTAGAGTTGGCTGAAACTAAATATATTTCAATGATTTGAGCTTGCATTGGCATCTAAATATATATATATAACCTTCCACTACCCTCAAAGCCATGTGTTATGTTATCCAGAATTTTCTATCTTTGCATCAGAAAAGAAAATGAACATGTGGGCATTCATGAGAGGCTTTAGGTGAAGATGAACTATGGAATCTATTTATCAGTCTTATATATCCAGTGGAATACTATTTAGCCTTCAAAAAGGTCTTATTGTCTCATTTATTATAACTGCGTTGTCTTTTCACGTAAATTTTAGAATCATCTTGTACACATATACCATCTTGGGCAATCTTATCTTTGGGTAGCCTTGGCACATACAGTTTAAATATTTGAAAACATCAATCTACCTACATCTTTTGCTTCTGCTTTACTGAAATTAGAAAATGCTGCCTTTCCAAATGGATTTGTGCTTTTGTATCTTTTCTGCTCATTAAGCTTGATAACATGCAAAAGATCAACACCTAGAAGAACAGAATTTCACCAAGAGAAGTGTCAAGAAAAAATTCCCTTGGCTTCTACCTGTAAGCATCCCCTACACCTGTCCTAAGCCCCCAGTTTGAGACAACTTTCCAAGGAAATAGTTCCACCCACAGAGCTTGCATAGAATAAGGACCATGCTTCTCTAACTGGATCCCCATTTTTGCGGTTGAACCTTTTGAAATGTGTCAATGACAGCAAGATGAAAAAGTCACATTTTCCCTTAAATGACTGCTTTGTAGAAATGAATCTCTCCATTGTCCTTTGGACTTCAAACAACGGCGTAGTCCTTCTGGACCTTTGAAGTCAGCCTAATGTGCACAGAAGCTGCTGGGAAAGTGAATGAAGTCCTGCAGACACAAGTGTGGAAGGCGGGATCCCAGGGTTTCTCCAGATGCGGTTTCCTGGGAAGCTGGCAGGCCCCGCACGTGGAACCGGGTCCCTCACCTGCGCATCTCTGAATTCACATGGGGAGTTGGCTCCATCTGCCTGTCTGTCTTTACTGCTTGCAAGCCTTTGCTGTTATTTTTCATTTCCTCCTATTCATTAATCAAACTGTACTTGATTTGAGGATGCTATTCATTAATCAAACTGTATTTCTCACTTGTACTGTGGGAGATGGCATTCACTGGACCTGCCTATCGTAAAACTTAAAGAAAACCTCTTTGGGGACAGAGAAGATGCAAGCCAGGCCCCGGTAAACACAACCAAGACTCGGTGTTACTTGGAGACTAAATTCAAGTGCCTGCTTTGTTTGCTCATCAGCTAAAGACTTGAAACACTCTCCTGCTAAATTTTATTACATTTTAGGATGGGAAACACACTTGCTGGCTCCACATGATACCAGCTTTCCAGCACTAATAATGCCTTTCCCAGCGGGCAGACTGCTCAGCTTTCCGTAGTCAGCAGGTCTGTGCTCATCAAACGAAGAGCTTCATCCATCAGTAGAAAAGATGCCTATGGGGAAATTTAACTCATTCGTAATGATGTCATTGTTCCGTACGGGTCCCTGGGTTGGGTCCCCGTTGCTGATTTCCAAAGCTACCCTGCTGAAAGTGGTGTCCACCAAGCCAATCATATGGAAATAAGTTACAGACCTCTTTAGGCAAAATAGCCTCCACTGTCAAATTTGACCAAGAAGCCAAATTTTCTGATGTCATTATTCTTTACATCTGTTGAATCCCAGGCAGAGAAAGCTCTCCTGAAAACATGGGAGAGCCCTTGGCAAGGTGGATTCATAGAAATACATAGAGATGCTCTGTGGTAACTTCCCATCTGGCCAATGTTACAAAAACTGTTTTGGGAGTTTGTGGGTGTGTGTGTGCCAGGAATTGAACCCAGGGGTGCTTAACCACTGAACCATATCCCCAGCTTTTATTTTTATTTTTTATTTTGAGACGAGGTCTCTCTAACTTGCTTAGGGCCTTCCTAAGTTGCTGAGGCTGGCCTCTAGCTGCCAATCCTCTTACCTCAGCCTCCCAAGCCACTGGGATTACAGGCATGCACCACGGTGCCCGATACAATCTAATTTCTTGATCAACTTAATGTTAGAGTTCAACTGCTTCCATTTTTCCATTTTCACTTTTTGTGCCTATGCTCTCCTTTGACTTACCAAATTTTACACATTTTTAAAATTTTTTGAAATGTTGTGTGTACATTTAGAGTATACAACCTGATGTGGTAGAAGACATGCAGACTGTTACAAGGTTACTCTGGTGAAGCAAATTAACGTACATCACATCTCTGTTATATAATTGTTATTGTTTTTGTAGCAAGGGCAGCTTCCATCCCTGCGGTTACCACAAATCACAGAAACAGTACAAACCTGCTCACTAATGACAAAGCATATCTCCACATTATCTTCTACTTTATAGAAGAACAGATTAGCCCATTATTAATTCCAGTATTTGGGGGCATTCCTTTCCCTGAATTGTTTCTTCCAGGTTCAATTTCCTTTGTTCATGTTTTTTCAGATGTAAATTTAATCAAGGAGTTTAAAAGACCTGTCAACTTTTAGTTTGTTGCAGTTTTGACCTTAGACGATTTTAGCCAGCATCAGCAGATAGACTACATGGGCAGGCAGGCAGATAGGTAGGTAGGTAAGTAGGTAGGTACATACAGACATAAATGAATAGATGGATAGCTAGCTATAAGTAGTAGTTAGATATGATGGATGAATACACACATGGTAATAGAAGATAGATAATAGAGTGATAAGTGCAGACGATAGATAATGTCTGGATGGATAGATGATAGATAGACAGGTGGGTAGGTAGGTAGGTAGATAAATGATAAATGATAGACATAGATATAGATAGATAGATAGATAGATAGATAGATAGATAGATAGATAGATAGATAGATAGATATGCAAACACATAAACCATCCACTACCAGTCCTAAATATTTCCCCAGGCCACTGTGGGTGGTGTGTCTATATCCTTGAGTGTTTCTTCAATATAACCAATTTTTTAAAATCTCAAATTAGCTTCTCTTCTGTTTGATGAAATGGCAAGTCCAAAACAGTGAAGCAAGATGTTGGGTTAAAAAAAGAAAAAACGAAAACATTGCTGCTTTTTCTATCACCCTCCTAGAGGTGAAGATGGTTTTCTTCCAAAAAGATACAAATGCTTGCAGGGTTTTCCATTCCTGCTTCTTTCATGTTGGTAATTCTTCCACCCCAAGATGAGACAAAGACAGTGAGCACTCAAGCCAGACGTGATTGCTCAAGACACAAAGAGAAAGCAGAGAAAGCCAATTTCTCCAACTTTCCCACACTCACCTTTATTGACACACTGTCCACCTAAGCCAAGTCCTCCCACATGTAATGCTTCTTGCATAAGGCACGTCCTTCAGATCTGAGACGGTGCATGCTCTCTGGGGGTTTCCTTCTCCCTGACCTTTTCTGCAATGGGGTCCCATAAGCCAGCCTTGAGCTTGAGGGAGCTCACAATGTGGGCCAGGTCTCAACACATGTGTTTCAAGACAAAATTCTAGGCCTTTTCATTTCATTTGTAATTCTCCATTAAGCTACATGGATGTTAACTTAGATAAAGTATGTTTGTAAAGTATTTGTTTCTAAAGTGAAGGGGTGCTTTTAAATTTATATCCCAGGAGCCAGGAAACTCTTTCTGTCATCTAAGAAATAGTTGAAGATCCATAACCATCTTGTCTCTGTCACAACTCTTCCGTGTGCCTTTGTGGCAGGAAAGTAGCAGAAACAATAGACAGAAGTGGGCAAGCCTGTGTTCCAACAAAACTTTATTTAACAACTCATCAGGGGACGATCACAGACAGCCATTTTCCAAGCCTGTTTCACACCATCATGGATACTAATTTATGTCCATTTGCATTTCGCTGTCCTCTCCACTGAGGGTGAAGTGTGTGCATATGCCACAAGCCTACAACCCAAGAGGATTTGAGAGCGGGTTTAGCCAGTTTCTATGTCTTATCATTTATCATGATTATCAGAAATCACTTTCAGGGGACAGAAGATTTTATAGTGTAGTATATTGATGCTAATCTTAGGATAGTGACAATATACTATTTATAGTATACAGTACACTAGTACATAATATATTGTATATAGAAAGTATACAATATACTATATAGTAATAGTATTATGCATATAGTATTATATGATATACAATACTATAAATACTAGTACAGGATTATTAGTATTAATAATATAAACTTGGGAAACACACTAGCCAATTAGCTCTAGGAAAAAAAGTGGCATGTTCCAATTGTATAGAAACAGATACCCCACTAACAAGATTTTCATCCAGCCAAAGCCTTGAGGATTTGATACAGCATTTATATAAGGTCAGAAAATTAATGCAGATCACGCTTTACTTTAGATGAAATTTTCTGTTAATTATTGCACATTTTACCGTATTGACTTCTTAAAATAAAATGCTAAAAATACTACCTCTCCCTTTATAAATATCTCCCAGAATCTGACATAGTTTGAATCTCTGTTGTAGGCTGGATTGTAGTTCCTCCAAATTCACATGTTGAAATCCTAAGCACTAGTACTTAAAAGCATGATTTTTGTCTGAGATGGGGCTTTTAGAGAACTGATGGAGGTAAAATGAGGTCACCAGGGTGGTCCTGATCCAATAGACTGGTCCATATGGGACGAGAAGAAGAGGACACAGATGTGTGTGCCTTTAGCTCACAGCTACATGGCATGGTGAACTAGGTTGTGTGCTCGGTGGTATTGTCGGAGCAGGTCGCATCTTGCATTTTGGCAAGTGGAGCCACAGCGGCTGAAGTACCTTGCTTTGGTGCACGTGTGTTCTGCACCAGTGGAATCATGCAGGATATGCAAATCATAAGGAGGTCATGGTGTCCTCCGAGAAGCCCTTGATTGTATTCTTCGAAGCTGTCTTTTGACACAAAGCATCTGTCAACATGTCACATTATATTAAATGAACATTAAATGTCACCCACCATAAAGTGTCAGATGACACGTGTTGAGAGGGCTTTCTGAACACAACCCATATCCAATGGCACTTGCACCCAGGTGTCCCCACCCGACATGTAGTTATTGCAGTCCACTGTGGCAGCACCAAGCCAGTCTTGGGAAGTCAAGGTCAGTCGAAGAGAAGGGGTGGAACTCGGTCTCACCTCTGATTGACAAGCTTGCTGCCTGCAGAACCCTGCTTCCTAGAGGACTGGCCTCCTGTGCACCAGGCACGAGTCTGGACTAAGGGAAAATGTTGACATCACACGTATGGGTTGCACCTTGGAATTTTTATTTCTTTTCCATTCTCTTTGCGGCACAACCAGATAGGCCAAGGGAGACTGGGAATGCCAAAATACACACGCCATTTGCCTGCCAGAGAGAGAATAATTAAACCCACAGTGATGAGGTAGTTGTGGTGGGTTTCACAGCAGGAATTCATGGTGCAAATGAGCCACAGCTCCTCGGTTTCAGACAGTCCCCGAAATGCACTCTTACTTTTCCTGGTTAGATTGAAGAGACAGCAGCAATCTCGCCGTTAAAAAGCTGGCAAACAGAACAGTAGGCCAACAGAAAATGCCATTTACAATTTTTCTTCGACTGGAATAAATATTATATTTTTCTCATTCTAAAATGCTGCATTACTTTTATAATATATAAAAATTACTTTTTTATTTGCATTTTATAATTTGATATAAAAATTTTATAATTTTTATTTAAAAAGAATATGAGAATCGATTTAACTTTTTTTTTAACTTGGGAAGTTTTAGTTGATTCTAAAAGTTTTTTTAAAATAACTTCCTGTCAATATCTTCCTTTTTTTAAAAAATTGAGCTGTTTTATAGTTATCATAAAATATGTTAGCTTTCTGTTACTATAACAAATAGTACTTTTGTGTTAGTCAGCTTTCTGTTGCTGTAACAAATACCAGAGACAATCAACTTATAAAGAGAAAAGGTTTATTTTGCCTCAAATTTTTAAAAAAAATTTTAACAATATTTTTATGTGTAAACAAACACAATACCTTTAGTTTATGTGTTTAGTTTTAGGTGATGCAGAGGATCAAGCCGAGTGACTCATACATGATAGGCAAGCTCTCTACCATTGAGCTACAACCCCAGCCCTTGCCTCCAAGTTTTAGAGGTTTCAGTCCAGGATCATTTGGCCCCACTTCTTGTGGGTCTGTGGTAAGGCATCATGGTAGAGGCACTTGGCAGAGCAAACTGCTGACTTCCTGGCTGGGACACAAAAGAGAGGAAGAGGAAGGGGCCGAGGCACAGCAAACCCCTTCAAGGCCTGCCCCCAATGACCTAAAGACCTCCCTCTAGCCTCCACCTCTGAAAGTCTCCACCAATTCCTAATATTCCAAACTAGACACTGAGCCTTTAATACATGGGCCCTGGGAGGACTCCTTAAGATCCAGACTGTAACAGAGGTGCACAGGTAATGCTTTGTTAACTATTCACAAAGTTGGACAAATACTTCACCACCACCAATTCCAGAATAAACACCTTCCTTAACCCCAGGAGGAATGCTGTCTCTTTTAGCCACCACAAGCCCTCCCCACCACACCAACAAATCCTTTCCCATCCCCCCGAGGCAAACACTTATTTCCTTTTTTTGTCCCTGATTTGCCCAACTAGATGTGGCATCCACAAGGAATGATATCACCCTGGACCCTCTGGGCCTGACTTCTGAAGAAATGCAAGTCTGTATAAAATAGTAAGACTTGAATATTAGAAAACTTGAGGCCGGTAAATATTACACCATCAATTTTTCAAAGCAGAGCTTCATTTCAGATACTAATGAGAGAAGTATTCAGTATGACTTTAGTCATTAACACTGCTATCCCCCCCCCCATTTCATTATTTTCTAAATGAGTAAAAGATACATATGTACTCCACAAAGTTACTAAGGATAAAATTGTTACACGTATGCGTATGAGTTTATTAGCTCATGTTGGCCACCTATAAATATGCTCATAGAACATGTCAGCCAGAGAGGAAATAGTGATATAGTGGTTGACATTTACTGAGCAATCAGTATGTGTGTGACATTCCACATAATCACTAATTTACCCACAGATAAACAGAGCAATGGATAAAATACAGTTAAGAAACAGTCCAAGGTCTCAAGTGAATGTCAGAAACTGTGGGTAGCACCAAACTCAATATAGACTATGCTCTTTCCTAAATACACATATTGCAGTACACTTTCATCTTTTTACTTAAAGGAAGCACTATACAGTTTCTCTTTGGCATATCTGAATTTCCAGCATGAGTAGTCTTGTGCTTTGGTGCCCTTATTAAGTAGAATAAGTTTTAGTTAACACCAACACTGTGATTGATACTGTAAAGTAGGATCATAATAGAGATATGTGCACGTAGTGGGGGTAGTATATACCATGTGGACATGCTGGAAAGAGGGATGATTCACACCCTAGATAGGATGCAATGGGACAACATGAAATTTCATCATGCTACTCAGAAAGGCATACATTTGAGTATTTATTTCAGGAATTCCTCATTTAACATTTTTGGACCATAGTTGAACTTGGGCAACTGAAACTGTGGTAAAGCAAAATGTCAGGCAACAAGGAAGTTATTCCATAATAATTTGTCTTAGAACAATTAGGCATGCTCATGAAAAATGACTTGGACCTTGAAAAAGTGAATCCTTTCAAATACCATCATAAAATGAAACATAGACATGTATGCAAAAGACAGGACTCAAAATACTTTGAAGTGATAATCTGGGAGAAAACTTAGGTGACATTGAATTTGACCATGACTTTTTAGGTACAGCATCAAATGCTTGACCCAGGAAAGAAAATGTTGATAAGTTGGACTTAGTTACAGTGAATAAAACCTCAGCTCTGCAAAATACAGTGCCAAAAGAATGAAAATACAAGACACTGACAGGAAGAAAATATTTGCAAAATAGATACCTGCTAAAGGACTTGAGGACAAAATGTACAAAGAACTCTTACACCTCAGCAATAAGAACACAATTTCTGCTTAAAATTGGCAAAACCAAAAATAGCTGAGAAGATACCTCACTGAAAGAAAGATGTAGATGGCAAATAAGTATAATAAGGGATGTTTCACATCTGTTGCGATTAGAGAGTAGAAAATTAAAATGACGTTAGAATGGGGAAAAAAGAATCTTGTAGGATGTGTACCAAGAGGAACTCATGTTCTGTGCTTGTGAGAATGCAAAATGGTTTACTTTGGCACTTCATAACAGAGTTCAGAACAATCCCTCAGTTCTGCTCCTCAGTATTCACCCAACAGACCTAGAAACCTAAGCACACACAAATCCTGCGTGCAAATGTCAACAGCGTATTTGCTCATTATCACCAAAAGAACTGAAAGATGCCAAGATGTCCTTCAGCAAGAGGATGTTAAAGAAATTTTGCTACATACACACAAGAAAGTCACAAGTAGACCTGGCTGAATCTTAAATGCAGGTGGAAAATGAAGAAGCTACTTAGGAAAGAATGAATTCTCTATAGTTCCATGTATGTGGCATTCCAGAAAATGCAAAACCACAGAGAAGTTTAAAAAAAAAAAATCAATGCTTGCCAGGGGCTGGGGTCAGCAATTGCAGTTGGGTATTGAACAAGTGAAGTCGGCAACATTTTAGCATGGGAAAATTTTCTGCAGGATATTGTCATTGTGGCACATGTGATACTTGCATTTGCCAAAGTCATAGATCTTCCCAGCACCGTAGTATCTGCTCTATGTTTTAAAAGTCCTATAAACAGGTGAGATTCAGGATGGAGTGCAGAGTGTGATAAAAGGATAGAACTGAAACACTCATCTAGGACCACCCCCTCCTCACACACACAGGCACCCAATTCCACAGGGGTTCAAGTACCTTATACAAATGATGTAGCATTTACATATAACTTAGGCACATTCTGCCAGGTGCTTTAAATCGTCTGTAGATGACTTAAGATACTGAACTCAATATAAGTGCTTCATAAATAGTTATTATTTTATATTGTTTAGGGTAGATTGGAAGTAAACCAAAGTCTGTACATACTCACTACAGTTGCAAATGTGTTTTATAAAGTTTTGATCGGCTTTTGATGGAATCTGAGGATGCAGAGTTTGCAGATAGTGAGGGTTGATCTCAGAATGGAAAATTGCAGAAAATCAGGAAGAAGAGGCTGAACTGTGTTCGTCAGCTTTCTAGCACTATAAGAAAATACTGAGATAATCAACTTATAAAGAGGAAAGGGTTTGGTTTGTTTTGTTTTGTTTGGCTTACATAGCTGGTTTACCCTGTTGTGTGGGGGATTCTGGTAAAGCAGCACAAATCACGTTGGGGCATAGCAAATCTGCTCACCTCTTTCTTTACTTCATGGTCAAGACACAAAAAGATAGAAATAAAAAAGAAAGAAAAAGAGACCAAGGTCCCACAGTACCCTTCAAGAGCGCACCACACCGATGACCCAAAGACCTCCCACTAAGACCCACCTCCCCCAGGCTCCACCACCTTCCTGTGAGTTAATCTGGGGATCAAGCCTTTATCACGTTGGGGCCCCTTAGGTGTCAACTATAGCTGACCCTTTGGATACCAGGTTAGATTTAGAGACATGGGTGTAAACTTGTAGATGGATACAAGTGTTTGTTTATAGAAATACTTGTAGATCCCTGGTATGAGTTAGTAACTTTGAAAGTCTTGATACGAAATTTAACATTAATCTGAATTGATGTGACACGATACAAGTCAGAACAGAGGTTCTCTTTGGTACATTAAGAATAGGAGAATTTTGTAAATATCTTTGAGATTGTAGCTAAGGGATTGTTTACGTGGCTGTTTGCACATGCAAAGATCATAAAACTCCTTTAGATGTATGCGATTTACTGTGTCATCTGCCTCAATATTCTTTTTTTAAAAAATTAACAAGGCATTTCAAATCATAATGAGACTGGTTGATTCCACAGAGCTTGGAACATCCTCCCTGCTAAGAGTGAAAGTTATGGAAATCAAGGGGAGAATTCATTCGCAAGAGCTCTTAAAAGTCAGATGCATTACATTTTTGATAGTTGTAGCCAGACAAGGAAGGAGCCCAGCAATCTCTCCCAGTCCCTCCTGACACTTCCTGGAATGTGTGTAAATTTGAGAAACGTTAGTCTTCCGCTGTCAAGGGCAAGCACAAATGTTGAAAACTGCACTTCTCCAGTTCTCTGGTGAAGTTGTTTGTTTGTTTTGCTTCTTTTGCTCCTGATGATGCACTCGGGCTGGGCTACGTGTTCTTTCCCACACTATAGTTCAGCATTAGCGATGGGCGACTCAGAAACCCAAACCATCCTTCCCTGTGCATTGAGATAGTGCATGGTCCACTTGACCACAGTCGGATTCACAAGGAACTTAGTAACTGGCCAGAGGAAGTGCGGTTTATTTCAAGTTGCACACCTGCTTTACAGAGTCCAGGGCCCCAGCTTCAACTCCAGCCCAGGCATACACGTTGGTGCTGAGTTTTCACTCCCAACTTGGTTTAAAATCAAAAGAGATCTGATGGGAGGGAGAGGGTAGGAACGAAGGTCTTCATTCATAAGATACAAAGTGCTCACGTCTTTAAAAATTTTTTTTTATATTTTATCCAAAAACTTTAGACATCGTTCACAAGCCAAGGCCAGAAGGATGTGGGGGAACCGAGTGTTCTGGTTTTAAAGACTCACTTGAACATCTGGAAGAGATGACTGCAGTAACAGACCAATAAATGACAACTGTCCATCAAGGCCAAAGGTACACTCTCCTAGAACTAAGCATGCAAATTCCCGGTGGGACCATCAGCTGGTGAGCCAACAGAGATGGGAATGCACGGCAGTATGTGGACTTAGAGGGACTCTTCGCTTTTCTTATAACTATTGCCTCTTTATTTAAAACCACTTTCTCAACCCAAGAAAGTTTTTTGTTTCTTAATATGTATTTTGTATAGCTAAATGGAGCTCTTCTATATGCCTGTTGCACAAAGCATCGTGGTCTCTGTAGAGGAAGTTCTGAATGAATTTTTTAAAAATTTTCTTTTAGTTTTAGATGGACGCAATACCTTTATTTTATTTACTTTTATGTGGTGCTGAGGATCAAACCTGGTGCCTCACACATGCTGGGCAAGTGCTCTACCACTGAGCCACAACCTCAACCTTGAATGAATTGTTTTTGAGTGAAGGAAACTTCTGGTCACTCGTGTTCCTTCAGAGAAGAATGTGGAAGGAAACCCAAAGTGGACGGACTTTCCAACACACTGGGTGCTTCTTGCCTCCATTCTGGGATAAATGTAAAGTTAATATCTAAAAAGAAGTCTGAACCGGTGCCTGCCGACTCCTTCTGCTTCATAGCTGTCAAATCCTTATTCCAGTTCTCATCAACCTAAGACAGAAATGACTGCTATCAAATGACCTACTAGCCCAGAGCAGCTTTGCAGACATGGAGAATTTTCTAGACGTTTGGTAGGGGAAGCTAAGGAATATCACCGGGAGGCATTTTAAAATCACATCCACTGTAAGTCAGAGTATCTTTCCAGTCATCTCCGTCTGTCCAACTTGATATGCCCAGCCCAACAGCCAGCTTCAGTGACTCCTAAAATTTTCCTGGTCTCATTGCACTCAAACCTTGTGCAGCGCCTCTGCTCATCTTTCTAAGCTGCGAGTCAGATCGTCTGACCCCCGCCCTTGAAGTAATTTATTGACTGCCATTGAAAACTTCCTAATATAGCCTCAAACTTGTGGCCCATCCCTTCATTGATAGGAATAAAAATAAAGTTCTCGTTATATCCCAAAAGTAGAGATGTCTCAAAATTTTTATGCCAAGAAGAAGAAGCCAGGTATTAAAAAAAATCTCTACTACATGATTCCATTTATATTAAATTCTGAAAAGCAAGACTAATGCAATGCCCACGTGGATCACGGGTGTTTGCTTGTGTGCTTTACAAAGAACGGTCTTCCGTATGCACGGTTTAGTGACTTGACTCTTCCATTCCGTATGGTGTTTCTAAGACGTGTTGACAGAGTTCACTTGAGCTCATCATTTTGCTTCTGGCTCAACATGTCCTTGAGTAAAGTGGGAAGATTTGGTCAGCAGAAGAGTTGGCCCCTGTTTATGGCTTCCCACCTCCTGTGCCTCCGTGATCTCTCACAGCCTCATCAGCACGACGGGACAGCACTGGCTTCTGAAACACAGGCCAGCACACAGCAGCTCAGGTTCGACCATGGTCTGCCACCTGTTTTATAAATAAAGTTTTATTGGAAAAGAGCCACACTCAGTTGTTTGCCTGATGTCTGTGGCTGTTGCAGGCCACAGTGGCGGGGGAGAAGGGATGGCCACAACAGAGACCCTGTGGCATGCAAACCCTAAACCACTTATTATCTAGAACATCGCAGAAAATGCTTTCCAAGTCGTGCACCAGGGTATGAATCGAGCTCTTAAACTAAACATCTGAGCTGAACAAATATAAGCAAAGACGCTCTTCAGGATGTTCTCTGGAAAAAATAAAGGAAAAACACATGCATTACAAAATCCCCAAACTGACAGTATTGGAAATGTCCACACAGATTCCTTTATCCTGCACAGCCCAGATGTCACTGGCTTTGATATGGATACCTTCCAATGGCCAGGCAGCCTTGGCATCCGGAAAAGCGTGTTATAGTCTTGCCTGTTAGCCCGGGCTGCCAGAGGCTTGGGTGAAGTGAAAGGACCCCAGATAGAACCCTGTTAGTCCTGAGATTGGCATCCAGGGAAAGCTTGTGTTCGGGATTACCAGGTGAACAGGCGGCCCTAATCCTGATGTGGCCCTGTTCCAAGCAGTGAACTCATTCGCAGTGAACTAACCTGTCCAGGACTTGTTTTTCTCCTCCCTCTCCCTCACTGCAACTTTACATCAAGGTCTGCTTCCACCTGCCGGGCCATCTTCCTTGAGCAGGGAACTATCCACATTTGGAAAGGCGGAAAAGGGATTTAGTTTCAGCTCAGCAAACAGACTTCTCTTCTTTCCTTGAAACTTGTAAAGCCATGTAACCAAAGTTAACCTTAAAATATCCTCCCCTCTGCCCTTTGTTTTCCTTGCAAAACCACCTCCTACCCACTGTCTTGTTATGGCCCTAAAAGAGGCATTCTCTAAGAAAGTGGGCAGTTGGCATTTTGCCAGAATAAAATCCCAGGAGAATCAGGAACACCCACTATGGATTTCTATAAAGATCAGAAGAAATCCAATCAGGTCTCTCTTGAGAAATATTTAAGAGCCACAACTTTGCGTTCAGAACTCTCTTCCCTAGACATAACCTGAAGGGGGTAGCCTAGGAAGCCAATATTACTCTGCAAAACAAATAAACAAAAGCAGGCATGCAAACGCCCAGGCTCTTGTCTGAACGTGCTGTCCGTCTTGCTCAGCCAGCCCTGGATGCAAAAATGTGTATCTTGATTTAACTTAATCTCCACCCGGAGATTGAAGTCAGCCAACATGATCTGCAAACTCTGAGAAATGTGTAGCGTGTGTGTTGAGGCAGCTGGCGGTGTGGACTGAACTGAAACCGAATCCAGATGAAGAGGCCAAGCTTATCCAGGTTCCATGCCAAGAGGACTCCCAAGAATGTGTCCGAGTTTCTCAAATCTCCTGATAACACGAGTCGGGGCTGGCAGGGCTGTGCCCGGAAACAGAGAATGCTATCAAAGACACAGAGGCAAAAACGTGTTCGTGGTGGCCAGCTGCCACCTTCTATCCCAAACACAAAGATGCCAGTGACTGTTGACATTCTCAAATTACAGCCTCTGCGTTTTTATTAACCAGCTTCTCCAAGCTGCACACCAAGGCACACATGAAAAGTTCTTTTCCCTTTGGAGCTTTCTAGGTTGACATCTTGGCATGTTTGTCCCTGACCTGAGAGTCACAATTCACCTGGGAGCTAGGTAGGACGTTTACCTCTGTTTACAGCAGGGAAAAAGCAGACTCAGAGAACAGGAGAGTTTTGCCCCTGATCACGAGCCTCAAGCAAGATCCTCCACCTCCGGGTTCAGAATATGACTGGCCAAGAGGACCCAGGCCCTTCAATCTCTCCTATGCTTAAGGCTGAGACTCGGAAAGTCTGAGCTGTGAGTTCTGTAGAGTCCCCAGGAGGGACTGTGTTCTACCAAGGAAGATTTATTTATACAGACCGAGGAAGCGAGAGGACCTTCAGTTAAAACATAATTGAAGTAGAGTCCCCTATGAGATATATCACAGCCTCAAGGCAATGATCCGTTCTGTTCTGCCAATGAACTCTTTTCTCCACCACAGGAATTTTTCCCTAGAAGTTTGGACAATTGGAACAGCACAGTTCCCTTGATGTCTTAAAAAAATAATTCTGGCTCTTAAAGTTTCTGTTTTTGCATTCATAATTATTTCATGCCTGTGCAGATTTTCCTGCCAGTATTTGCTCTTTCTCTTCCCTGCCTCTTTGGTGACAGATCAACCCTACCTCTCCATCTGCTCCTGCAGGCCAACACAGACACGGATGGATGCATGGCTGTGTTTACCTTTCGCTCAGCAAACCATCCTGACTTGCAAGTGCAGGAAGCAGGCGTGAGGGAGCAGACTGTGCCTTGCAAGTGCAGTTCACACTGTTCCACCAGCAAGCTGTGAACAGAACCTGTTTGTAGGACGAAACGGGCAGAAGGGTATTGTTAATGCTGAGTGTCACATGTAACTTCCTTTGGGCACCGTACCCCTGGTAGGATGTGGTTCTGTGTTGGGGCTCCAAAGTCTGCAGTAAGGATTTTGTCTGTCACCTCTCCTGGGGAGAGAACATCATCACAAAGGTGCTGTCTATGAGTAAGAGCACATTCTTCTGTCAGCTGTGGGTGAGGCCACCATCTACTGCCTTCTGATGTCTCCCCAACTTTTCTCTGCCGTGATTGCTTCTTAAGACTACATCAACACAGGAGATGTTTCTGGCCTACTTTATCCCCCTATCATTTTCAGAAATTTTCCTGGTGGGTAAGCAAATGAAATCCAGCATATATGGTCCTTTTGATCATCAGAATACATTCCCCATTCTGGATTGAATCTGCTAATGTCAGTTTTAAATTTGTTTCATTATCAGGTCTGTGGTTTGGGTGTGTTCAATGTGCCTGAAAGGTTCATGGGTTAAAGGCTTGGCCCCAGGGCGGCACTATTGGAAGATGGAGGAAATGTCAGCAGGTGGGAGGGCCCCAACCCCTTCCTCTGTCCCTCTTTGTTTCCTAGCTCATGATTAGCGATCTTGTTCCTCCCCATACACCCACCATGATGTACTGCCTCATCATCAGAAGCCCAAAGCAATGGACCCACTCAATTATGGACTGGGACCTTCAGAACTGTGAACAAAAATAAACATTTGGTCTTTAGAAGTTAGTTACCTCAGGCATTTTGTTATAGTAACAGGAAGTTGACTAATATATAAGCCTTGTTCCCTTATAATTTTGAACTCTGAAATAAAATGAAATCATATAGTTGAGGAATCTCCTCCACTATATTCTGAATAACGTTTGCCCACAGTTATCAACAAATGTATTTACATATTTTTGTAGTTTCAAAGTCCAAAATTGGAACATGACATAATTTTATAGCAGGGAGATAAGGATCACAATCAGAAATGCTTAGGAAACGTAGGTGTGAGGATTCATCATGGAGAGCTGAGACTCCACATTCCAATAACTCTGAACCTTCTCTGCATTCTTCACAAGATACAATGACTGGTTAATTGGAAGGATCTCAGAGTCTAAAAATACATCTCCCATCTTAAAAGGATTCCATGCTGAGAGCCAGTGGTAATTATGCTCTCTGAGAGTTTGAGCAAACTTTGCCACATGGAAATCTTAGAGACTTAAATCAAAATGGTGAGTTTTAGAAACTAAAATTGAAAAGGGTGAGTTTTTAAGAGACTTGCATTGAGGTGAACCCAAATAAAAATGTTTTGGAGGAAGGACTGTGCATGCAATAAGATCACATTGAACTGCACACAGATTTTTACACAAACACACAAAAGGGGCCATGCGAAACTGAGGAAATATAAATAAGATCAATGGGTGTCCGTTCCCTGGTTGTGACCTTTCTCTCAGAATGTTACTCTTGCAGGAAACTAGGTGAAGACATGGGATCTCTCTGCATTGTTTTTTACATTGGCATATGGAATTGCAGTTTTCTGAAACATATATATATATACACATACTTATATGTGTATACATTTATTAATAAATAAATATTTAGTGTAGACATGCAAATATATGTATTTTTTTCTCTTAAGGAACTATATGGAGGAAATCCAGAAAGGTAGAAGGGAGCTTCACAGCACCAAAAGCATTCGTAATTTTGAACAGTACCCTGCAGAGAAGGTGGGTGTTATCTTTAGAGTCAAAGGAATATATTGTGTATATATTGTATAAGGTTGAAAGAAGGTTGACAAATCTATGTATTACTGCAGAGAGAGAGAGAGAGAGATCAATAAACAAGTACATGGTTGCAATAAGGAAGGTCATATCTGCAGGATTTTCCACCTTTTCACACAAACATGGTGCCCATGGCCAGCAGGTAGAATGAAATGAAATCGAAAATGTCTCATTAAAATGAAATCAAAAATCTCTCATGTAGCTTTCTTGTGATCTGTGAACGCTGACATTTGGCTTATCAAAACTAAATTTAAAGATTTTGTTTTGTCACCTCTTTGGAAAAACCAACTCTTAGGTCAAAATTCTAACCAGGCCTTATTTTAAAGCATTAAGAACAAGGAGAGGGCTGGGGTTATGGCGCAGTAGTAGCATGCTTGCCTAGCATGCGTGAGGCACTGGGTTCAATCCTCAGCACCACATAAAAATAAAATAAAGATATTCTGTCCGTCTACAACTAAAACATAAATATTAAAAAAAAATCTTGAAAAAAAAAAAGAACAAGGAGAAATGAAAAAGGAACAGTAATCCTAGCCAGGCTAATTTGTGTTCCATGAAATTTCACAGGCTGGTGTCCCTGTCTGACCTCCTCCTGAGGGGACCTACATCTCTTTCTCAGTGGGATGCTTCGGAAATGCAGCTGTGTTATTGCTCATCTGCATCAGGCAGGCTGGTGTGGCCAGTATTCACTCTTGTCTAAATGGATATTGACATCACAATTCAGCTCCTAGGTGTACACCAAGGCGAAATGAATGCATGTGAACAGAAAAGACTTGTGCAAAAATGTAATAAAATAAATCTGAGGATGCAAGAAGTTAGGGAGGACAGTAGGAAGCAATCTTGGGAAAGAGCAAGAGAGAGAGATTGCTACAAGATGAAATGGAAATTTAGAGTGGAAGTCCAAAAGGCGGTGTCAGTGCTGGAAAGCATTGTGGCCAGCAGCCTCCACTCAAATGCTATGTGTTTTTATTGTCCCTTTCTTTACTTTGTACCGCTAAGATGACATATTATATATTCCTCGTCTCTGGAGAATTTTGTTTTACCAATGCAGGTGGGCTGAGGAGGATTAAAACAGGCTGGCTCTAGGTTCCTCTTAGCTAAATTATAGCCCAGTCTAAATGCCTGAGCCTCAGATTTCATCTTCCTGACTCACTTTCCACAGCATTGATGCACAGACAGCAATAGTTGATAAATTGCTAGAAGAACTGCCTCTGATAGAAATGTTGGAATAGATCTCTTGACACCTAGATTCTTTACTATGCGCTGTTATTAGTGACTGAATCAGCCCAACTATATCCTTAGGCCTTAGCTTGGCACTTCTGACCATGAAATAGTAACATCTGCTTACAAGGCTCTAAAATTCAGCTCCAAAACCTACAAAGTATTTGAAGTCTTCCTGATTCATGAATGTGTGGTTTGGCATCTCCTTTCATTTCTTTATTTTAGTGGTGTATCTTGAAGACCATTCTTGAGGCCAGTTGATTTTCCTTTTTAGGATCACACACTTTGCACAGTGCCCAAGAAGTTGGTTTCCCTGCACATGGACCAGCTTTGTTCTATGTTTGTAAGAAAAGACCCCGAGAAGGCAACCACATTCTCTTTCTGTGAATCAAAGTCAAAAGGAAATGCCAACAGGTGGGACATGGTAGGGTGCTGACCAGCTGCAGTCACAACCCAAGAGGAATTTCAATGACACATTT
The DNA here is from genome assembly GCA_004024805.1 of Geosciurus inauris. Taxonomy (NCBI): domain Eukaryota; kingdom Metazoa; phylum Chordata; class Mammalia; order Rodentia; family Sciuridae; genus Geosciurus; species Geosciurus inauris. The sequence continues at coordinate 96,371 of PVHX01000858.1, read as the reverse complement.
GTATAAATGATTTGCTGGGCATTAGAGTAAGGCAGGACTTGGGCAGAGAAGGAGAGGTAGTGGTAGAGAAAGAGAAGAGAGAGAGATGTAGCTGTAGTAACAGGTATGGTCCTTGATTTACCATGGTTCTACTTAAAATTTTTAAACTATATGATGGTTCAGAAGTAGTCCTCATTCAGTAGAAATCATACTTTGAATTTTTCATTTTGATCTTTTCCCCAGACGATGCACAAGTCTCTCATGATGGTGGGCAGTGGCAGCATCCACAATTCCCAATCAGCTACATGATCATAAAGAGAATTGACATGTACTCTACAGATGCTCAGCTCGGATGTCCAGTAGGTGAGGGGTACTCAATACCTTTCCTACTTACGATATTGTGGGTGATATGGCTTACATAGGAGGTGTCCCCCAAAAGCTCATGTGTGAGACAAGGCAAGAAGATTCAGAGGAGAAATGATTAGATGATTAGTGTAACCTGATCAATGGATTAATCCACTGATATGGATAAAATGGGTGGTAACTGTAGGCAAGTAGGTTATGGCTGAAGGAGGTATGTCACTGGGGATAATGCCTTTGGGTTTTATTTTCTGTCCCTGGTGAGCAGATCTCTCTCTACTTCCTTGTTCCCATGTCCTGAGCTGCTCTCCTCCTCCAGGCCCTTCCACCATGATGTTCTGCTTCACCTTGGGCCCAGAGCCATGGAGTCAGCTGTCTATGGACTGAACCTCTGAAACCATGACCCTCAAATAAACTTTCCCTTCACTATTTTGTAGATACTTATGTGTATCACATGTATAAAATATAAGTATGTAGATTCCAGAGAGAGAGATCTAGCTACCTATCCATTTAATTTTCATCTATGTATGTATGTGTCCATCCTATACCTTTCTTTTTTCTTCCTTTCCTTTCCTTTCCTTTCCTTTCCCTCCCTCCCTCCCTCCCTTCCTTCCTTCCTTCCTCTCTAGAGCTATAGATAAGTCTATTATCTATGTACACGTTATCTATCATCTATTTATCACCTATTATATGCACACCTATCATTTATGTATCTAGCATCTCATCATTGATCTATCTACCTGTCATTTACCATATATCCATCTATATTTATTAACTATCTTTCTATTTCATCCCTGTATCTACCTACCTACCTACCTTTCTAGGGATCTATGTATCCTTCATCCATCTTTATGCCTACTTATCTGTGTTTCTACCATCCATCTCTGTGTCCTGTATCTATCTTCTATCTTTCTATCTCATCCATGTATCTACCTATCATCTATGTATCTATGAGCTATCGTTGATCTATTATCTGTCTGTCTGTCTGTCTGTCTGTCTGTCTTTCTGTATGTATATCTATCCATCTATCTAGTAGAGAGAGGTAGAGATGCTACCTTGAAATCCACAAGGCAAATCTCAGGAAGGTCAGGCAGGAACTCACCACCCAGGCTAAAGCTCATTTCCTGAGGTAGGGTTTCTTCTCTTCCTTGATGTTTCCAAGTATCAGCTCTGCATTTAATTAATGCTTTTCAACTGGATTGGGCACACTTAGGTCATCTAAGTGTGACCTTAGAGTCATCTTAGGTCATCTCCCCTACTTAGAGTCTACTGATAGTGGCCTCCAATTTCACATCCTCATGGTAGCACCATGCTGCTATCTGAATAGCTGCATGCTAGAGCTGAGCTAAGCTGGCTCATCAGAAAGATCATCCCAGAACCCAAACGAGGTGGCAGAGATGAAGGGAATCAAAAATACTGGTGCTCTCCTGTGTGCCTAGAAGGGTGTTTGGTCTATCTGGCCCCCATTCCTTTATGCCGAGCACACCCAGGAATGGGGCATGCATGCAGAGTGCACTAAGAGTGCACCCCAGTGGGAAGACTCCAGGGTGCTGTCTGGGGATTTCATGGAGCCGTGTGCATAAGCCACCTTGCAGCCCCGCCAACCATCAGATCCTCCATCCTTCTAAAACTTCCTGCAGAAGAATCTTCTGGGATGCTATTGAATGTACCCATTCAGATGTCCTTTTCTTACCAGTTGCACTTCAGTAGGTCTGTTTTAGGACGAACCAATTGCTTACATCTTTAACTAGCATTAAAATAACACTGAGAAATCATAGTGAAAGACTTCAAAGCAATTAAATACATTTATAAATCAACATTATAATTATAACAAAGCATAGGACATTTTTAGGATTACAATGAAAAACATCTCTGTTCTAAAAATACTGACTTGCTTCTATTGCATATTAAAATGAAGAAGATGCACTTTCAAATAAGTAGTTTCTGAATATTTTAAAATGCCTTTATAAAGTTCAGTAAATGAAACATCAGTGTGTGAAGTCCTCGTGGGGTATATTGAACAGTCTCACTGATAAAGCATTGGGCCTCCTCAAGAAATAAGTGACTCTTCTAGAAAAACAAGATGTCATTAATAACTGTCATTAATAAATGTCATTAATAAGCCAGGCATAGTGGCACATGCCTATAATCCCAGCGACTCAGGAGGCTGAAGCAGGAGAATCCCAAGTTTAAAACCAGTCTTGGCAACTTAGCAAGGCCCTAATCAACTTAGCAAGACCCTGTTTCAAAATTACAAATAAAAAGGGAGGGGCTGGGGATGTAGCTCAGTGGTTAAGCACCCCTGGGTTCAATCTCTGGTATAAATAAAATAAAATGAAATAAATGTCATCAATAAAGAACAAAATATCACTAATAAGTATCACAAGGGATATTTCAAGCACTGGGAATTGAAAGCACTTCAAATTGAAGCATCTATTGCTTGTACATCGCTGACACAAAGGTGTTTTGAAATCAATGCTGAGAATCAGTCTGAAGGGTCTTTGGTCCTTGAGAAATAAATAATTGTGCAAATGGAGACATCTCGATCTACCCCAGAGAGGCCTAGCCAGGAAACAGCAAAGAGGGCTCTTCTAGGAGGGGTTCTTGTTCAGAAAGCTTGGTCGTGAATTCCTATATTTGAACTCAGAAACCCTTGGCGTGTTTCTCTCTAGACAATTTCTGGTAGGTCAAATGAAGTGCCCCAACATGCTCATATTACATGTGGCTTGACTGCTCGATAAGGTCAGAGCCCTCATGATCCAGCCCCTGCCTGAAAACCCCACCGCTGCCCCTTGCTGAATTGGGGACCAAGCTTTCCATGCATGAGCTTTGGGGGCACATTCCAGATGCAAACTAGAGGGCTGGGTTCCCTTTTAAAAGGATGCATTAGTTGCCTACTGCTGCTTTATAGCTCATCACAAATCAAGTCACTTAAACTAATGCAAATTGGTTATTTTTCTCTTTTTCTGCATTTATTTTTATGTTTTTATTTGTTCTTTTTAGTTCTACGTGACAGTAGAATGTATTGGGGTGGGGGGGTGGTACCAGGGATTGAACCACTGAGCCCCAGCCCCAGCCATATTTTGTATTTTATTTAGACACAGGGTCTCACTGAGTTGCTTAGCACCTCCCTTTTGCTGAGGATGGCTTTGAACTCACAATCCTCCTGCCTCAGCCTCCTGAGCTGCTGGGATTATAGGTGTGTACCACTGGGCCCAGCAGTAGAATGTATTTTGACATCATATGTTCATGGAGTATAACTTCCCATTCTTGTAGTTGTACATGATGAGAAGTTACACTGGTCGTGTATTCATATATGAACACAGGAAAGTGACGCCTGATTCATTCTACTGTCTTTCCTATTCCAATCCCCCTTCCCTTCCCTTCATTCCCCTTTGTCTAATCCAATGACCTGCTATTCTTCCGTCCTCCTCCCCCTTATTGTGTGTTAGCATCCACATATCAGAGAGAACATTTAGCCTTTGGGTTTTGGGGATTGGCTTATTTCGCTTAGCATGAGATTCTGTAGTTCCATCCATTTACCTGCAAATGCCATAATTTCATTCTTCTTTAAGGCTGAGTAATATTCCATTGTGTATATGTACCACATTTTCTTTATCCATTCATCTGTTGAAGGTCACCTACATTGGTTCTGTGGTTTAGCTATTATGATTTCAGCTGCTATAAACATTGAAGTGGCTGCGTCACTGTAGTGTGCTGATTTTAAGTCCTTTGGATATAGACCAAGGAGTGGGATAGCTGGGTCAAATGGTGGTTCCATTCCAAGTTTTCTGAGGAATCTGCATAGTGCTTTCCAGTATGATTGCACCAATTTGTAATCTCAACAGCAAGCAAATTTGATATTTACATTTCTGTAGAAGTGAGAAATCAGCCTCATTAAGAGAACACTGATATGTTGGCGAGATCGGGTTCCCTCTGGGGAGGGGGTCATTTCTCGCCTTCCCCAGGTTCTAGACACTTGGCCTGTGGCCCCTTCCTTCATCATCCTCACCTCCTCTTGTGTGTCCTATCTCTTTCTCTGGCTCTGAACCCCCTGTCTCTGTTTGTGATTTCCTTGGTCATACTTGGATAATCCAGTATAACCTTCCCATCTCAAGGTCTTTAATTTAATCAAACCTTCCAAGTCCCTTTAACCAAACAGATGGCATTTGCAAGGCTTTGGGGACCAGGACACATTTAAGGGTGCTATGATTTGGGTTAGCATCCCTCGGAGTCTGGGTATTTGAGGTTTGGTCTCCAGCCTCTGTTGCTATTGGCAGGTAGTGGAGGTTTTAGGACGTAGGCCTTGTAGAAATCTGTAGCTCATTGGGGCGTGCAGGATAGCAGGACCCCTGGTGGTTGCTTACCCCTGTTTCCTTCACTCCCTGGGCTCCACGAGCCTGGTTGCCTTCCTCCATGATGGGCTGTCTGTCCACAGCCCCAAAACAACAAGGCAAACTGTTCATGGAGTGGAACCTCCAAAACCAAGAGCCAAAATAAATCTTCCTCCCTACAGGTCGGTTATCTTAGTTATTATTCCCTTACAGTAACGGAATGCGTTCTCACAACTGATAACACTTATATATGTAGATACATATGAATGTATGATTTTCACAGTCAAGGAAGAAAATTGGTTGACATCCGTTGAAATTGTACTATTGTGTTTGCATTGGTCTGACGAGGCTGTCACAGCAAAATATCACACGCCGTCAACAGAAATCCCTTTCCTCACGTTTCTAGGGACAGGGGAGTTCAAGATCAAGGTGAGGGAGTTCTGTTCCAAGGAGAACTCACCTCCTGGCTTGCAGATGGCCACCTACTCATAATATCCTCCGGTGGTGGGGAGACAGGCCCAGTGTCTCTTCCTCCTCTTATAGGGGCACCAAGTCCATGAGATTAGCTAGGCCCCAAGCTTTGACTTCATTTATGACTTCCTATGAACCCTATGACTTCCTCAAAGGTCCTGTCTCCAAAGGTAGTCACATTGGGAGTAGGGATTCAAATTACCAATTTTCAAGGGAAGATAATTTGTCCATTAACATCGTTTGTGAGTGCCGAGGTTGTTCGGTGCAGGAGTAATCCAACCAAAGCTTGAAGACAATAGATTTGCAAACTGCAAAGCTTTATAAACATACAAATCTAACATCAGGACAAGTTGATTTTTAAGCCGAGCACCGTGGCACACACCTGTAATCCCAGCTGTTTGGGAGGCTGAGACAGGAAGATTGCAAATTCGAGATCAGCCTCGGCAACTTAGTGAGGCCCTAAGCAATTCAGAGAGACCCTGTTTCTAAATAAAATATAAAAAGGTCTGGGGATGTGGCTCATTGGTCAAGCACCTCTGAGTTCATTCCTCAGTACAAAAAAAAAAAATGTAGTTTTAGACAAGTTGTCAAACTAGGGGTCCAAAGACCAAAGTGCCCCTCCTGTGGCTCTGTGTACTCTGCCTAACTCTATTGTCACCCTGATCGCGTTTGGTTTTCAAATATGGAGGGATCAGTGCCTGCCTTCTCCTCTCCCAAGGATTGCTTCCAAGGTAAAGGAGGAAGGATTGTAGAAGCCCGTGCCGGTGGTTTTCCCAAATGCCCTGAGGAAGGGGTCAATGCTGAGAAACGCTCATTCCTCCAGGGAGCAAGCTGTTAAGGGACCCTGGGCAACAGGTTCACAAAGGCGTTGGTGTTTTTCTTGCTCCACTGGTCTTTGAAGAAAAGACAAAGAAAGAAGAAAAAAGTGAGTAACTTCATACCAATAAATATCTCCCTTATAAAGAGCCCTGGCAAACTCTGGGCAGGACCCGCCTAGGCTATAAGTGAAAGGTTAACCAGAAAAGAAAAGAAAGCCAGACCAAAGCGAAGAAGTGATTTATAAAAATGTAGGTTTATGAGGTTAAATATTTACTCTGTACTTAAGTGCATAAATGTGTACTTTCTCACTTTCCTTATGTCTATCCTGTATAGAGTTTATGCAAATTTGATACTGTCACTTGAACAAAAGGTAATTTTGGAAGTACCTGGTGCTAATGTCCAGGAAGAACAGAGATTTAAGCAGCCCTTGAGCAGGGCAGCTACAGGAATTTTCGACAGAGTTCTGGTCCCCAGTACCCTACAGGACAGCTTTTAAATTCTAAACCTATCGAGTGTCACAGCACCCGTTTTATTCAAGTAGGATCTGTGGCTGTCTTCAGCAACACTGCCCCGTGACAGCATGTGTGCACACACCGCCTTACAAACATCCCGGCTCAGAGGACAGAGGAGAAGTCACGGCACAGCAGCGTGTGCTGCAGACCAAGCCACAGCCTTATCTTATCGGCAGTTCCAGTGCTGAGCCTGTTCCGGTGTGTGTCAAAACTCCAGCTTTCAATCAGCTTAATCAGAGAAACGTTGTATTAGTTCAGCCGAGAAACATTTTGCTGGTGTGATAAAGCCCAGAATTTCCAGAAGTCTCTCAGATACACTGAGAGTTGCTAATGGGTTATGTCAGCAGGAACAGAGCCACTCTTGGAACCATAAAGAAAAGGCTGATTTTTTTTTCTCCAAAAAAAAAAATATATATATTTTTTTCCTCCAAAACAATTCTGTAGAAAATTTTTACAAGAGAATCAGATTATACTAAATTTTTTTTTATTATTTTTGGTAGTTGGGGGGCGATGTCTATGTCAAACTTTGATTGATTGTGTTTTCTCCAAGATCTCTCTTATTCTCATTGCTTGAAACAATTTTAGCCTAATCCCTGCTATGCTGAAGAGTTTGATTAAAGCGTGCTTGACTAATTTTAGTGCTGTGCTGGGTACCAAGCTACCGTAAGCAAAAGGAAATAGTGAAAGTCTGTAAAGCATTCAGGGAATGCTTTGTGGAAGGCACTTTTTATTCCAATAAGTCGTAGCATTCTATAAAGTAGTTGGTATGAGGTCCATGTCTTGTGTTTTGAGGGGAAAAATAAGTCCAAGTCTCCAATAATGCAATCTTATCACTCAGATCTCTTCCACGCAACAGAGACTATAGCCGTTTATGGCTTGGTAATTGAGGTGGTGTCTTGCACATCAAGAGTGAATTTTACCCTTGGATAGATATAAACAAGGCTATAAAAATACCAAGCTTTCTATACTGCATGCTATAATGAAGGAATTTGTGCATCCGGAACACAGAGTGGAAAATAGAGGGGTGTGAGGGTCCTGGAATATCCAGTTGTCTGGTCAAAACAAAGCAATCTGAGCTGAGCGTGGTGGCGCAAGCTTGTAATCCCAGCACTTAGGGAGGCTGAGACAGGAGAATCACGAGTTCAAAGCCAGCCTCAGCAACAGCGAGGCGCTAAGCAACTCAGTGAGACCCTGTCTCTACATAAAACATAAAATAGGGCTGGGGATGTAGCTCAGTGGTCGAGTGCTCCTGAGTTCAATCCTCGATAACAACAACAAAAAAAACAAGGCAATCTGTAACAATGATAGACAGAAAACATGGTGTGTCAGGTAAAGGCTCATTTTCCCCACAAGTTCTAAAATATCAACGAGATCCTGTGCCCCTCCCCTTCTTCACACTTGGAGAAGGCCCAAAGCACACACTGGGTCAGTGTCTCCTCTGTGGTCTGAAATCACAAGGGGGCATTGCCATCGAGGAGAGATGCTGTTTACAGCCCATGTTCCAGACTGTCTGGAATCCCCCAGAGGCTCAGGAATTTCCTGCTTTGGAAACGCATCCTCACTCTGGCCCTGGACACCACCTCCATCCGTCCTGTCTTCCCTCACTGGGATGCTGAGGGCGCTTCCTAACTGGTCTCGGATTCCTCCCCACCCCAGTGTACTCTTTATACTGCATCTGAGTCCATTCCTGCTGCTATAACAAAATGCCTTAGACTGGGTCATTTATAAGCAATAGAAATGTGTTTCATTACGGAGGCTGGAAATTCCAAGATCAAGGCTCCAGCAGATGGGGCATGTGGTGCACCTTCCTGCTGCAGAAGAGACAGCAGGCTTCCCTGAATCTCTGTTACAGAGGTACTAAGCCACTCCTGAGGCAGAGCCCCCATGCTTCCCCACGCCCCCAAAGCCTCTACCTCCTTGCACTATCACACCGAGAGCTAAGTTTCTACATAGGAATCTGGGGGACAACAACATTCAGATCATGCCCTACAACACTGAGAGAGACTAATGTGAGAGGGAAGTCAGAGAGTGCCACTCCTATTCAAAGCCTGCCGGTGGCTTCCTGTCTCTCTCAAAACAAAAGTCAAGTCTTTGCAAAGCCAACATGGCCCTCGGAGCTTGGTTCACACACCATCACCTCATCACCATTATAGACCTGCACGTTCCCCCTTCCTGCCTCTTAGATAAGCCACATCCCACCTGCCTCCAGTTCTCCCTGACTAGAGGGTCTCCCTGTCTTTCCCACATGGCCCGCCAGACTTCCCTCAGGTCTGGACTGAAATGCCCTTGGATCAGAAAGGACGTACTGTCTGCGCTCTATAGACGGTCACCCTCTGGGCTTGCTGTCCCCATCCCTGTGTAATTTCTCTCCTTGGTTTTGCCATGATGTGTGTGTGTGGTTGATTGCTCCACACCCTTAAACTTGGAGCAGGACCACTGAGCATACAGGGACCTGACCAGTCATTTGAATGAATAAACTGCTTGGTGGAGTGAAGGCAGAGCCCGCCAGAAGCCAGGTCACTGTGTGTGCCTGAATGAACCATGAGTCAAATAGTGATCCCGGTGAAATAACAAAACCATGGTGGGTACAGTGAGGTTCATGGAGGTTTTCCAACCAAGCACTCCCAGAAATTCTTGCAGTGTTATGTGCAGTTCCCAACTTCACATATGGTACACTAAATAGAAAAGTTTTACACAGACATTGTAACCACTATATCAGATAGCCCCAGGAGTTCAAGAAATTAATGAATGTAACATTTAAGGACATTCTGTGAATGAAAACACTGCTGGGATTAATGAAAGATTTAAAGCATGGCAGCCTGAAATAGCTGTATTGATTGTTTTAAGAAACAGAAACACACACACACACATCTAGTTCTGTTGGTTTATTAGATTTGGCTTCCATTTTCAGGGTCTATTCTTATGAACAGATCACAATATTGTTTTAGTTCTCAGGGAGTTTTTTCCCTCAAAATTACCAGTAACTGAAATGAGTTCTTTTCTTTTTTCAGTCCAATTATTTCTCTAGGTAATATTTATGAAGAACTCCTCCCAGATATACCGGGGTAAATAGAACAAAGCCCCTCTCCTGATGGAACCAACTTACTAGGAGGGAAGGAAAAGAAGCAACTGGACTTGGTATACACTCCCATAATACCAGTTGCTTGGGAGGCTGAGGCAGGAGGATTGCGAATTTGAGGCCAGCCTGGGCCACAAAATGAGGCTGTCTTAAAAATCAGTACATGAATGAATGAACGAGGAAGGAAGGAAGAAAGGAGGGAAGGAAGGAAGGATGGATGATGGATGGATGACAGATGGATGGATGGGTGGATGGATGGATAGATGGACATGCAACAGCTCCCTTCAGTAATGAAGGTTGCTACAGTAAAGCAGAGTAAGAGGGTAAGTGGTAACAGGTGGGGAGGGGCTGTTTGGATAGAGTGGACTGCATAGGCATCTTTGAACAAGTAAGAACTGGGTGGAATCATTCTGGATGACCAAGAGAACAGTTGGAGGCAAAGAAAATAAGATCACATCTGTGGCCACAAGTGAGCTTAGAAGAGAGCCTCTCCACTCCTCTATTGCGGTGATGGAAACAGATGATTCTAACCCTGAGAATGCATTTCTCTAAGCAGTGGTTCTTTCTCAGGGAACCTAGGTCCCTGCTGCCCACAGGACATTTGTCAATATGGGGAGACATTTCCGATTGTCCCAGCTGGGAAGAGGGCTGCTATTGGCAACTAGCAGAGATGTTGCCAAATATCTAAGGTGCACAGGTGAGCTCACAAGGGGGAATTGTCCAACTGCAAATACCAAATACCCAGAAATCCTTAGGAGTTATGTGCAGTGGTGTCCTGGCTTAGCATGCATGAGGGAAAGCAAGGGAGTTGGTGAGCAGATAAGGAGTGTCCACACCGCAGCAGGAAGCCAGGAGCCCTGCTTATCTTGCTCAGGATATACCGGAGCAGATGGCTGTAAATACTTTCCCTAGTAGGTACCTGTCTCCCAGCAAAGAAAACATCAGTGTGCAAAATATCAACCAAGGGAAGAAATACATGAGTGGGTGCATGCATGTGAGAAGGTAGGACTTTATTTTAGGTTTTTAAATAATATATTAAATTAATATTCATAGACACCATCTGAGCATCAAAAATTCATCTTGGAGAACTGTAAGAAATAAATCTCTGTGACTTTCAATGATGCAGTTTGTTACAGCAGCAGGAGTAGACAGAGCCTTTGTAACACAGACTAGTCATGTGTCTGCCATCTGATTCCCAAGGTAACCAGGGAAGTCAGCGTTATCATTGGCCCTTTTTATAGGAGGAACCAGGTCTAAGTCCGTTCAAGGTGCACAGATAATGAGTGGCAGACCTGGAACACAAACCCATTTTCCTGCAATTCCACAGCCACGGACCTTGACAGCCATACCATGCTGACTCCTGATATTATGTGAGGGGCAGGGGCAAAGGTCATGGGTTTTGTACCCAGAAAGACACATGATCAAATCTTAGTTCTGCTTCTCATGTGAATTTTGATGCAAATCACTCGGTCTGAAGTGCCTACCCAAGGAAGGATTCCATTACCATGCATTTCTTTAAATATCAAGTTATGTTTGTTTAGATATTACAAGATGGTGTTTCCGTATGTCAAGACCTTCGTGGAATATGCTTATTCAAAATGATTTTGTACAAAAACAACTGACCCCAGGAATTTTGCAATGATGTGATTTCTTCTCATATCATTGCTTATGTGCTTAAATGAGTTGAACTGCAATCACTTTAGAATGTGAACATTTAGATAGGCTGGCGAAGCTTTGCATAGAAGTCTTTAGACCTCGGGATGGAGAAGGGAGCAGATATTAAAATGAATATCTGCCTATCTACTCAGAAGTTATTACTGTTATGATGAATTTATTTCCATCAAAATTACCCATCTTTGCAAATTCAGCGAGTGCTTTTGTGCATAGTACCAAAGGACCATTTTCATTTGAGGGATAACTCTAAGATATATTTAAAAAGAAATGAGAGCTGTAAATGGTCAGGTACAATGTAATTCTACTGGGCAGTATTTCTTTTGAAAGAGCAATATGTAATATGATCAAGGCAATCATTTTTATAAATGAAGGTGGTTTCATTTTTATACTTCCAATCCCTGCTACGCATCTTAATGGCTTCGGGGATTTTTTATTTTTTTATTTTTCCTTACTAAAGTGAAAAAAATGTATCTCTTCTCCACTATGTTCCTGAAGTACATTGTAGAATATATATGTGAACGAGATTCTGCAAAAGAAAAAAAATACATGGAACTTTTTTTCCTTTTTGTTTTTGTTAAAATGGAACATTTTATAGTTTTCTAGGTAAGGGATACAGTTAAGGGTGTTTTTTTTTTTTTTTACAATGAATCAAAATGCATTCTGCTGTCATTTATACCTAATTAGAATAAATCAATTAATTAATATAAAGAAGTTCAAGGTTTTTTGAATTATCATCCTGTTTTGGCATAGCATACATGATCCATGCAGATCTTTATAAAGTTCCGTGAAAATTTGCATATATATCTACACTTACCCCTTGATATCCATGATTTGTTCTAGGACCCCTGGTGGATTCCCAAATCCTGGGATTCACAAGTCCTTTATAAAAAATGTACATAACCTATGCATATCTTCTTGTGTACTTTAAATCATCTGTGCATGACTTCTTCTAACTCACTATGTAAATAGTTGTTATACTGTATTCTTCAGGGAACGATAACAGGAACAAAATGTCTGTACATGTTTAGTGGGGGGAAGAAAACCAGTTTTTTCAAATATTTTTGATCCTCAGGTGTTTGAATCCTCAAAGGCAGATCCCATGGACGCAGGAGGCCACCTGTGTATTCAACTATTCCACTGAAGACTCAGACATCCGACTGAAAGAGCATTTCATTGACAGTCTGTCTGCCTGTGGCTGTGTCCCAGTCCAAACATAAACTGCTGTGATTCAGAAGGCTCATGGATGATCATAGAGGAACTTGGCTCTCCTTGAAGTGTGCATACGTGAAGTCGTGCTCTACATGAACTCTGTTTCTGGCTTTGTTGTGGTTCACGGCACCTGGCAGGTTCATTCCGGCCGTGGACGGAGGTGGTTGAATGTTCTATTTCATTATTACTTTGTGTGTTTTTGTAAAAGATGATTTGTGATCCGCCGCCCTGTGGATGCACACTGAAGCTGCTTACTGGGGGCTGTGTGAAGACCTCCGCAATAAGCACTGGGCCACCTTTGTTGGCCACACCCTACATTTTCAGTTGTCTTGGGTGTGAGCTTCAGAAGGGAGCCCCAGTTGCTAGTTGTGGGGCTGTTTGGCTTCCCTGGGGCTGCTACAGAGTCACAGAGTGACTGTCCTCCGGACATCTATTAGAATTTCTATTGCCCCACAGACATGCAAATTCTTGGGACTGTCAATCTTTTTGCAGATTCATTCATGCCAGTGGCTGGGGGTGGTCAGCCCTTCTGGTTTTAATGGGTGTTTTCCGGAGGAGGGATGTCCTGAGGGAACTTTTCATATGCTGATGGGCCCATTCAGAAATCCTCACTGGGAAAGTGTCCCTTCAAGTCTTTTGAAAATGTCTAATCAAGTTGTATTTTTTGTATTGATTTGGAGAATTCCTTATGTACTCTGGATTCCAGTCCTTTTGAGGCTATTATAACTATTCCTTTAACTCTTTCTTTTTTGTTCTTACTGTGCTGAAGATGGAACCCATCCTCCTGCATGCTAGGCAAGTGCTCCGCCTCGGAGCTACACCCCAGTCCCCCTTGATTCTCTTAATGCTGTCTGCTGTTGAACAAAACAATTTAATTTTAACAAAAACCAATGTATTCATTTTTTTTTCATGACTAGTGATTTTTACATCATATTTTTAAAATATTGTATAACCCGAATTTATACATATTCTCTCTTTTATTTTTTATTTTTGGTATCAGGGATTGAACTCAGCCACTCCACCACTGAGCCACATCCCCAGCCCTATTTTGTGTTTTATGTAGAGACAGGGTCTCACTGAGTTGCCTAGCGCCTGGCCCTTGCTGAGGCTGGCTTTGAACTCCTGATTCTCCTGCCTCAACCTCCCAAAGTGCTGGGATGACAGACATGCGCTACCGCACCCAGCTCCTCTTATTTTTTTCTACAACTTTTACCACTTACCTTTTACAAATGAGCTATGACCCATTTCATATTAGTTTATTTGAGGTAGAAGTAAAGATTTATTTTTAAAATACATCCATTTGATCTAATATCACGTATTTTATTGACTCTCTGTCCTCTTTCCCTAGAATTGCTTGGGCACCTTTTCACAAATAGAGTCAGAGCTGTGTATCCCCGAGTTTCACATCTAGAGAGTCAATCAATGTGTATCAGAATATTTGAACAAAAAATAGTGTCTGCTCTGAACACGTGCAGAGTTTTTCTTGTCAGTATTCCCTAAATAAGACACTCTGACAGTTCTTTGCATAACATCTCCATTGGCATTTCTATGGTGTTAGATATTCATTTTGTATTAGGTCCTTAAATCATCTGGAGATGATTTAAAGTATGCAGGAGGATGTGTGTATAGGTGTTTGCAAGTACTATACCATTTTATAGATAGCATCTATAGCTATCACCATTTTATAGATAGCATCCACCTGAGCATCTGAGGATTCAGGTACCTGTGGGGGTCTTGGAACCAATCCACTGTGGACATAGAGAGAGAGAGAAAGAGCGAGAGTGAGTGTAGTGTACATTGACTGTACATAATGGACATTTTCTAGATTCTAGCTCCTGTTTTCCACATCTTTCTTCTCTACTACTGTTTTGATGACTGGCGCTTCACTGAAACTCTTGACATGTGATCAGCTAAGTCCTGGACCATTGGTCTTCTTCAAACCTGCCTTGATAATCTAGGCCCCTTTGACCCTCCATCTACATACATGTCAACTTTTCCATTCCCACAAAGGTCCTGATGAAATATTGATAGGGATAGCATTGAACCCATTAATCACACTATAAACATGATATATTTCTCATTTTAGGTCTTTAATTTCTATCAGCATCTTGTATTATTTCCTGGGTAAAAGTTTTCCAATAATTAGATTTATTTATGTGTATGTCTTCATTTATTTATGTGGTGTCTTCCATTGAAGCTTCTAATTCATCATTACTCATAACATTTCTAGGGATTCATAAATTATGAAAGAACTATTTGATCTTCACCCTTGGTCAAGCCAACAATAATAGAAGTAATTTTTAAAGCTCTCCCCTGGTTGCACAGAACTTTATCAAGATACATGACCAACAGTCTACATCCATTTTCTTTTCCCTTGCTCATTTGTTTTCCCATGCTTTCTCAGATACAGCTGCGTCTCCGCACGTTTTCCCTGCACGGTCACCCCACACCCCTCCCACCACACACCATGTATCTGACTTCACAGCTTCAATGAAGTCCTAACGCTGCCAATTCTTCCACCTTGCCCCTTTCTCTGGCTATGTGTACTTCAGAGACCAAATGAAACCAGCCACTCACACACATTAAACATTCCTTTTGCTTTCACTGTTGGAGTCTCGTGGACTTCCTTCCCTCCCTGATGCTGACCATTCTAATCTTCATCTGTCAAGAAGCATAGAGATCAAAATGTGGTTTTAGGGGAAGGGGTGCATCTCAGTGCTAGACCATGTACTGGTGTTCTGGTTGGCATATGAGGTGTTCCCCCAAAAGCTCATGTGTGTGACAAGAAAGTTCAGAGGTGAAATGATTAGGTTATAAAAGTCGTAACCTAATAATGGATTAATCCACTTGAATGGATCAACTGAGTGGCTGGAGGAGGTAGGTTACTGGGGCTGTTGCCTTTGTGTCTTATAAATTGTTCCTGGTGAATGGAGCTCTCCCTCTCTCTCTCTCTCTACTTCCTGGTTGCTGAGTCCTGAGCTGCTTTCCTCTGCCACACCCTTCCGCCATGATGTTCTGCCTCACCTTGTGCTCAGAGTTATGAAGTTAGCCAACCATGGACTGAGACCTCTGAAACCATGAGCAGAATAACCATTTTTTTCCTTTAAGTTGTTCTTGTCAGTTCTTTTGGTCACCAAAATGCAAAAGCTAACACGAACACCTGGGTTCCATCCACAGCACTGAAACCAAATTGGATTTAAATAAGAAAGTTTATTAGCCATTGGCCAAATATAGCCACATGCTTTTTGAAACCATGTACTTTGGGGCATATTTTCCAGGGTGCCCTGCAGAAGTTCTGTGGAGAGCTTCCCTCTCTTCCTCACTCTGACAATTTTCAGTTCATCTTTCTAGACCACAGAGTATTCAACAAAGTCTTTGGTTCACAGTTGATACTTAAAAAATACATGTCGACTTAAATCTAATTTTAATCAGTGCAAATAGAAAACCATCATGCACAGAGCTATCTTTTCTTTTTACGCTTTGTCAGCCATGGGATCCTAAGAAAACCTTTGAAGTGCTAAAATAAAATAAAAAAAAATAGGCAAAACTCCACTCTGCTCTGCCTAGCATCTCATTGAAGAATTCTGAACTTTCCATTTTTTTAAGCATATAATTTATGTACATTACAAAGCACCCCTTTGTTTTCACAAGTCAACATTCTTAATGCAATCTGTCAAAGTGCCTCCTCAGTAAATTGCTTTGATGACCATGCCAGCCCAATCAGTTTCTTTTAAGGTGAAGAAAAGAAAGAAGGAAGAGAAGAAAAAAATAATAAAACTTTGCAGTAGCAAAAATAAAGTAAATAGAACAAGTCTAGACTTTTCTGCATATTTTTAGACCCAAACTTGCAAATAATTTGACTTAACACTCCCATGAACCAGAACTCTGCACCAAAATTTGCAATTCAAAACCCCTGTTTTTGTTTCATAACAGATATGGAATGCCAATTTCAGATTCTAGCTACGTTGTCACCCATGAACAGGTCCCCAGCATGCACAGGCTTGATATAACTTCTAATACACAGCTAGGAAAGCGATCCCTTGGCTTAATATACCTGAGCTCCACCACTTCAAGGTAAAGACAAATCTTTCTTTCCTAGAGACCATCTCCTGCAAGATCTTACCTTCAAGCATTGGGTCTTGGTTAGTTTGGAAATGCCTTTCTTCTATGTAGGGTTGGTGTAGCTAGTAGAACTTAGTAAAATGTCCTGGGCATATTTTTCTTGAAAATAGAAATCAAATCAAATTTATTCATCTCTCCTCCCTTTCCAAGGGTGTTGGTGTGATATTATAAAAATGTCGGAAAATAGAGTGGCAGAGAGGCCGATTTGCAGTCTGAACACGAGCTTTTTGATGACTTGAGACTTAAATTGTTGATTCAAAGATCAAAGAGTCATATTATTTGTTGTAATAAATATATGTGCACAAGTATCCACTCTTACATATACACGTGCCCATTTAGAGAAAATAACATGCCCTTCACTTTGGTACGTTAACAGGAAGGTAGTGACCTTGGTCAATGAGCATCAATCTCTGCACAAAATTTGATCAGTTTTATAGACGATTTTTTTCCTTTGGATATCTCCATACTTCTATTGAGTCATAACTCTTGTTTCCTTAGGCAGAATGATAGAAGTAGTTTATTAAAGAAAACTACCAGATTCTTCCACCACTCAATATTGAATAAGCAATAAAGGAAAATAACCCATAAATACTGTACTTGTTGTGGAGTGTATGCAGTCTCTCTCTCTGATTTTTTCCCACTATATGGGGGCATATCAATGTCAATCAGATAATCTTTCATTTCACCTCCAAGTATTACAAGAATTTTTTTAAAAAAAAGATGAAACATCCTTCTAGAAAACTGTCAGAGTGTCCTTGGTACGAAAGATGTTGCTCAGGATTTCTTTCAAAAGCGTAGGAAATGGCAGCAGATGGATGTCTCTGATTGGCTCCATGTCAACAGGAAGCAAGGCAGGAAAAGAATAATGAGCTGGAACACAGGCTGGTGGAGAGATTCAGAGGCCAGTCTCTAAAGTCACCAACAGGGAGCCCTACAGGGGACACACCCTTTAGGTGGCACCTCTCCAAGCTGGGCGAGACTTCATTGTTCTTTTGTTTGCTCTTTTTATTTTAGTTTTTTTATTATTATTTTGTAATGAATGTTGGTTTTCTTTGACAAATCCTAATTGTGTACATTTATGGGGACAATAGCAGGTTTTGATATATGTATTCAGTGTCGAATGATTAAATCTGGTACATTCACGTATCCATTGCCTTGCTGACTCACCATTTTGGGTAATGAGACTGTTCACCTCTAGTCTCTTGTTTTGAAATGCACCATTCGTGACTGTTCACTGTTGCCACCCTGCTCTGCATCAGTTCTCAAAGTTTATCCTCTCATCTATGTGAGCTTTGTACCCTTGGACGGGTGACTTCACATTGTCTCTCTCCCTCACCCCTCATCACTTTATCTGTATATCTGTGATCATTTCTGAATTTTCTTGACTGTTTCCTCCAAAGAAATCAAGTTGGAATCCAAGGACTTTCAGAATGATGAGGGAGGGAGAAGAATAAATTTTCAATACATATTTTACACAGTCTGGCCAAATGTATCCAGCCCCCTCTTCTATGTCAGTTGGTTGAATGCTTCTCCCAACAACCCAGCTGACCCTCTGGACTCCACACTCACACATTGGAAGAGCTCCTCTTTGAGTCCCAGGTCGACCCTTTGGTCTTGCCTTCATCTGAGGCTCCAAGAGCATTTCCCAGCCATATAGGTCAACTCATTTCTTTCTGGAAAGCAATTCCAAGACTGGACTAACACTCAGTCCTCGATGAGAATGTAAAATACATAGCGATTAAGATATTTGACTATTTCGATTCCACTGTCTATGTCCCAGAGTGAGCAGGTAGGTATTCCAAAGGTAAAGAGCTGAAAGCGTGACTTAGACCATAAAGTTTTAGCCCAGAATGAAAGCAAAAATTTAAGACTGAACAATCCATGTCTTTACACCTTGGAACGCCTAAATCTCTAAGATAGGAGTCACACCTATTTTGTTCAGCGGTGTTTACAGAATCCAGTCCTGGAATAACTCTTTCATTCAAATATTTAGTAAATACCAAAATAAGGGAATTAAGAGATGAACAAACTAGCGTGTTGTAATAAGACTCTTCTGGAGGGACCAGAAGCAAAGGGGACCAACTGCTATGTCCGGTGGTAGTATAACCCAACACACTGGGTTCTCCCCGGGGTGTGCACAAAGCCAGCAGGCATAAGGAGATAAAGAGGGAAGAGAGGCTTATTACTGTCAGCAAGTCTTTAGATGAAGGGAACGGGGGATTTTAACAGGGAAACTCATGCATGTTCATGCTAGGAAGACTTGTCAATCACAGGCAGAGGTGGGCGCATTCCTGAGCATGCTCAGTTTAAGATCATGCTTCCTTATATACTGCATGGTCAAAAATGGCAGGTGGAGATGCTCCATCTCCCTGGGGTGGAGATTTAGCCTTATAAAAAGATTATAATGTGCAAAGTTCACTCTAGGGGATGTGCAAGAATGATTTAGTGATTGGGCTGGTTTACACTGGTTTACACTGGTTCCTCCTGGTCTTCTCAGGGGAGCCTTATCTGAAGCTAACTAACCAGCCTGAAGGTTTATTAGCAGTCCTAAAGAGGGGAGTAGCTTCTTTGCCCACAGCAAGGTGCTTGCCTCTAAATTTAAGTCCTGTCACGTAGTTAACAGTGACAGCAGATCTCCATGGGGTCAGGACTTCCTAAGTGACCTTGAGAAATGCAGCTTTGTGGTCAGGAACCAGAGGAGGACCTTGGCATGCTGGGAGCAGAGGCTTTGGAATTGAGATCTACTGTTGACCCCGCTCTTGACATTGTGCCAACATCAAGTGGTGATCTTGGAAAATGAGAATTGCCTATAGAATCCCTTCAAGGATTAGAACTAATTTAATACAGAGAAAAGCAAGGCTTCCGAACTCTGCATTCCTAGGCATGGGGCTCAAACTCCATTCAGGTCAAAACCAGGTCCACCTGTTGTTTGCATCATTTTCTGGTATGTTA
Organism: Geosciurus inauris; assembly: GCA_004024805.1. Classification (NCBI taxonomy): domain Eukaryota; kingdom Metazoa; phylum Chordata; class Mammalia; order Rodentia; family Sciuridae; genus Geosciurus; species Geosciurus inauris. The sequence goes on along the minus strand of PVHX01000858.1, from coordinate 76,860 downwards.
CTTAAAGCCTGTTTAATCAATAAGGAACACATTCTCCCCACTGACATCCCGAAAGCCAAGGGTCACAGTCTCTTCTTTATGATGTCTAGTACAGATTGGCTTTGCCCTCAAGTATTTTCAGATATCCTCCTCCTATTCTCTTTGTTTAAGTTCAGTGTTTGCTTCTGATGGGTCTCTTATTCAGGGTCATTATTAAGAAAGCTTGGCTCTCTACCTCTGTATTAATTGACACAAATATATCAGTTTGCAAATATGTGGTTCCACGCTACTTATTTTTGAAGACGCAGATGGTCATGGGACAGAATGCCCCTTAGACTTGACCTGTCATCTCAGTAGCTGCTTGACATCTTCATTCTAAGTAATATTTTATGTCATCTAACGCTGTATAGGGTACTCAGATAGGACTTTGTCATTACTCTTTTCATGAGGCTGTGGGGAAAACCAGAAATCACGTGGTTCTAGTCCATGAAGACGTTCAAGAGGGACCCTGCAGTGCCTGAGACCCAGGTAGGATCAGCAGAGGTCTGCAGGTGCACACCTGTGAACATCATGATCCAGGGCAGCTAATATCTATCTTCCTGCAGCTTCACCCATGTGTCACACACCCACATGTAATTAGTGACATGCTTCTCATTCCTGACATTCCTGTACAAACCAGAAGTGGTGAAAAAGGATGGTTTGAATACAGTGAGGTCGGAGGGCCAGGCAGATCTGCAGCCCATGAACACTTCAAAAGCAGCGCTAAGAATAGCACATATCTAACAGGGATCCGAAAGCTTCTGACTCACTTTCTGCATCTCTTTACTAGGGATTAGGTTTAAGCAAAACAACTCAAAGAAAAGAAAAGAAGGAAAAAAAGAAGAAAAAATTCCAGCGGGGTCTTAGGTCCCTGGAATTAGAGGAATGGAAAGAGATTAATGTTAATATTTCTGAGTTTACAGGTTCGTGATTTATTTGTGAACACTGAAAAACCCTAAACCTTATCTGCGATGAAATAGAAAACATTCATTGTTATCAGATAATACAATTCCCATTCTAAACACCCTAGTTTCAGGAAATAAGCTCAATTTTTCTCCTTTCTCAGAATATTTGAAAACTATATCGAACCTTAGCAAATCCATAACAGCCAACATTAGACTCTTCTGTAATACTGAAACCTAAAGAAATACGGCTTTAATTCTTCCTAAAGTATTATTTCTCAGGCATTTAGATATAAACAGCACTATTAAAGAAATACATACATTCATGAACATTTGTTTTTATCTTGGAATTTGTTCAACTTCACAAGATGTCTCATGTAAGATTAACTATGTGCTTAGGCAAATATTCCTATTAAACAAAATGTATTGTTTGGTAGATTTGTACTGAGTGCCCTGAATCATTTTAGTTATGAATAAAACAAACACTGAACCCTTACATACTTATACCATGAGAAAACAAATCTCCCCTCTTGAGTCTGGCAAGTAAATTACTGGGAAGTTTCACATCATTTCAGGGAACTGTATACACCATGATTTCATTTGTATGTGGTTTCGTTTGCTTCTCCAGATTATCACAATTGAGATTCAAGTATACAAAAAAAATTGGACACTGTATTTCTTACAAGAATTGTGTTAGACATCACAAGAGAGATATATATTACTGTCTCACACACACACAGTTTTATTTCAGACAATAGGGAAGACCAATAATTATACTTGAACTATATGTTACATCTGAGTCTTGCTGCAAGATAATAAGCCCAATATGGTGCTTGACATGAACTATGTGAAAAGCTTGAATTTTTTATTATTTTATATTTCCTGTACTAGACTTGACTTATGAAATTTTAGGTCATATTCTGTGCACTTACTACAATGAAAAAATGTTTTATAATGTATGTGGTTTGGTCTGTGCTATAATTTGGGTCTTGAATGTCGCCCAGAGGCCTGTGTGTTAAAGGCTTGTTCCACAGAGTAGAACTATTAGGAAGTGGTAGAACTTTTAAGAGATGCAGCCAGGTGGGAGCTCTTTGGGTAATTGGGGGACTCTGCCTTTAAAGTGGATGGTGGGACACAGCCCCTTCCTCTTCCTCTCTTTTCTCTCTGGCTATGACAAGAAACTTTTGCTCTACCATGATGTTCTGGCTCACCACAGGGCCCCCCAAAATGAGTCCAACAGACTATGGACTGGAAGCTCCAGAACAATGAATCAAAAAAGAAAAAAAATTTTTCTCTTTATAAGTAGGCTATCTCGGGTATTTTGTAACAGTGATGAAAAGCTGACAAACACAGTCTATCATAGCCTCTCACTTGTGAGATGAGCGAAAGTGGAATAAAAATTTAAAGAAACATTAATAGAAAGTTCTACAGACTCAAACCGCTGTCAAGACTTTACATAAAGCTAGAGAAAGAAGCCTTGTCATAGTAATAGCTAAGGTTGAACTTCCATAGTAAGAACATCTAGAAAAAAGCAGATGAAAGCTTTTGATATTTCAATCCATTCAGCCATTTAAAAGCCTGAAACGACCACTACCATTGAGGGTTGATACCCCAGTTCTTTCAGAGACTGGAGCTCTGTTCCTATTTGAAGTTTCAAATTATTGTTCAGAAACATAGTTCAAAAGAGTTGGCTAATGATTTGGATCTGGTTTTATTTTTCAATCAGAACTATATCTTGAAATGGGATGCTCTCAGTGAGAACAACTATTTGAAATAAAATAGACTAATAACCAACATAAGAGTAAGTCATCTCCTGTCTATGTGTTCATTTTGTCCTGAGCCCCATGATTTTCTACATTATAGGACTGTTTTGGTATAATATATTCTGCATCTATATCAGGGCCTGCTCTGGATTGAATAAAGGTTATATATGATGCTTAAAAATGGTCCCCTGTGTTCTCATACACTGCTCTGGCAGGTATCAACCCTTGCAAAATGGGCATCAGGAAATGCAGATGTAAGTGCAAACATCATCAATGCGGAAACGAGACAGGGCTTGTGATATGAACTATTCCAACTACGGTCTGGAAATGACTCCAGGCTAGAACAAAATCAACAGTCTGAGACAGAGAGATTGCTACCTCTCTGTCTGACATTTCAAATTAAAAATAACACAGTAGTGAGGTGTTCTTAAAAAGGAATCTATGAATACACCCAACTTAAGAAGCTAAACATGAAGGATTATTTTTTCCTTAGAATAACAACAAAAGGAAAAACTCTGTATTTCCTGCGTCATGGAATGTACAATCTCTTGATAAAGATAAAGGACTCAAAAAATACATGCTAGTGTTTTACTATCCGATATGAAAAATGAGACATGTCACCAACGTAGCAGTCAACAAGTCTGTTTTTACAGGAGTAGCACTTGATTGACCTCTGAAAGTCAGTAAAGGTTCCTAAGTCAAGACAAAGTAACTCAGGTCAATTCCTTGACCACCAAAGATGAAGAAACTGAAGGTCCAGGTGGCTGAGCCAGGTGATATTAACCTCAGGACTAAGCTTTCATTCTTGAGTCGGGTTCAGTTGCTTCCAATCACATCACATTTTCTCTTACAAACTACATAAGAAAAAAAATTTTAAATCTTTTATTAAAGTAGAACGTTTTTTGATGTAAGCCTTGGGATTTGTCATTTAGTTTTGTTCTACGTATATGTTTATCATTATTTAGTCAGTTCAACTTAGTACTTTAAATGACTTTCTGCAAAAGCATCACTTAAATTTATCCTAAGAAAACTTGCCCCATCCAAGAGAGAAAAATCACAGGTCAGAAAGAACTTGACCACTGGAAATTTATTTTAACATGCTTAAATATGTGTGATAGCTTTTTTTTTTTTCCCGACAAGGACTAAGACTGATTTATTCAAAGATAAATGGCACAGCATGTCTTTTTGGTGTGTGTGTATATGTCAAAATTAGCATGAGTTTAAACTTTGAGGTGTACAAAGAAAGAGAAGGAAGGAGAGAAAGAAATAGAAAGAAGATAAAAATCTTCCTCATTAACCTATCATTAACAAAATAGTATATTTAAAAAATAGTACACAACACTAAACACAGGCATTTATTTAAATATTGAATGATTGGAGCTTCCCCAATTAAAGCATGTTTAATTCTACTTTTAAAATGGAAACAAATTTGAATTGTTAAAACTGCAGTTCTTAAAATCGAAAGTTATGAGTCTGCTTTTGATTCTTATGGCTGTATCTATAGTAAGCTTATTTAATTTAGAAAAGTTGAAAAACACAAATGTTAATTTTGTATACAGCATTCAGCCACAGTGACTTCAGATTGAAAATAAAACAAGATCTCAATTTTTCTATATCTGGATGGACATTTTACTGCATGTAATGATTTTTTTTTTTTCTTTTCTAGAATTGTACTGTAAACTGTTAATGAAATAGGCTTGCTGGGGGCAGTAGCACACACCTATAATCCCAGCAGCGTGGGAGACTGAGACAGAGGGATTGCAAGTTCAAAGCCAGCCTCAGCAAATTAGCGAAGCCCTAAGCAACTCAGCAAGACCTTATCTCTAAATAAAATACAAAATAGGACTGGAAATGTAGCTCAGTGGTCAAGTGCCCCTGAGTTCAATCCCTGGCACATCCTCTCCCCAGCCCCCAGCCCCCCCAAAAAAGAAAAGAAATAATCTTGCATACAGAGTGGCAAAATTAGGTAAGAAAACATCAGAATCTATACTTGGCAAGAATGTGATTTGGGGACTGGGGTTGTGACTCAGTAGTAGAGCGCTTGCCTAGCATATGTGATACACTGGGTTTGAGCCTCAGTACCACATAAAAATATGTAAGGATATTGTGCCCATCTACAATTAATTTTTTTTTAAAAAAGATGATTTTGTACTCTAGCGATTCCTAAAACATAATAGCTTTAGGTTAGAGGGTGTTAGAATTCTTTTAGATCAAATAGGGTTTGAGACCAATTTTCCAGAATGTTCTGGAAAACCAATATATGTCTACCAAGAGGGAAATTAAGAAAAAAAAACAGAGCCCTTGGGATTTATCAGTGAAAGGATGAAGTACAGAGACCTCTCGTGTCCTCTGAGCTGATCTACCTCTCATGTACTATTTCTTAATCCTTGGAGGGCAGTCCACCTCATCTTGAACTCAAGATTATGTCTACTGCATTTAGAACACCAGTGCTGCCTGTAACTGGCATTTAGAACTGTTCTTGCTAAGGACACCTGAAACGTAAGCAGTAATTCATCCAACTGGCCCTTCTCTCCATTCTTAGATGCCTACCAGGTTCTCTGCTCCATGTGAGGATTCAGGTCTTAAACTAGCAGTAATGTGTTGAAGCACCACAGCTTCTCCCCGTGCACTGGATCGTCTAACCCTCCCTTCCTTCTTCCATCAATGTGTGGTCTTCCTTCATTCTTAGCCAAACCTCTGATCCATATCAGTGACACCCACTGACTCCTAGAATCTCCCAGGAAAGGCCGGTGCTAAGCTCCACTGCATTGATAATTCACCCCATAAATCAGGTTGTGTCCATATTCTTTTTTTTTTTTAATATTTTTTTAGTTGTTGATGGATCTTTATTTTATTCATTTATTATTTATATGTGGTGCTGAGGACCGAACCCAGTGCCTCACGCATGCAAGGCAAGCGCTCTACCACTGAGCCACAACTCCAGCCCTCCATATTCTTATCTTTGTGCACTTTGATGGGAATTTCTTCCATCCATGGGGAGACATGTTATTTAATCTTGTTGAATTATTTATTCAAGCCATCTCTTACCATGCTTTGGTTGAAAAGACTTGGGTTATGACCACAAGAAACTCAAGAGGCAGGAATCACTGAGAAGGGCCCACAACACAAGAATTGCAACCTCATCGGTAAAGTTGGATAAACAAAACAAAATAGTGATCTCAGTGGACTGAAGCCAAGTAGAGAAGGATGATCCAATAGTGGGGTCAGTAAGCAAATGTAGGTCTCCCCCACTGCCCCATACTTCATTATTGACTCAGAAGGAACCCAGTCACCAAGGAACTAGAGAATGTCATTTCCAAGACTAGGTTATAAAAAGACTGTGGCTTCTGTCTTTGTTTTCCTGTCTGTCTCTCCTTCTTTCTCTCATTACTCACTCTGAAGAGAACTAATTACCAGGTGAGTGTAAAGACAGACTACATATGGGGAAGTGCATGTAACAAAGAACTAAAGGTCCCTGGCAAAGTCAAGGAGTGAGTACAGAAGCAGTCTCCATTCCCTTCAGAAGAGTGATTCCTCAAACCATAGGAGAAGCATGATCCAGACCCATCCAACCAAGCAGATCCAAGATACTCAACTCTCAGGATTCATATGAGATGAAGAATATTTGTTATTTTCTGTTGTTTTGTTCTAGCGCAATTTGTTACATGGGAAAATTAATGAATCGATCTTATAGCAGTAACAAAATTTAGAATAGTGAATTAGTTTACAGAGAGTATTTACCACTCCTCACTCCATTATTTCTCACTCCGGCTTTGTAAACCAGGGATGGTAAAGCAATTTGACTGAATATCAAATACAAATAACTTGTTCTAGGACCTGAGCAAGAGGCTATGCTGAAAAACACAAGAACCATGTTCTCCCAACTCTAAATTCCATTCCTGTCTCTCCATCCTTCATGATAGATTTGTTTCTGAGTTTTATTAAAATATTGGTTAACAGTCAGACACCAATCAGAGAAGAGGGCACAAGGTCCTGGTCAAGTCCATATCCAGAGTTTAAGTGGTCCAGACATTGCCAATTGACTATACAGATGCCCAGTTACTATAAAAGCATGTAGATACCTCAATAATCTTCAAACCAACAATGAGCCATATTCTCAGACCACACAGAGTTTGCATTGAGGGCAGAGGATGAAATGATATTGTCAAAAGATGTGATGTTATACACACACACACACACATATACACACATATATATGCATATGTATGTTACAAACATATGGCATATATGTTATAAATTCAGGTAAAACCTACTTAGATGCATAGTACCTAAAAACATTTATTGCTTTGTAGAAGTTCAGTGCAGACCGTCAACTTAAATACAACACAACCCAGATCAACCCACAACAACTTTGTTGCCAGATCCAGCATCGCCAGAGAAACATGAATCATTTCTATCTGAATGATTGTCCGAGGTGATGATCCTTCTGACAGTTCTCCAGTTGGTAATATGTTCCTTCTAACATACATTTCCATCCAGAGTATGAGAGGCAAAGGAAGGTGGGCACACCTCAGATAATGTCAAATGTGAGACCAGAAGCACTTCTGGGACCTTGGCACTTACAATAAATGTGAGACAATACCTGATGCTTATGCAGAATGCTTCCTTTGATGAGTTTACAGAAAAGAGGATGAAAGAATTTGGTGGCCATGTCCCCTGGGGTCACCCTGTTTATGTCACTATTTTTCCCAGCATCTTGGGTTTGTGGAAGGGGACATGAATCCTCAGGCAGTTTCTGAAGCCTCTAGATCCATGGGAATGCTTTATAACACACCAGCTAATAGACCAAGCAAGCCAGACCTGGCAGACATATGTGAACTCTTGGCTACATCGCCCAAATTCTCTGCCAGAACCATGGACCAGGTATGCTGAAAACTTCATTTAGTTGGTGTTGACACAGATTAAGGTCTAATTTTGCTTCATTTTACATGATCCAGCCTCCGGGGGTTTAAGCACCGTCCTCCTAGAACTCCATAGTAGGGTGAGTTATGGGACAAAAATGTGTTGAAAGTACTCCAAAAGACCTCCTACATGGATGATTATGTTGGTGGCAGCGTTTGGTGTGGGTCCCTTTAAATCATACATCTGAACTGATTTGGGGGCTTCGCTCCTCCATGCTTTGGTTGCACATATAGCAGAGATTAATTACCTCCAGGGGGCTATTCTACAAAATGATTCCCAGTGGGAAAGGGGGCGTTTGAAATAATGACTGGACAATTTACAATCTGTGATGAAATAGTCATTTCGATGCCAGCTATTGTAGATCAGCCGTGTCCACACTGCCAAGAGCTCAGGAGGGACATGGAACTTGGGATGACGTGTGTTATTTTCTGTTGGTTTGTTCTGTAAGAGCACCTAGGGAATGGGATGGAGACAGTTTTAAGTAAGAAACATGCACACAACTCGAGTTCTAGAATCTGAAAGCCATGAACTCCTAGATTCCACGGCCTAGTTGAAACAATCTTGTACAATTAAGCAAAAACATCAGAGAAAATCCACTTTTACCAGGCTCATATCATTTATTTAGATTTTTAACTTAAACAAAACGAATGCTACCAAAAAAAAAAATTAGGCACTGTGTTGTTTCTGTGGGTCATGAGACAGAAAGTATGTTGGTCCATTCCCATCATCTGTTGATAGTGTATATTTGCAAGTTTGCCTTCTGTTATTGTTTAGATATGTGGTGTTCCCAAAAGCTCATGTGTGAGACAAGGCAGAAATGGTCAGAAGTGAACTGATCAGATTATGGCAGCTGTCACCTAATCAGTGGAGTAATCCACTTCAATAGACTAACTGGGTGGTAACTGAAGGCAGCTGGGTATGCCTGGAGGAGGTTGGTCAACAGGGTGTGCCTTTGGGATTAATATTTTGTCCCTGGTGAGCAGAGCTCTCTGCTTCCTGGTGCCATGTCCTGAGCTGCTCTCCTCCTCCATGCCCTTCCGCCATGATGTTCTGCCTCACCTTGAGCCAGAGCCATAGAGTCGGCCAACCATGGACTGAACCTCTGAAACCAGGAGCCCCAGATAAACTTTTCCTCCTCTAAGTTGTTCTTGTCAGGTGTTTTGGTCACAACAATGAGAAAAGTAACTAAAACAGAAATGCCTCCTTGCTAAAATTTATTTATATTCCCATGAATATTCATAGCACTTTCATAGTCATCCAGAGACTTGTGCAGAGTTGTGAAAATTTTGAGTGGGCCAAGACCTATGTTGCTTGCATAAGTGTGCTTTTTATTGGTGATTTTGATGTTTCAAAATGGCATCCAAACATAATGCTTATATGCTGTCTGATCTTCCTAAGCATGAAAGGCAGCAATGGACCTTACAAGGAAAACAGGTATGTCAGGTGAGCTTTGCTGAGATATGAGTGATGAATGATGGTGTTGGTCATGTATTCAGTGTGAGCAATTCCATGATCTATAATAATAAGGCATCTTTAAACAAAAATACATGAAACACAGTCATGTATTGATTGGTTGATGAAAATGTGGCCAGATGCTTGTATGCACCTACTGCTCTGATTTCTCTAGGGGCGCTAATTTAGAATTTAGTAATTCAGGGTTCATGGTGACTTCATAGAATATAAATACCACAGTAATGGAAATCAAATATGTTTGTACATATGTATGTGTGTGTGTGCATGTATAAATATGTGCATGTGTATAACACCCTACTGCAGGAGATATGCTCAAGTGTCAAGGGAGTACAGAAAATCACCATACCCAGGAAAGAAGGGCAACATGAAATATTGACATAAGTCTACTGCGTGGTCCTAAGAACACAGATGTGAAATGCTGTCTTCTTTCTTTGCTGACCTTGGTGAAACTCAAGTTGGCTCTTCTACCTTCTCAGCAGTTGCATGGCCACTAACTACTCGTTGATTGGTTTCAGTCCACTGGGAGCTAATTAACGGAAAAGAGATGGAAGGTTCTCTTGTGTACTCTGATGCCACAGATTGTGTGTGGATGTGGGCTTGTTGTTATGGTTTAAATATTGAGTGTCCTCCAAAATGTCATGTGAGACAATTAAGGAAGGCTCAGAGGTGCAATTATTGGGTTGTAGGAGCCTTAACACAATTAGTGGATTAATCCACTTAAATGGATTAATTGGGTGGCAACAATAGGCAGGTAAGATGTGGCTGGAGGAGGTGATTTCCTAGGGATATGCCTTTGGAGAATATATTTGGTCCCTGGTAAGTGAAGTGTCTCTCTCTCTCTCTCTTCTTCCCTCCCTCCCTCCTTCCCTTTGTTCCTCCTTCCCTCTCTCTCCTTCCTGGTGCAATGTCCTGACCCACTTTCCTCCACCACCCTCTTCTGCCATGATGTTCTGCCTCATCTTGATCCCAGAACCATGGAATCAGCCATATATGGAATGACTTCTGAAACCATGAGCCCAAAATAAACTTTTCCTTTAAGTTTTTCTTGTCAAGTCTTTTCATCACAGAAGCAAAGAAGCTGACTAAAATACCTGTCTTGGAGAAAAGGCTTAAAACTCCAGCATTCAAAATATTTTGTAGGTGTCGAGGTAGACAAATGTTCGCTTCATTGTTTGAATATTAATTCAAGGAGCAAATAAAATATTGTTTACTAGAAACGTGTTTTCTTCTTCCAATGTTCTGTGGAGTAAATTACCTGGCCAAGATCAAGAAGGAGCTTTTTAAAATATAAATTGAGGGGGATGGAGGTGTAAGTAGGCAGAGCACAGAGGGTATTTAAGGCAATGAAACTACTCTGTATGGTGCCAGTACAGAGTAGTGTCCACACCCACAGAACCTGCTGCACCAAGTGTGAGCCCTCAAGAGAACTGTGGATTCTAGGTGATGGAGTATCAATGTGGGTTCATGGGTTATAACAAATATACCCTCCTGCTGGGGGATATTGACAGTGTGGGTGGCTGTGCACATGTGGAAACAGGTGTATAAGAACTTTTGCTTGATCTTTCTATAAAATGAAAGGTCCTCTAAAAAAATAATAAAAGGCTATTTGGGTCTGGGCATGAAGCTCAGTGGTAGATCACTAGTGGAGCATGTGTGTGGTCCTGGGTTCAATCCTCAGCATCAAACAACAACAACAATAATAATGATAATAATGCTAACACACACAAACATACTCACAGAGACAAAACAAAAGGACATCAACTAGCGGTGGCATGAATGAACATAGGACTGAACCTGGCTATTCTTTGAAAGGAAAGCAGACCATGACAATGTTGCACTCTAGGATTCCAAGGGGGTTCCATGGAGCATTGGTTTACATGGTGATGAGATTGGTCATGAGTAGCAATGAGATTCCCTTGCTACTACATAAAATATGTCTGGACAAAGTAGCATTCATTTAAGCAAAATTCCTGGGTAAAATCAGAAAGGATTGCTATTTTCTTTATCAGAGAGAAAGCATAAGACAAATTCCATCTTTGCACTATGCAGTAGAAACAGAAACATTTTTATGTACAATCAAAATAAATAGAAACGTTTGGCTATCATCCAAATTGTTTAAACTATCTCATGAAATTGCTAGTCACTCAAAATCCTTATAGAAGACTTTTAAGGAATTCAAAAAGCACAAGAACTCAAAAAGAGATTTATATAAAAATGGTTTTTATACCCAAGTAATACTCAGAAAATACGCCAATATATTGCATTTGCAATAGCAAACAAAATAATTATATTCCCTGGAGTAAACTTAACAAGTATATGAATGGAATATGTGAAGAAATCCATAAAGCTAAAGAAAATTAAAGTGCTTCAAAAAATGATGGTATGAATTGTTACTGAGATGACATAATATAGTAGAAATGTGACCCTGCCTCGATTAATTTATAAAAATTTAAAACATCCTCAGCCATATTTGTCTTTGTTGACTTATGAAATTCATCTGGAGTGGAATAACAGCCAGAAATATAATGAAATGAGAAATTAGAGGGGTAGGGGGGTTTGCATTGGAACATAGAATGCTATAAACTTGAAGCTAAAGAGAATAGACAGAACCAGGAAGAGACAGATAACTCTAACGCCAGGATGGTACCAGATGGATGGATGCAGAATCCTGTGAAGTGAGCTTACCAAGACAGGCATGGAAACTGGATCCTTACCTCACTCCATACAACAAATTGCATTCTAGATACATAAAACTGTACATGTAGAAAACAAAACAATAATGACCAAAAATAAAAAGAGTGACTTTTGGCAATATCCTGTCATTTTGGGGTATAACAATAAAAAATGAAAATATGAAGACCAATCCTGACATTTTCTTCATTCTCTTTGGAAATGTGCTCTATGCAAGTCAGTGAGGTTTTATCTGGAAACAGATGTTCATATGTCAGTAAGCATGTTTGTTTCTGCTATAGACTACTTCTAGAGTGTCCCGCAAAGGCCCATGTGTTAAGGGCTTGATACCTAGGTGGCGCTATTGGGAGGGGGTAAAGCCTTGAAAAGGTGGGGCCTGGGAGAGGTCTTTAGGTCATTGGGCGTGTGTTCTTGAAGAGGATTGGGGAACCACACTCTCTTCTCTTTCTTTTCTGCTCTCTGGTCAGGAGGTGAACAGTTTTGCTCTGCCATGAACTCACACCACAGACCCAAAACAATAGCAACAACTGATCATGGACTGAAACCTTCAAACCTGTGAGCCCAAATAAACCTTTTCTCTTTATAAGTTCACAAGATCAGCTCAGGCATTTTGTTATAATGACAGAACACTAACTAACCCAGTTATCTACCCCCTCCCCCCCAAAATAACCTTTGCAATCAACAAAACAATAATGGACAAAGACGAGAATACTCATTTTCAAGTAGAGTAAAATAACCAGTAAACATAAAAGTATTTCAGGCTTACTACTGTCTCTTCTACACACACACACACACACACACACACACAAAACCCTCAGATTTTCTTTTTTTCCCTAGTATTTTGGCTTATACTTGACAATGTGATAATTCATGTTGGTTTAAAGGGGCTAAACTAAACTAGGTCCTTATATACAATCTTAGTGGTATCATTCATTTTCAAAGTTACAAAAACTTTCACAATGTACACACTCTATAAACTCAATTTAAAACTGTGTATATGTTTTGCTAATATAATTTACTTTAAGTAAGCTAGCCTAAGGAAATATTTGCAAAATTAGTTATTTAGAAAATTTGAGTGAATATAAACCTGTAAAGCCAATAATCCTGGTGTCTATTTTCAATGCAGCAAGTGTGGGGAACATACATGTTCATAAGAAAATGATTAAATAACTTATCTTAAAATCACACATTGGATGAGTATCCGGCACTTTGAAATATGACTTTGGAAGTGAAACATGTTGTGGAAAGATGGGAATGATATATTGGCAGGTGAATGTCTAAAAAGAGCCAGTGTTTCCAGATATGTATCTGCAATGTGTTCTGCACCTCCACCTGGGAGGTAAAATGAAGAGGCACTTTTGAGTGGATGTTCAGCTTAGAATGTTTAAAACTTATCTCTTTGTACTGATCTATTACTTTGAGAGCAAGAAAAAAATGATAAAAATTATGCACAGTTCAAGCCAAACTCAGTAATGAGAAAGTCATTTATTCTAAAAGTATGATTTGGAAGGCAAGTACATCTGAGCCAAATGGACAGCTAATATTTAGAAAAAGTACTCCAACCTCAAATTTCAGCTATTTCTCATGAGTTCTCTAGTTCAAACAGAAAAGTCTCCTTCATGGAGGGAGAATGAAGCTCAATTTTCCAGACTCTTGCAACTTCATTTCAGCAAAGATGTTAAGACAAGGACGACTATACACCTAGAGAATGCAGAACTAAATACATGCAGACCTTTTCCTCCATTTAGACCAAGAGGAGGGGCAATTCACTCTACTGAAGGCTCAGTTAGTTCCCTTATGGAACAGGAGATCAACATATCTTTTCTGGATACATACTATTTTATATTCACATTTGTGCCATCTGAACACTAAGATATCATCTGAGCAGTCTTTAAGAACTGTTGTAAACTTCTGCATCATGTCGGACACCAAGTCTCTAAGACTTTGCATCTAGTTTGTGGGTTGGACTTACGAAAGTTCTGCATTCTCTATGTATAAGACAACCAGGTTCGCACGGGGGCTTTGTGTTTGCACATTAACTTACTGGAAGCTGTCAGTCTGGAAGAAAAATAGGTGTGAATGATGAAGACAGAGGAGTGAGGAGTGTACCTTTCCTGAGGCACCTACATCTCCTAAGTGCTAGTTGTTCAGCTTTTCCTAGATTCTCTTGAAAATTTGTTATACCTGTAAATACTTTGTGGGTGAGCTAGACTGATGTGGTCTCCAACACTGGCAACCCGAATAACCTTTCCCCTTGATTTTCATATGTTTACAGCAAGGCAGAAATGGTACTATTCTAGGACACATGGGTAATGACATCATAAATGGTTGAGGCAAAATTCAAACAGTTCATGAGGCCCTGGGTGGACATTATCACACGCCCTGTGTCCTAGGCACCATGGGAACAACTGTAGCAAGAAAATTGTAGACTGATGGCATATGAATGTAGATTTTATTATTTAGAGATAATTAACACATTCAATCCAGCTTGTGATTTTAAAGATAGAGAATATTTTTCAAGGAATGTCTGATCCCACCTAAACATGTTTATTCAGAGAAATTCTGAAATACATTCAGAGCAAACCAAGTGATTAAAAGCCAGCCTCCTTACCTTGAGGTCAACTTGTGATATTATTTGCTGCATGATAGCTTATAGCAGAGCATAGACTCAATGGGATGTATTCATTCAACATTCCAAGTTTGCTTGGAGACTTGGAGTGTTCCGTTGCTCAACTAAAGAAAATTGGGGGAGTGGAACAGCTTTTTGCTGTGTTTTCTTTTAACTGTAAACTGTGTTTTCTTTTTGCTGTATTTTCTGTTTAACTCATTTCAATTTGGATCCATGAGACCTGGCCCTGAATCTGTGTTGAATGTGCCTGTGGGCCTCTAATTTCTGCAGGTGGCTGGATGCCTCTAAATTCTGTTCAAGCAGATGTGTGGAAATGTGAAGCTAACATTACACTGGGAAAATAACCAGCACAGTTACAACCTGTGACTTCTGTAATCACAGGAAAAAATATATATTTTTTCTATTCCATGAAAAAGGTACTTACAAGTTGTTGACCAGTGGCAGATAAAGGAAGGACCACAGAAATGACAGATGGCATAAGAACATTTTGTGTTATAAAAACAGTTTCACTTGATCAATATTAAAGAATGACAGGAAGTCACAGCTATTCACATGTCAGGCAAGCTAAAGTATTAAAGTATTTTGCAAAGGATGGCATGCAAACCCTGTGTATTAGTGTAACATGGAGCGTGGATGGGTGAGTTCTTTGTCTTACAAAATGGAGAAATGAAATCCATGGACTCAACAGCGAGAGCAAAGTAACAGGACTTATTGGAGTAATAGAAAGAAAGCAGAGCTTCCAAAGATGGGGGGGTCCCAAGAGAGGGATGCCAATGGGTGTCTGTTGTCTGGGGGTTTTTAAAGGCATATCTGTTGGTCCAGCACAGGTGATTGGCAGGTAAGGGATGCTTGCATGGACCAATTAAGATTTTTAAGCTCCAAGCTTAATAAGCCAACCAGAAGTGCATAATTTCAATCCCTTATGTACATAATTAAGAGGATGGGTCCAACTTTGTGCTTTGACAAGGTTGGGGAGAGGATGCACTTCAGGTAGGGGTCTGCTTTGTGGTGAGCAGTTGCTAAGGATAGGGAGAAGGGACAGCTGTTGTAGTTGAAGCTGTCAGGGTCAATGACAGGATGTCCCCCAGTCTTGATGTGTCATTTGAGAATGACAAGGACTCTTCCCTCTTTCCCTGCTCCAAGGCCCTTCTGTCTGCCTGTGGGAGGTCTACCTTCCTGCCTTTTTCCCTCAGCAGTAATACTAGCATGCTTTTGAGACTAAAATATTAATTTTGTTAGTAATTAACCCAGTTTTGTTTGCAGGCTGAAATTTTCTCCATTTATTCTATAAATTCAATTATGGGATTTCAAGTATGGTACAAACATGCAACATTTAACACTTTCCTTCATCCCTTGCAGTGACATGGGTAGATGACAACCATAAATATAAAATTTAGAACGTTACTCTGACCTACACAATTATACACAGGTTTCCAAAAGTCCATAGGAAAAAGTCAAAACTAGCAGAAAAAAAAAAACAAGGGGAGCAACTGACAAGTCTCAGAATTTTAAGCTGCACATAGAGTGCTTACAATGGCATAAATAGAGTAAAATTCAAACTATAGCAACAGAACGAAGGACACCATTGTAACCTATCAAACTGAAAAGCACTGGGCAAAGAACTATAAAATATCACAGATCGTGTGAAGAGACATATTTCTGCACACTCTTGGTGTATGCAAATTGTGATTCAAGAGAATATTCATTTAAAATTAGAATCACCAGGACCAAACAAATTCTATTACTATTTTTCAAATATTTGTATCACAACTACACAGGATAAATGCACAAGCTAGTTCTCTGTGGCATGGTTTGTGAAGGTGTACTCTGTAAACTTCCTAAGCAACCAAGAGAATAGAAGTGCTTAAAGCAATAACGCATCAGCATAGAGACATGTTAAGAAGATTGTTAAAAAAGGAGAGTGTCTCATTGCTCTAGAAAACTATTTTTTTAAAAGAAATTAGTAACTAGTACAGAAAGTATGTATATTTAGTGCAATTATTTTAACATGTATACCCCAAATAATGTGTATTAAGTCAAACACATGAGGTGTTATTGAGATGGTAAAGAGATGAGGTAGTATTAATAAAAGAGCTATTTTAATTTCTAGAATTCTTATTCATTAAATTTGTTGGGTATTCATAAAAAAATAAGTAATATTTTGTCTTTGATGTTTTTATTGACACAAAATTGTAAAAACCCTTTAATTAACTCTTTAACTGTCCTCTCCCATCTCTGAAAATACCATAAATACCATCCAGTGTCACCATGCTATTGGGAAATCTAGATGATACCATCAGGTAAATTTGTATAAGATGTAATGCAAATATTACTCTTTGATTTTCATCATTAATTTGTTTCTACTCAGTTATACAGACAAAATTCCAAAATGGCAATGACATTCAGCTTGAGATCTGTTACGGTTTAGGTGCAAGGTATCCCAACAGCTCCTGTGTCAATGAAGGAAGGTTCACAGGTGACATGAGTGGACTGGTTGGAATGGATTGACGGGTGATCACTGAAGGCAGATAGGATGTGGTATGTCCTGGAGGGTTCCCCTTCCTGGTGGCTCCTTCCTCTCTTTCTGCTTCCTGGTGCCATGTCCTGAGCTGCTGTCCTCCTCCACGCCCTTCCACCATGTTCTGCCTCACCTTGGGCCCAGAGCTATGGAATTGGCCAACCACAGACTAAACTTTTTCTCCTTTAAGTTGTTTTTGTTGGGTATTTTGATCCCAGTGCCCAAAAGCAGACTGATACAAAGTTGTCCCTCGAAATATTTTAAAGAAACCTCATGGGCCCACAGCTTTGAAAATAAGAACGCAAATATGAGAATTTATCTAGTCTTCATTGGGCCCGCTAAGCAAAACACTGTGATCAGGAACATGAAGTTTCATCTTTGTGTCCCTCTGCCTTGGCCACAACGAAGATTCAACGCCTGTGTTTCTCCACTCATGCTCTGATTCTCCTCTGTCTGATATGATCCACGTGGTCAGATTATGATTCGACACTCCGTCACTCTTGTGAACACACAAAACCCAAGAATCACAACACCAAAGAGAGTAATTACGCCTTCCACAGCTGGACTCTTCTACAAATGTGCACAACTGATAGATCCACTGGGTGGGATGAGTTAAGTCTCTCTTGCTTGTGGGTGGTTTTGACGGCATGAGGTGGATGAAATGTTATGTGCGTGTGCGAACACGGCATAATGAACCCCACTGCTATGTGTAATCACACGAACCAACAAAAATTAAGAGCTGATTTTTAACTGCATTTTGGAGGAGGTGGCTTTTGTGTTCTGCTGCTGCTTCTGAAGCCCAAGTCATCTATCTCCTTTAAAAAGCAAATGAGGGGAATACATTTAGCAAAGGGCAAGAGGCTGGCTGGCTGCTGATGGACAGGATGGCTTGGATCATGCAGGAGCTCAGACGGCAGGCTCAGAACAAATTCCCGGGCACACTGACTCCGTGAGTGAATACAGACAAGACAAGCATGTTTGGTAATGCCTACTTTTAAGAGAAGCGAATTTCAGTTTATTACGTGGTAAGATGAATAAAAAGTACCTGTAACCAAATTCAAGACAGAAACGCCAGAATCTGCCAGCCCCTGACAATCCATCTGGTACATGTCTTCCAATATGTTCTCCCTTATTATTCCATATTTACTAATCATGTTCCTTGGCACTGGCTCTGTGTTTATTAAGCTCTGTTAATCCATTTTTCATCTTGTGTTATCATGCCATGTCATGTTTTAACTGTTGAGTAATATGCCATGTATTTTTTTACTTGGACATTTTCCAGTTGCTGGGTGTTTGCTAATTTGGGCTATTTCTTATTTTGACTAAAACTTTGACCAATATCTTTTGATATTAATAAATATTTGATACTTTGAGAACTTTTCATGTTTACTATGGGTAAGATCCATTTCCAGATGTGGAATTCCCAGATAAAGAGGAAATACATAGTTTAGCACTTGATACATCCCAAAAGCTTACCAAATTACAACTTACATCCACTGCATGCCATCTAAGGAACAAAATAGTCCTAATTCTCAAAATATTGAATCAACTTAACAAATTGAAATCCAGATATTAGTCTTTTTTCCCAATATCCTTTTCTTTCATAGTGAGGTTGAATTCTTTCTCATATGTTTTTGAAAGCATTTCTAGTTCCTACTTTGTGTGACAGATTTATTTGAACAAACAGAACCATTTATTTTCTTTATAGTTATCTCCTGGAAGATGAAAAAAAAAGTATCTGCTATTCTATGGTAGACATTGTGCTAAACACTGTCACTTAAGAAAGAGAAAATGTATCACAATCAGACACTGCTACCTTGTTATACTCTGGTGCTGAGCTAGAGTCCTCACTAAGGTATAAAATGTAAAGCAGAGTTCTTGCAGATACAAAGAAATGAGAGTTGTTCCTGGGAGGTGAATTGTAGAGTGTCTCTTTTAAGTTATGTCATTATTTCCATCATTCTCAGATGACTCAGAGTGTCTTTGGAATTAAGACATTTATTTAAAAAAAAATTTTAAAACAAATTTTGTAAAGGTGGTTTGGAATTGTGAAAACTGCTGTCAGTTATCTGGAGATAATTCCATTAAGGAAAAGAATGGGAACTATCAATCAGCTATTTCAGTCTCAAGAAATAGGGGACTGGGGCTGGAACTCAGAGGTACAGTGCTTGCCTTGCATGTACAAGGCCCTGGGTTTGATCCCCAGCACTGCAAAAATTAGTAAATAGGGTTGGGATTGTAGCTCAATGGTAGAGTTCTCGCCTCGCATGCGTGAGGCACTGGGTTCGATCCTCAGCACCACATAAAAATAAATAAAATAAAGATATTGTGTCCATCTACAACCAAAAAAAATTTTAAAAAAGTAAATAAATAAACGAGTAAAAACCTAGGAATGTTTTTGCGAGGCATCATGAGCATCCAAAGCTGGTAACCCTTAGATGAACATTAGCCATAGCATGGTCTGGTTGGCAGAGCTGAGCTCCCAGGATGGCGCTGGAGTGTCAGGAGGCCACCTGGAATCACAGCCCCCTAGAAAGTCAGAATGATAAAGCACCAGAGAAACCGTGGCTGACACTAGTTGAAATGAAGCAACTGAGGCCCATGTTGGTAAGACGTGGGCAATGATGAACTTGAACTTAGATGCACCCTAATTCACCCATCCATGAATTTTTTTTTTTTTTTTTTGGTACTAGGGATTGAACTCAGGGGCACTCAACCACTGAGCCACCTCCCCAGCCCTGTTTTGTGTTTTATGTAGAGACAGGGTCTCACTAAGTTGCTTAGCACCTCGCCTGCTGAGGTTGGCTTTCAACTCAAGATTCTCCTGTGTCAGCCTCCCAAAGTGCTGAGATTATATGCATGTGCCACCGCGCCCCAGCTCCATTCATGAATTTGGAGGGCTATTTTTTGTATCTTGGCATTTCACATGGCACAAAGAAGGCCCAGCTCATTGAAATTTGTGGACGCTATTATTGCAAAACAGTTCTACAGTTTTGCAAATGGGTCACAAACTACCAGGAAGAGTTGCATCCTAGTTATTCTTCAAATAATCAGAAACTGTGTAGGTGAGTGCCGGGCCCCTTGGGCAGTGTAGTTAAACGTATGATACTCTGCAAAACTTGCCATGCCAGAACTGATTTTTAAGTCCCAACCAAGTCTCCACATGTTAGCACATATCATATCGTGAAAGCCACTTCCATTCAACATTGCATGATTTCCAGTTGGGAAAATCACCTTTGACTGAATAAATGAAGAGACATTTCTGGATATATTCCTAGCTGGACCTGAACCATGTAGAATCCTTTTGCACATGCCATATGTATGAAGTTTAGCCCCCAACTCAAGTTTGACTTCTTTGTTCTCAGAGGATCTCATGGCCCACTGGTGTGGGCACATGTGTGATACACCCCAGATCTCCTTAGGCTTCCTGCATGGTTCTCTTTCAGAACCAGAGAGCTGAACTGTGTGTTCCTGGAGACAGCTTCCATGTGTTTTCAATAAGAGAAACCAGATGCAGGTGTGATCATCTTCTCCAGCCCATAAATTGTCCTGTCCCTCTTCCCCACAAGGGCTGCCAAGGGTTGCCAGGCATGCAAGATCTTACTGTGCCGGCATCACCCCTGACCCCCGGGCAACCGGCTGCAAGACAGCCCAAGCCCACCCCCCAAACAGCACACCTGTTTAAACCATCTGCAGACTCCACCCTGAATAAATTCCCCTGTGCTTCGTTTATGCTCACAGAGGCCCCAGGGCTGAAGCTGAGTCAGGATGCAGTTGGGTCCACTCCAATCCATCCATGCAGACATCACCAGTGAATATTTATTTTGTATGTGAGATTGCTTTATAGATCTATTGGTTAGCTCCTTCCACAAATGAAAAGAATTAAAGCATCAGGTCGATAAATGTCTTAAGTTTCATTGCTGTTCGACGCAATTTTCATTTATTAAATATGTCTATTTGGAGGAGGATATATTAGATGTGACTTAAAGATGTACATGATTTGTTTCAAAAAATATTTTCAGAGCTAAAAAATTTAAAAACTAGATTGTGATTGAAAATACTATGGTGATGGTATTGTCATTGTGTAATGGTGGCCATAAATAAAAGCTCATTTCCTGAATATTCATGTGTTAAATCATAGATTCAAATTTTTATTTGAAGAAATCAGCAAACTAGACTGACTCTACCTTACACATTTAATATAGAGGGTATTTTATACAATCATCTTGATTCTAAAGGAGAGAGCAAAACCTTTTATCATCTCCTAAATCTTCAGCAAGTCTCTTATGATTCAACATATTTTCACTGATAAGAGAAGGAGTTTTTCTACAAATAACCTTAGCCACAATTTGATCACTTCAAAATCCACTTGCCTACATTGAAAAAAAGATGCCTAAATTATGAGTCATGCAGATCAGAAGAGGTCCTCTCCAAAGTTCTTACTTAGTGATTTCAGAGTCCTGGAGACAGCACAGGAGCATGGGAGGGGCCCATTTAAGACTGTGTGGGGACAAAGAGATGGGCTGAGATGAGTGGGCAGCTCTTCACTCTTACACTAGTGAGGATGTGCAAGTTCAAAGGGATGACAGTCAGACACATGAGGAGTGCTAGTGCAGAGGGAGATACACAGTGACTGAGAGAAATCTACCCTGAGTAAGAGTAGTCCAGGCTGTGACTGATAACTGGTGAGGTCATGGGACTGTCTCAACATTCATTTATCCATCCATCCATCCATCCATTCGTTTATTCATTCATTCATAGTGCTTTATTGTGGACACTGTTCTAAATAATCATTCACCCACCCATGCATTCATTCACTTACCCATCCATGCATTTGTTCATTTATGCATTCATTCATTCATCCACCCATTCATTCACACAGCCATTCATCCATTCATTAACTCATCCATTCATTAACTCATTCTCATTCATTCATCCATCCTTCTATTCATCCATCCATCCATTCATTCATAGTGCTAATGGTATGTTTCTAAACATTCATTCATCCATTCACTTAGTCATCTAGCCTTCCATTCATTCCACCATCCATCCATCCATTCATCCATCCATCCATCCATTTTATCTATGCATTCATCCATTCATTTTTTCAGCCATCAATGCACACATCCATTCATTTACTCATCCATTCACCAATTCATTCATTCATCCATCTATTCGTTTGCTCATTCATGCTGCTATGGTGTGGATACTGTTTGTCCCCACAAAAGCTCAATTGTTGGGAGCTTAGTCCTCAGAATGACATTGTTGGGAGGTGGTGTGAACCTTTAAGAGGAGGGACCCAGTGAGTTATTGGGGCTGCTGCTTTTGAAAGGTATTCAAGTATTTCTCTTGGCGTCCTGGTTAATTCTCAGGAAAGCATTATTATAGAAGCGTGAACCTGACATCTATGTTCCTGTTTTAAGGTGTAATCTTTGGAGCTGGTGGGATGAGCTCTATAGCAGAACTCATGTTTAGCATGTACAGGTCCTTGTCACAAAAAAAAAAAAAATGTAATACTTCATCCCATAAATGTATTCTCCCAATTGCCATCTGCTGAGGTGATGCAGACAAGAGAGGAGCCCTGGCTAGAGCTCATGCCAATCTATTTGTATTTACAGCCTCCATAACCGTGAGTTATATAAATCTTTTTTCATTATAAAGTTATCTGACCTTGGGTATTTTGTTATAATATCAAAACCTGACTAATACATCCATTATATTCCCAAAGAATGACAGGATGCTTTCCATCCACAGGAAACTAAAATATGAGCTACAACTCAGTTGCTCACATAAAACATAATATAGTCATCTTTCATCAAAGCAGACCCCAACTTTTCCTGTGTTTGTCTCTTTCCTCCTCATGTCTTAGACAATTATACTCATTTGTCCCTTTCATTTTTGTTTTGGAGGAAGAGGAAGAAGTGTTAAAAATAATAAGAGTTACCTTGTTTTAACTGCATTTCACTTTCATTTTTTATCCCTCCCACACTCTTACTGGCCCACATGATCCACACCAGCAAACCCATTCGCACCCCTTCTGTGGGGACCAATGGAGGGCCGCACTTGCCACTCCCCCACATTTCACTTTTCTGACCTCACTTTGGTTCTGGTTTGGATCTGGAATGTCCCATGAGGGCTGAAGGTGTTCGAGGCGTGGTCCCCAATACAGTAATATTCAGAGCGGGGCTTTGGGGAGGTGACTGGATCACAAGGGCCCTGACTCACCAGTGGATCAATCTGTCCAGGGATTAATAATTTGATGGTGTGACCGGAGGGTGGTGGAAGTGGTGGGAGGCAGGACCTGGTTGGAAGACGTGGGTCTTCTGGGAGATGGTGCCCTGGAAGGTTTATCTTGTCCCTGATGCCTTCCTGCTTCTCTCTCTCTCTCTCTCTCTCTCTCTCTCTCTCTCTCTCTCTCTCTGCTTTCTGACTGCAATAAGGTGAGCTGCTTTCGTCCACCACACCCTTCTACCATGATGTTTCTGCCTTGGAGCCAGCCAACCATGGACTGAATGCTCTCAAACCATCTTTCCCTCTCTTAAATGGATCTTCTCCAGTATTTGACACAGCAATGAGGTGCTAACATGCTTCATATGTGGGTTTTGTACTCCATCTGGGCAAACACCCTAACATCATGTTCCATCTTGCTGTATAAGCTGAAGAACTGTATTACACTGTGTAAGGTCTGCACTAGTAATTAACTAAGAATTGTAAAAAAAATGAAAATGGATGCATACCTGTCAAGAAGAATACCTTTTCAAAAGAGCCACCCAGAAATATGTATTTAATCCTACTCCACAGATCATTTAATTTCATTTATTAATTGATTCTATGCATTTTTCTGTTCTCTCTCTGTTTAAAAATTAGCTCCTGGAGTATAAACATATGTCCTGGAAGAAAACACTCTTGGACTTTTGAAACTGAGATGCTATTCCATATTGAACTGGGTCTCAATGAGGCAATTTGACCTATTAACTTCAAAATTAATGGGATTCATTTTGCAGTTGCTGCCCTTGGTTTCGATTCTGAGCCCATTAATTTGCCATTGACTTTGAAAGCACAGAAGGCCTGCTGCCTGATTTAGTCCTGAAAAGAATGGTATCAGCACTTACAGCTTATTTACTGAAAGGCCAGGCCACTTTGGGGAGTTTGTGACCCAGGTCATACCATCCAGCTGAGATGGGGAGAATGATAAGGTCAAGCCCTGTTTTAATTAATCTGAAATCATTTGAACATCACTCCCGATTTTTAGTAATTGCTGTCTTCCTAAACTGACCCACGGGCTATGCTGCTTCTCCAAGTTTCCATATTACCAGGTCATTCTTATTTGTCAATGCCAATTTCTTGTTTTAACATATGCAAACATGTAGATATTTTTAGATCTACATGTTTGCATATGTCCACACTAAACACACTCACAAATTGATGGCTTATCTGAAAAGCATACCCCTTCGATGAAGCACAACAATTTAAGTTGTTCATGATGGTCTAAAAAGGCAGAGTACGTGAAAATGCCTCATGAACCAACAGCTATGTAAACGTGTGGTATTAGAGTCTTGATTGTTTTTTCACAAGGGATGTATTTTTGCAGATTTTGTGCAACTCCCCATAGGTCCTATTAACTGTGCCCTTCCTGGGTCCAACTGAAGAACTGTATGAACACTAGACTGGAGTTTATGGACACAGCAAGACTTCCAGGGAATTACAAGAACATGCCTCCCTGTTTTCCACATAACTACTCTATCTCTCCCAATATGGAAATGAGGGCCTAAATGCCAACCTTCCCCTTGAAAAAATGTGATATATTTTTCCATAGATCCATTTTCTTCCAATGTGACAGAAATGTTGCTAATCTCCACACTCCAAGCACATGTCCAAGCTAGGAAGGTCCACAGGTTCATGTCTTGATGCCCTGCTTGGCTTTCAAATTCATTTGATGTGGACATAGGTCATGAAAACTATATAGATTCAATGCGATTCCAATTAAAATCCTAATGTCATTCCTTATAGAAATAGAAAAGGCAATCATGAAAATCATTTGGAAGAATAAGAGACCCAGAATAGCCAAAGCAATCCTTAGCAAGAAGAGTGAAGCAGGAGGTATCACAATACCAGACTTTAAACTACAAAGCTATAGTAACAAAAACAGCATGGTCCTGGCACCAAAATAGACACGTAGACCAATGGTATAGAATAGAAGACACAGAGATGAACCCACTTACATACAGTTATCTTATACTAGACAAAGGAACCAAACATGTACACTGGAGAAAAGATAGCCTGTTCAACAAACGGTGCTGGGAAAACTGGAAATCCATATGCAGCAAAATGAAACTAAACCCCTATCTCTCACCATGCACAAAATTCAACTCAAAGTGGATCCAGGACTTGGGAATTAGACCAGAGACCCTAAGCCTAATAGAAGGAAAAATAGGCCCAAAGCTTCATCATGTTGGATTAGGACCATACTTCCTTAACAAGACTCCCATAGCGCAAGAAGTAAAATCAAGAATCAATAAATGAGATGGATTCAAACTGAAAAGCTTCTTCTCAGCAAAAGAAATAACCAATGAAGTGAACAGAGAGCCGACATTCTGGGAACAAATCTTTGCCACACGCACATCTGATAGAGCACTAATTTCCAAGATATATAAAGAACTCAAAAAACTTAACAACAGAAAAAACAAACAACCCAATCAAGAAAAGTTTGAAGCATTTTTCAAGTTCATACTTGTGAGGGAGCGATGGCGTAATTTTGTGTAATGTGTAATAACCACCATCCTGCAAAAATGCCCTCAATAAATGTTTTCACCTGCCTCAGTTCCTTATTGCAAATATGTGAAACGCATATCCTGAATTAAGGAAAAACACGTTTTGACCACCAAGGGAAACAAACTACTCATTTCCTGATATATCGTGACTCTGTATATTTTTCAAATATTAGATTCTACCGAATTTAAATATGGAACATTATTTGAAAGATCGTGTGTCGCTGGTTTGGACATCTGGTAATACACTTAAATTAATAAGATATGTGGTATTTCTGAAATGAATCCATTTCTGAAAATTCCGTCCTTGGTTCCGATCACTTAGGTTACCTCAAGAATCTCATGCACTTGTGTATTTCAATTAAACAGTAAGTTGCTGCCCTCTGATTCTTATCAGGATTTACATATGTAGTGCTTTTGCTATCTTTACATCAAGTCTCAGTTTCACTGTATTCAAAAGACTTAAACCATTTGAAATATGTGGAAATTGTTGCATTTTAATAGTCAAAATTATGCCTCATGTCTCTGCCCATTTAAGAGACTAGAAATCACTTTTTAAAACTCTTGGGATTTTCATTTTAAAAACTGGAAAAGAAGCTATGATCATATTAGGATTCTTTGAAGTTCTATGAGTAAGAGTTGCAATTCTCCAGTTGATCATCGACAACTGAGTGTAAAGACATCACAAATTTGACCAGCAATTAAAATCAGGTTCCTCTGTGGATGTGACCTCCTGGGACAAGGCTTTCACACAGACTCAGGTCAGAATGAAAAGGAGCTCAGAGCCGGGGTCGGTGGCTCACACTTGTAATCCCAGCAGTTTGGGAGGCTGAGGTAGGAGGATTGTGAGTTCAAAGCCAGCTTCAGCAATGGTGAGGTGCTACGCTACTCAGTGAGACCCTGTCTCTACATAAAACACAAAATAGGGCTGGGGATATGGCTCAGTTCTGTTATTTTAGACCCGCCCATAGTATACAAAACAACACTTGCAAATTGAGGGTTTATAATAGATGAAGTGAGGAAACATATTAGGAAAAAAAGTGGGGCATCACTCTAAAGAGATTCAGCCTTCCATGTGAGGGATCTTTTAAGTGACAAAATCACTTATTCCGTCAGGATGCACGAATGATCATGTTTGGAATAAAAATGTCCTTGGCTTCTACCTCCAGAGAGCCCAAATCTAGTTCAGGCATGAAGGGGACCTACTTGGAAGATGCCCTAAATGCTGTTGGTATGTTTTTTCTGTTTGATTATGAGAAACAGAATTGAAAATGTTTCTGGTGGTTTTGATCATGAATGAAGCTAGTGCAGAAAATCCACCCCTGGGAAGCTTAGAGGGAGTGAAAGGTTCACAGGATGTGGATTCCTGTTACTCAACATTGCTATTTCCCTTGGAAAGTTCTAGGGCTGCAGGAGAATACCAGTGGACTTGGCATTTGCCAGGGAGCACCTTGGGAACACAAAGCCCATGGGGAAATAATTCATCAGATAGCAATTATCTTAAGGGACAGAGTTAAGTTTGTATCCCAAAGAAATTGTGTTTTATAGGTAGGATAACATGCCTTAGGAAGAGAAATGTTAAATTAAGAGGTCTTGTGAGTTTTATTTTTATTTATTTATTTATTTGTTTGTTTGTTTGTTTTGGGGTACTGGGGATTGATCTCAGGGGCACTCTACCACTGAGCCACATCTCCTGCCCTGTTTTGTGTTTTATGTAGAGACAGGGTCTCACTGAGTTGCTTAGCGCCTCGCCGTTGCTGAGGTTGGCTTTGAACTTGCAATTTTCCTGTCTCAGCCTCCCAAAGTGCTGGGATTATAGGCATGCGCCAGTGCACCCGGCTTGTGGGTTTTATTTTTTAAAGTAACTTAAGCGAAGGATTAATGGGTGTTTTTCAGGGTGTCCTCTGCTGCAGCAGGAGCAGCTGTAGGTATTTCTTTCTTTCTTAAAGCTCAAGAGCAGTGCCTTGTGCTGATGCATGCTAAATGAACACTTGTGACCATAAGAATTCACAGAAAGTATATGTAATGTCATCTTTTCTGATGTCCTTCATACCTAGGGTCAGGAACCACATGGACCTATGATACCTCATGAGGAAAGCTATGTGTAAGTAGCAAGCAAAACAGTCACCAGGCACATGCTAATCAGGCCATGCTAAATAACAATAGAAGGTGATGCAACCTAAGTCGGGAACACAGGCTGCATTGCCGTAAGACTGCAGGGAAGAGGCGAAGTTTGGATGTGGTTTGTGCCCCAAGGGTTCATGTGTTGAAAGCTTGATCTCCCCTGGGCAATGTGAGAGGTAGTGAGACCTAGTGGGAGGAGCCTAGCAGGAAGTAATTAGGTCACTGGTGACACTGCCCTCAGAAAGCATCATAGTCCTTCTGGATGCTAGTCTCTGGCTTTGTGTCATACCATGTGATTTATTCCTCTGGCCCACACTCCCACCATGATGATGCCATCTGCCATGAGACCCTTACCAGTATTAAGCCAATCTGCCACGTCCTTGAGCAGCCAGAACTGGGAACTAAATAAACCTCTTTTCTGTATAAGTCACTCAGCCTCAGGCATTTTGTTATGGTTATGGAAAACACAGTACTAGAGTTCTCAACTGGAATAGTGTGGAAGGTCTTTCTGGAAGATCCTTAGCTGTACCTGGCTCTGCAGATTTGGATTTCTGAGTTTGTGCCATGCCATCTATAGCATTTGCTAAATTCAATTTGTACATGTGAACTACTCTTCGCTGATCTCCTGGTGAAGGCATTTATTTTACTGGAATGGATTTTCAGAAAGGAACACATACCTCTGTATATACTGCGCCAAGTGTTCAAAGCTGTGGTGTATCTGGGAGCTTTCCTATGTTCCCAGGTTTGCACCCAGAAGCACCTCAGCATTCTTAACTAAGCCCTGGGTAGCCTTGCTTGGGTGCAAGGAATACACTGTGAGTTAGGATATAAACAGAAGCTGTGAATGAATAACTCATTCCTTTCCTTACCCAGCCTCATTTGAGTGTGTCTGATTATATCAGGCAGAAGCTTGATTACAGAAAACCAAACAATCCAGGGGCAGAAAACTCCTGTGTAAAAATGCAAGGCAAAAAAATAATAATAATAATTAGAGATATGCTTGGGTTTGAGGGGAGCAAAAACTTTTTAAATATTCTGGATGTAAGTATAATTTAGTTTCTGGGTGTTCAAAACATAACAAGACAATTCTACCCAAGGGAAATTCAAAGAATGCCCCAGTAATGAAGCAGATTTTCAGCCTTTCAGGTAGAATTTGAATTGAGGAAAAAGCTCATGGGCTGTAGGTATAATTGAGGAAAAAAAGAAGAAAGAATTGAAAGCATTTCAAAATCACTAAGAGAATAAATTTTAAATGTTCTTACCACAAAAAAATGTTAAGTATTTGATGTGATGTATGTTAACTAGCTTGATTTAATTATTCATTGTAGGACTTGTAGATGGTAATATCACTTTACATTCCATACATATATGTTGAATAACAATTAAAAGAAATTTTATAAGAACTAGAAGAAAACTTGTAATATTGGCGAGGATAGCTCCCCTTCCATACCCTTGATTGTGGACTGGCTTCCAAAAACCAGCATCTTCCAAAAACAGGGAAATGGTAAGTCTGGCAGAGAAGTCTGGCAAGTACCACCCTAAACAATGATTTCCTAAACCTCAGATTTGGCTTTGTGAGACAGACACCTACCTCTGAGGTATTTTTCTACAAAACCTGTCATCCCAGTCTAATTCTGATAATAAAGTGCTTTAAACAATGTGAGTGTCTCTGGACTGCACTGGTAACTTCTTTGAGAACCTGAAACTGTTCCAGAAGAAAAGTTGCATTTTTTTTTTTTTTTTTAACTAAAATAGATGGTTGTGGGGGAGATGGATAGTGACATGAGTAATAAAGGTGGAAGTTGGGGCATATATTGGCCACAGCTGGAAAATTATCTGCCTGAAGAATGTAGTGGCAAAGAATGACAGCCTTTTTGCATGGTGGAAGAATTAAAGACCAAGATGTGATGAGCAATAAACATGGCGGCCAAAGGGGAGGAACAACAAAGAGGAGGTATAGCTGTGGGAGGAATTTTGGAAAAAGAATTGGTACGTTTGGTCATTGGGTATGGGTGATGGATTTGATAGGGAATACTGGAAAGAAGAATCAAAGAGGGATGACGTTTTGAGCCTGAATGCCTGGGAAAATTGCCTGTCATTTCTAGAAATGGAGTCCTAGCAGAGAAGATTGAAGTAGGAGAAAGAATTCATTTGGGGGGTGTATTGACTTAGAAAAAGGCATCCAAACAGAGGTGTATCTAGTGATTTCATGGGTAATTTTCAAGAGCTGTCTGGTGCAATAACACAAAATAATTAAGCCCATGGAAAGAAATGTGTGAAGAGATAGCAGTTTGAACGGTCATCTGGAGTCAGGCATGGAGGAAGAAGCAGAGCAGGAACAAAAAGGGAGGTTGGGAGAAGTAAGCAAATGTGATCTCAGGGAGGGAGTCCAAAGGGCATTTCAGGAGCTCTGCAGAGCTGCAAGCTACAGATCCAGTAGAGAAGTCCAGCAGATTTCTGAGCTTCCAGTCAGGTGGCATTTGGGGTGGATGTTTCTGGGTGGTGGGGGCTGTCTTGAGCACTGCAGGAGGAGGAGCAGCATCCCCTTCTCCAGCTACTGGAAGCCAGTACGCCTGCCTCCCACTGTGGTGACAGCCCCAGATATCTCCAGACATGGCTAAATGTCCCCTGTGGAGTGCAATCAATTTGAGTGAGAACCACTGACTTAGACTTAATATTGTAAGGGGTAGAAGAGAAGTTTGGGGAAAAGGGAGAGAAGGAAGAAGGAAGGATAAGTTGACAGACTCCTGCTTTGTGCAAACCTCAAAATTCGGCCACTAACATCAATATGCTAAAAACCACCCCTTCATGCCATCTGTGGGATGAATTTTGTAGACAGGAAATATGTGCATTATGTGTCCTTTCAATGAAGCTAAAGTTTCACAAGGACCCTTCCCATCCTTTCTCAAAGTGGAGAGAATTATTTGTTTTTTGCAGGCTCCACTCCCAGCCTCAGCTGTCTTCTGGGCCACACACAGAGCTACAAATGCCCGGGAAAATTTATTCGTTATGTGCATGAGGTGGCACTGTGTGCAGAAGGGTACAGCTGTTTAGAACAGATGTCGTAAAACCAGAGTCACACTGGTAGCCAACAGAACAAGGGAGCATTTCCAAAAGAGGGATTGCCCACCTGCTTCGAAATGCCTACCACGAGCAACAGAGCATTCCAAGCAAAGGAATTCGGAAAAGAGGTGTCGTCTCTAGATGCTTTTTAGATTCTTTCTGAACAAGACAGGGACTGTAGGCAAAGTACTGCTTCCAGGCTCTTAAGACAGATTGGAAGTATACCTGGTAGGGTGTGAGAACACTTCACCTCTAAGGGATGCTTTCCTGTACCCAGAACCCCAATGTGATGCTCAAAAGAGCCCCAGACAAACCCCAACAGAAAGACATCTAAAAATACCTAAGCAACACCCTTTAAAATTGTCAAGGTCTTGAAAAACAAGGAAAGACAAGGAGACAACCACATATCCGAGAAAGCCAATAACAACGTAACTGGGATCACAAATGGAAACCTGGACTGGGAAAGGCCATCAGGAGAAAACTGAGGAAATGCCAGTAAACACTAGGCTTCAGCTAGTAGCACCGTGCCGATCTAATCACTTCCTTTTGACAGACATACCTGGCTGGTACAAGACAGTAACGGGGCGGTGTGGGTGACGGGTCCATGCGAATGTCCAATGCTGTCTTTCCAACTTCTCTGTTGGCCTAAAGTTATTCAAAAACAAAACGCTTACATAAAGGAAACTGAACCCTTCAGAGATTAGATATGTAAAGGTTTCACATTCAAAAGGTATTAACTTGGAAACTGTGATCTTCGGAGCCTCATTTGCGAGTTCGGAGCAAGGCCAAGAAGACGCCATTGTTGTTGGAAAACTCATGAAGCAGTAAGAGGTGAAGGGAAGCAAACGCTCCCCAGGTGAGCCCTGGAAGCCAGCCAGGGAATAAATATCACTCCACTCTGTCCTCTCAGCCAGCTGTCTGACACAAAGTCTTAACTGTTATAGATGGAACTCAAGCTCATGGTCATGAAGTCACTTGTCCAATAACACTCAGCTGCAGGTTACAGCTGAATTTCAAAGTCATCTCTACCCAAGCCAAAAATCTCTTGTTTGAATTATTGCATTCTCCCATACAATTCAGATTTGGTAAAATAATAATCATAACAATAATAATAAATCATAAGACACAGGAGGGAAAATTGATGTACATAGGTAGGTTTAGGGAGGACTGAGAGAACTCCAACATCCTTCCTAATGAGGGGTAGCTAGGAAAAGGGGAGAGTCAAGAAACAGACTAGAAGGAGTAGCTGGGGGAAGGTGGAGAAGCACGATCTGTGATGTAAAAGGAGTAGCTGAGGAAATCGAAGAAGTGGAGGGTAATCACCAGCTCAAACAGTGGGGAAGCATGCCCTGTGGAGTGTAAGGAGGAGCTAGAGAGAGGGGAGAAGCTTGTATCCGGGAGTGTGAGGAGCAGCTGGACAGAGTGGAGAAGCATGCACTGTGCAGTATAAGGAAACCGCTGGAAGGAAAATCAACCTCCCTGACTTCACATTCCTCCCACATGCAGAAGGACCAAGGATGCCCATTTCATTACAATTGAGTATTCAATAAAATAATCTACGTAACTCTCTGGCACATAATATGCATTTAAATGCAAATGTCTTTACCTTTGGTGAAATCCCCTGATGTGCCAGGCATGTCTGCTTCCTGGAATCTTTTTCCATCAGATTGTAATGTGGATCTAGAGGCTGTGAGCCCCATTCTTGCAAAAGAAGCAGGTGGTGAGGAAGACCTGAAGCAATGTAACTCTTAGGATTCCTTTGTGGTTCCCATTGATGGCCATCAACTCCAGGGGGACAGGGCTGATTCCATCTACTCCATGGAGCCCAGTGTCCACTCTACTCTTAACATGGTGCTCTGGTCTAAGAAAACTAATGCTTTTCAATGTTCAAAAATACCAGCTTCTTTAAAATACAGTTGTAGTTCCACAACGCCTTTTTCACCTCCCTGATTTCTCAGTTATGTAAGGAGGAGTCTGACAGTCACAGAAGAACATTTCCCAACTAGAAAAGAAAGCAAGGTAAGGATTTTATAAATTATTTAACTAGTGTGTTGAGAGCAAGGAAATAATATGTTCCACTTGAAGGTGAAGACTGATGTTTTCTAAACCTCTTGGTAAGCTGAGAATCTGCATGGTGAGAGCTACGTCAGAAATACCCAACGACCACAGCAGTTAAATGTGCTCAAAGGTATCCTCCATTCACACTTCATCAAGCTGGGTGTGAAGGTCTGGAAGCAATGACGACTCAGATTCCAGCACTAAACAGAAATGTTCTGTTTTTGCAGTGAAATTAGATCCTCTCGCGTACAGTTTTCTCTAAAGATGAGCAAACCATATGGAATACACAATGCAGATAAAATGTGTGTGTGTGCATTAGTTCCTTTTCAGTTTCATTAAGCTTATTGTGTTGACAACAAATCAGAAAAGCTGGGAAAGCAAGAAATTAGAAGAATTAAAACAAAGACATTGTTGAAAAATAGTATAGTCCCTATACATAGTTGTGTTAGTTATCTGTCCATTGCTGTAACAAAATACTTGATGTCATTTACTTAGAAAGAGAAAGAGTTGATTGGGGGTTATGAGGATACAGGCTGGCAAAGGTGGGAGTGTGTGATGGAATAAAGTCAAGAAAAAAGGGACAGGGAAGCGTCTGTGGTCCCCTAATCCCCATCCAAGGGCACACTCTCTCCCAGTGACCTAGCCTCCTCAAGCTCCACCATTTCCTGATTGCCCCACAAGGTGGCAACCAATTCTTCAACACATGTTCCTTTGGGTGACTATCAAGACCCAAAGTATAGCAATAATAGTGTGCCTGGAGACAGAAGACAACAGCAAGGGCTTTGGTGTTAAGTACCTTGCTCCACTGGCTTTAGATACATTTTGTTTTTTAATCACGGGCAGAATTATTGAACACAAACATGGCTGCACATGCTCATTTGCTCCTTCTCTTTCCAGACATAACTGCCAGTGCTCACTTGGTTTTTATTATCCTCCTAAGAATGTCTATACTTTTATTATACATGCACATCTGTAAATAATATTTATAACCATCAGTACGAACGAGTTATGTAGAAAATACCATATTGTCAATATTCTTTGTCTTGCTTTTTTTCACACAAAATTGTGTGTCTGAGTTAGTTGTGCTGATGGAGGGTATAATTCTTTGATTTAAGTACAGGAAACATTTCATTGTATGTATATCCTACAACAGATTCATACATTCTCCATCAGTGAACCTCTAAGTAGTTTCCAATTTTTGGCTATTAGACACATGTTGTAATTTGTTTACACAATTCTTGGGGCTCATATCCAGAGGCTTTTGATTGCCAAAATTGGGAAAGGAAGGAATTGTATGAATTAAAATAGACAAAGATATTGTTGGAAAATATTTTAGTCCCTATCTATAGTTGTGTTAGTCAGCTGTCCATCACTATAACAACATACCTGAGGTAATTTACTTTCAAAGAGAAAGGGTGCCAAAATATTCAAGTTTCCCAAGAGAATGTGATGAGCAACACAGGTTTCTTATTCAGATCTGTGCCAGCCCAACTTAATTAGACATTTTTGGGGTGATGTTCAGGTGTTGCTGTGTTAAAGGAAAACCTGAGTAGATTCTCACAGGTACTTGAGATCAAAATAAATCTCTTCTCTAGAGAAACTCTTGCATTTGATGGGCAAGGAATGAGGTGCATGAATACCATATTATACCACGTTCTAGGTAGAGTTCCCAGGTCGTCCAGGTGGCAGGGATACATTCATCTTTACCTTTGCCTCATATTACCAGTAGCCCATCAAAGGAATAATTTTAATTATAAACATTGCTATCACAATAGAGTATCATGGGAATGGAAGTTCATTCCTCTGTGTTAGTTTGTAATTTCTTGACTTACAGGGTCAAGCTCTTTCCTGGCTCTTGGCCAACTGTATTTTGTTTTCAATGAATTTCATTCCATGTAATTTGCCCACTTTTAAGTGCCTTGAGGATATTTTAAAAATACTAATGTGTTGGGTTTTTAAATGTCAGGATTAATGAGAGTTCCATTACTGTAAAAGAATACCTGAATTAGTCAATTTATAAAGAGAGATAATTTTATTTTGGCTCATAGTTTTGGAGTTTTCAGTCTGTAATTTATTGGTTCCATTGCTTTGGGGCCTTTTTTCAGGCAATATATCATGGTGGGAGCATGTGGTAGAGGGAACCCACTTACTTCTTGGCTGGTGCAAGACAGGAAGATGCCAGAATCCCACACTTCCCTTTAAGGCCATGGTCCCAATGACCTAACTTCCTCCCACTAGGTCCTGCTTCTTAAAGGTTCCAACATTTCCTAATAGCACTAAGCTGAGGATAAAGCCCTTAATACATGGGCCTTTGGGGGAATTCCAGATTTAAATTATAGTGTGCACATCTATGGGGGGGGGGCTATGTATATATGTATATTCATTCATATGTATATTGAGCCTTCCATGTCTATGAGTTCCACATGCATGTATTCAACCAATGACAGATGAAAAATTTTCCCCCAAAAAAATTTGCATTTGTACTGAATGTTGATGGACTCTTTTCAAGTCACCATTTCCTAAACAACATTGCGTAATAACTATTCCCATATCATGTGCACAGTATTAGTATTATGAGGAATCTAGAGATGATTGAAAGTATACAAAAGGATGTCCATAGGTTTTATGAAAATGCTCTGGCATTTATACAAGGGACTTGAGCATTCATGGATTTTGATATCTTCTCTTCTGTGTCTTGATTCTTACTTCACTTATGGTGAAGTAAAAAGCAAAGAAAATGTCAAATTGCCAAGGATTCCATGAGTTCTTGAGATGATTTGCATGGTGCTACAGTTTGAGTACTTCTGTAAAGGCATATACCTGTGCTAAACAAGTTGAAATGATAACACAGAATATTGCATCCCCTTGGAAATTTCTCTCCTGCACCTGCCTAATGGATCCCTCTGCCCCGCTCCCCACAAGAGACAACTGCTGATATCAGCTCTTACACCATAGATTAGTTTTGCCTTTCCTGAAAACCATGCAAACATGGTTTCACAATAGGCTCTCTCCTGTGCTTGGCTTCTTCTACTCAAGCATAATGTTCCTGAGACTCATCCACGCTGTGGTGTGTATCAGTATTTTATTCCTTCTTATTGCTGAGCAGTAGTTGCTGCAGAAATAGACCTCCATTTGTGTACCCCTCCTTTTTGAATGAATGGACTTTATATTGTTTCCAAAGGTTGGCAGTGAAGAGTTTGACATGTGTGAACAGTCTTTGTGTGGACATCTAGTTTCATTTCTCCTGGGTCAGTACTCAGGAAAGGAATGGCTGGGTGTAGTATGAGAAGATGGGAAACTTTGGAAGAAATAGCGAGGATGTTTTGCAAAGGAACACACCCAATGGCCACGCCAACAACGTGTGGGAGCTCTGACTATTCCACAGCTTTGCCAACACGGGGTCACCTCAGTCCTTTTAACTTCAGTCTTTGTGGTATTGGGTGGCTTCTCTCTGGGATTTAAGTTCACACTTCTCTAATGATTGATGATGACAAGTCCTTTCTCCTGGACTTCTAGATTGCTTTTTCTGCAACATGTCTGAGCATGTACCCAAGTCGTGCCTTTCTCCCTTAGGTATGGCAATATTTACATGCTATTTTAAGGACAAGACCTGGTCAGATGTATAGAGTGTGATAAGACCCCCCTACTTTTACACCTTCATTTTTTTATTTTCTTAATGATATTATTCAATCAGAATTTTTTGAAAAGCCTAATTTATTAACTTTTTTCCCTCTATAATTAACGCATTGTGTGTCCTATCTGAAATCTCTTTTTGCCAACCTTGGGATCATACAATAAGGTTTTTGTTCAATTTGAGGTGTTTTATGGCTTCAGAGTTCTTGTCTGTGGTGCATTCAGATTTCCTATTTTTCTAAACTGGCCTCCAATGGTTCCATCCCCATTGGTTTTAGATTTTTAAAATTGGCCAGGTTCAGGCGCTACATTCTTCCCCGTGTTCTGTGGGTGGCCAATCAACTCTCAAGGCTTTGCGGGGCTGTCAGGTGCAGGCATACGCGGAGCTTAGTCTTGAGACCAGGGAGTGGGTAGCACTTGTCTTCAGGGTTTGGAGCTTTTGCTTGGCTTCCTTGGAGCTGTTCCACGTGGACCCAGCTCAGGAGCCAGGCTGGGATGTCAGCTGATCTGTGGATATGCTCTTCTGCAGCCCTCTGTCTCTGGAATTAGCTCCACACAGGGTTGCCAGATAAAATGCAGGATCCAAGGTTAACTATTAACTGAACAAAGTACAGCTATGTTCCAACTATGGCATAGAACATAGTTGTACTAGTAATTTAGGGGCTGGGAATCTAGCTCAATGGTAGAATGTGTGTTTAGCATTCATGATGCTTTGGGTTCACTCCCCAACACCAAAAGAGAAAAAGGAAAAAAAAAAAAAAAAGAATCATTGTTCATCTGAAATTCTAGCTTTTTTTCTTCTTCTGCAGAATCCTGGATTTTTATTTGCAAAATCTTCCAACCCAACCCCTTATTTTGTGTTTCTCAAGCCCCTTTACCTGACTTTTCTTCTCAGGTCTGAGGGTATGAACCTCCCTCCCTTTGTGTCTTTTAGTTCTCTGTGCTCAGGGCCACCTTTGGGGTGAAGGATCAAGCAATACAGATGACAAGGACTCTTCCTCACCAAATCGGCCACAGGGGTCTCCTCGCCTGGCTTCTCTTGCCAGAGGCACGGATGGGCCTTGCCTTGGGGTTTCAGCCCCATTATCATTTTTGGATAGTCTTTTCTTTGGCACTTAAAATTACTTGGACCTTGTTGCATGCACTTACATGGGCATGTGTGTATTTTCAAACAGTTTTCTTCTGCTGAAGCTCAAAGAAGGATACACCCAAGGGTGCAGCTTTGGCCTCCTGCATTCCTTCAAACTAAAGGAGAACTGTGGACCCCCCGACCATCCTCTGTCCTCTGATATCTCATGCCATTGGCTCCCCGAAAGCACACAGAGAGCCTTTCTCTGAATGTCCCATATCTGCCTGAGGACCAGATCTTCCACCTAACTTCTATTGTTGTGAATGCCACCTCCAGGAATTGTATCATCTGGAGAAGGTTGACTCATAGCACAGAAGAGGAGACCCCAGTGGAGTCCACACCAGATGAACTTGGACACGAGCTCTCACTTGATCTTCAGGTCCTTTCATTCTTTGCCCACAGCCATTCACTAGCCCCTGGGCTTCCCATGACCCCTTTCCCTCATCCCTGTGGAGAGGGTAAATAAGCTTCTCAATATTACTGTGCATTCAGGTATGATTTTTTTCTTCTCTGGGGCGTCCTCTGTGCCTGCCAACACTTTGCCTATCCAGTCTCCTGTGAATCTGTCTACTCTGCATAAATTGCAGAGAATCAAGGGTCAGACCTTTCAAAGTCAGAGCGTCCATTTTTCTCTCGCTGTGGTTCCGTGGTTCTCTCTGACTTTCCTTCCTCTGACCCCTTGCAGCATTAGTCTTGATGACCACAACTTTCATAACTCAAAAACCAGCAAAGCAAGCCCTGGTCCTTGTTTACCAAGTCCGTTTCCATGATGGCAAGTCCTTTGCAAAACCACATGCATTTCAGGAAAGGTTGCTGAATTGACCTGTCTCTGTAGATAACCCATGGAGAATGGAGGTTTAACAATGGCGAGACTTCTCATCTGTGAGCATAGCCTGTTTTTTCATTTATCTACACTTTATTTCAGCAATGTTTTATAGTTTCAGAGTCAAGGCTTTGCTCAACCTTTGTGAAATTTATCCAGAATAATCTGTTACAATGTTATTATTGAGAGTATTTTGGTATTAACACTCCATTTGCTTATTACTAGCATTTTGAAATAGAATTAGTCTATATTGACCTTGTATTCTGTACTCAAGATAAATTCTATAATTAGGACTAAGACCTGTTTATATGCTTACACATTTTCTACACAGAAAATCATGTTGTCTGCAAATATAGTCCTATTTCTACCTTTTTAACATTCTTACCTTACTTTATATAAAACAATATATTCTGTTATTACACTAACTGTGACCTGCAGTGAAATAACGGATAAAAAGAAGAGGAATCTCTCTTCCCCTTAATTTCACTGAAAATATTTATATTTTCACCATTAGACTCCAAGGAGATTATCTGGTCTTAAATTTTGTCAAAAGTCCACTGAAACTCTACTACAGTTCCTCTTTTTGTCTTTTTTATTATTCACCCAATGTCTTACATTTTTGAAACTTCAGCTTAATTAACCATTCTACATGCCCCAGTTCCCAGCCAAAGGGACATGGAAAGTTGACTCTCAGAAGTCCCTACACTGGTGAGATTGTGTTATGGTTTAATATGAGGTGTCTCCCAAATCTCATGTGAGAGACAATGCAAGAAAGTCTAGAGGTGAGATGATTGGGTTATGAGAGCCTTAACCTAATCAGTGCACTAATCCCCTGATATGGATTAACTGGGTGGTGACTGCAGGCAGGTGGGGTATGGCTGGAGGAGGTGGTCACTGGGCTGTGCCTTTGGGGTTTATATCCTGTCCCTAGTGAGCAGAGCTCTCTCTGCTTCCTGGTGCCATGTCCTGAGCTGGTTTCTTCCTCCATGCCCTTCCGCCATGATGTTCTGCCTCACCTTGGGCCCAGCAATGGAGTCAGCTGTCTATGGACTGAGACCTCCAAAACCATGAGCCCCAAATAAACTTTTCTTCCTGTAAAATTGTTCTTGTCAGGTCTTTTGATCACAGTAATAAAAAAGCTGACTAAAACAGATTGGAAATGTAACTGCCCCTCATAGCACTAAGCCAGGAGATAATTATCCTAATTCTGGGTTATGAGTCTGACCATTGGGTGCCCCACGCTGACACCCTTAAATATAAGCAAAACTCACCCTGCAGCACACAGCAGCTTCTATCAGCTTCCTTCCCCCAGTGTCTGGTTTCAGGAGTAAACCTAGCCCCACTTACCCCACACAGGCACAAAAACACAGTCCTGGTTATTCCCAGGAAGCAAGGAACTGATCAGCCTCGAGTCCAGTCATCTAGACACTAGGTGTTATCATACCTGTATTTAAATGTGCACTTTTCATGTATTTGTGCATCGCTGCATGCTTAAAGCCTAAGAGATCGAACACACTGATGTCTCCTGATTTTCGTTTTGTTGTTATTTTATATTTATTTCTAATCCAATCAAAGGACTTTAATGAATCCTCACCCACGTCACAAAGAAGCATCAGCCCTTGGCCGCTGTATCTTTGCTCTTGACCTCAAAGTCCTGAACAACACCGTGTTGTGCACACTCTCTATAGAAAAAGCTGTTGTGTTCACATCTCTCTTTCATTCCTAACCCTTATTCAGTCAGCCTCCCCCTAGGACAAACCAAATAGCTTCATCCATAGAAGCAGGAAATGCAGATGAATTTTCTAATCCAGCTAAGGGCAGGGACCGGGAGCTGA
Organism: Geosciurus inauris; assembly: GCA_004024805.1. NCBI lineage: Eukaryota > Metazoa > Chordata > Mammalia > Rodentia > Sciuridae > Geosciurus > Geosciurus inauris. The sequence goes on along the minus strand of PVHX01000858.1, from coordinate 36,510 downwards.
GCTGGAAGACCCCCTCCAGCTGGAAGGGTCTGTGATCGATGAATTGTTTCTGCTCCTTATCTTTCTAGCAGCCACCAATTCACAAGCCCTGAGAGCTACATCAATCCCTTCCACGAGCAGAACCCCCACTGATCTCCAGCTGGGCTCCATTTCGTAAAAGGTCTAGTACCTCTCAACATTGCCACATTGGGGACCCAGTTTCTAATACAAGAACCCTTGGGAGATACACTCAGACCATATCACCCAACACCACAAATAACATGTAGCCCGAGACTTCAGAAACACCAGATGACTGTTCAATTATACTCAAAATAAGAATAATTGTTTCTACCTGGCTAGTTAACGCAGAGGAATAAATGAGACTTGTGAAGTCCCTAGCTGATGGCGTCAGTTCAAAGCTATCAGTTTATCTGCAACATGGAAACCAAATCTTAAAGTGCTAAGTCGTTAAGAGATGCCAATCAAATTTTTCTGGTGTTTCTTCTTGTTATCTCTTGCAACTCAACCACCACTGTCCTTGACACGGCCCAACATGTGCTGTTTTAATCTCTTTGCATCCATTTTTGTAACACTAGGCATTTGTTGACTCAAAGCTTCAGCTTAAGACCTTGAACTCTTGAGATGGAATGTTTCCCTTCAAAATCTAGCATTAGGATTTACATGCCACAGTGGTACGCAGGCCAGTATGGAACAATGTTGTGGCTGGTGTGAAAGCACCCTCTTAAAAATGGGGAGCAGTGTGCCTTCTTGTCTCACAAAGAGCATGATGCTTAGCACCGTGTGGGGAGACGGGAGTGGGGAGTTAGCATCATGCAGCACACACACTGGGGTTTACAGAGGCTGGTATGGAGCCTGCTCATGAGTCAGACAAGAGCTATGCATCTGGCCAGGCCAAAAGCTCGGGCAGCCTCTTCCCCTAGGGTAACGGAACTGAAGAAATCCCTCATCTATTCTTTTTCCTGCCTCAGGGAAAGCTCTCTCATCACAAGAATTCACTGGGAGCCCAAGGTAACAGCCCAGGTGTGGACAGACCTGGAAGCTGCCCTTCTCTGTCTCTCTGTCACTAAAGACCTTTAGCGTAACCTTAGCTGAGACCAAAGGACATACACAGACACTAGGCAGGTGAAACACAGCATGGGAAAAATGCTGAGAAGGCTCAAGTTCCTTCTCAAAATAAAACTGATTTTTTTACTTTAATAGAAAATGATCCCAAAATAATGTCTGGATTTGAGCACAGACTTGTCTTTGAACTTAATTAAGCAAAAGCCCATGAAAATAGTCCAAAGGAGTGTAAACAAATTAAAGGAGAATCCAATTTCCTTTTCGGTGACCTGTGAATCCTTTCCTTCATCTTCTTCCATTATCTTTTCCCCGTTATTAAATTTATCTTTTTAAAAAATATATTATGGCTTACCTTCTCTGGACTTGCAAAGTTCACCAGAACAGTTTTCAAAAGCAGTCTCCTGACAGCTGCCAGAACAGGATTCCGTCAACGATCCCAATTAAGGGGGATGGTGGTTGTAACCACTGACCTGACCAACATTCCTGAAAAGGCTTACTAGCCAATAGGCTGAGAAAATAAGCACGTGTATTCTCACCTTCTCACCTGTCTCCTCCCACTCTACTCAACTCAACAAGTCTACTCACCACCTCCACCTGTGTTTTAGTTAGTTTTTCTTCACTGTGACCAAAAGACCTGACAAGAACAACATAGTCAAGGAAAAGTTTATTTAGCTCAGAGTTTCAGAGGTCTCAGTCCACAGATGGCTGACTCCATAGCTCTGGGCCCAAGATGAGGCAGAACATCATGGCGGAAGGGCATGGAGGAGGAGAACACCAGGAAGCAGACAGAAGTTTGTTCACCAGGATATAAACCCCACAGGCACACCCCAGTGACCACCTCCTCCAGCCACATCCCAGTGACCACCTCCTCCAGCCACACCTCACCTGCCTACAGTTACTTGCCAATTAGCTCACATCAGTGAATTAATCCACTGATTAGGTTACACCCTCAGAATCCAATAATTCTTCCTATGAATATTCTTGCGTTGTCTCATTCATGAACTTTTAGGGGACATTTCATATCCAAACAATAACAAACCTCTACCCAGGTTCCAAATTTCATCTATTTGTTTACTAATCATAATTAATCCTCCCATTATGAAGTAGTAACCACCCCTACACACACCGAATTTATTATCTTCTTGCTGTTACCATATACTGCCGCTTGACTGAACCATGCATACGTATGGAATTTGCCCCCTCAACATAAACAATAAGGTCCTTAAAGGCATGAACCAGAGTGGATGTCTTAGCATCTACCACTTGCTTTATTTAGCATAGATGGTCAATAAACTATTTTTCATTGCCCAAATTTGCAATTTGCTGCTAGCAATTGTTTCAGTTTTTTTTTTTAACTGCTGCAATCAAAACACCTGATAACAATAATTTTAGAGGTGGAAATTTATTTGGTACGCACAGTTTGAAGGGTCTTCATTCATAGATGGCCAACTCCATTGCTCTGTGCCTGGGATAAGGCAGATAACTCATGGCAGTGTGGTGGAGGAAAGCACCTGGGAACATGGCACCAGGAAGTAGAGTGAGTGCCATTCACCAAGAACAAAATATATGCATGCAAGGGATGCCCAGTGCCCCGTCTCCTCCAGCCACAGCCTACGTGCCTAGTTACCACCAACTCAATCCCTATCAGGAGATTGATGCACTGATTGGATTAAGGCTCTCACAACCCATTTTCCCCCTACACTTCCTTGCGTTTTGTCACGTGTGAGCTTTTGATGGATACCTCACATCCAAACTATAACTGCAATGAATTGTTTTGTGTTTGAAGATTTGCTCACTTAATAACATATTTAATTTGTGACTCCACTCAATTGAAATCCCAGAAGAATACAAGGAGAGGTCCACTACTCCCTCTGCATCTGCAATTTAAACTTTCCATAGATTCAGTGACCCATTGACAGCTGAAGTCGGAAAATATTAAATAGAAAATTCCAGAAATAAATCATTCAAAATTTTAAAATGACTTGTGCTGTAGTGCTATCATGGTTATAATCTGGAAAGACCCTCAAAGGCTCACATGCTCAGAAGTGGTGGTGGGGACCTTTGGGGAAATGAGTAGATCATGAGGGTCCTGACCTCATCAGTTGATTAATCCACCTATAGCTGAATGGACTGCTGGAGGGTGGGACCTACTTGGAGGGAGTAGCTTACTAGGGGTGTACCTGGAAGGGCGCATCTTCTCCCTGGCCCCTTTGTCTCCTCTTTCTCTCTGCTTCCTGGCTACCATGAGCAGAGCAGCTTTCCTCTACCACTCTCTTCTGCCATGATACTCTGTCTGACCTCAGGCCCAAATCCAAAATGGATTTGGCCAACCATGGACCAAAACCTCTGAAACCATGAGCTAAAACAATTCTTGTTTTCCTTTAAGTTGTTTTTCTTGGGTGTGTTACTACATTAACATAAAGCTGACACACACAACCTAAATAGACACTTTTAAGATAGTATTAAATAGATATGATTTATGTTGCTTATAGTTGTAATCCCAACAATGATTTTAACTTCTGGAAATCATGTTGCACTCAGACAATGAGAAGCAAGCACTAAAGTCCTCATTTTTGCTTCCGTTAAAGCCGCGAAGAGTTGGAGTGCGTTGACTCTAACTTCTGCACATATTCCACGAGCTTGGCCCCTTTCTATGGGCATGACCATTCTGCCACTTTTTATATAGTACAGAGAGCACTGACAATTCACGTGGATAGAAGGTGAAATATATTTAAGCCCTCACAAATAAATTCCAGATTAAACAGAAATTCATTTCTTGGCTTTTCTTCTGTTGTCATGGCATGTTTGGATTTCCCAAATAACAGAGGGGGGTAGATAAAATTTTGAAAATTAAAAGAAAAAGTATGAAATGTAAACCACACAGGAAGGCCATTAAAAAGTGGGGCAGTTTTGGGCTGGGGTTATGGCTTGGTGGGGGAGCGCTTGCCCACTGTGTGTGAGACACTGGGTTCAATTCTCAGCACCACATATAAATAAATAAAATAAAGGTCCATCAACAACTAAAAAAAATTTTTAAAAAAGTGGAGCAGTTTTGATTACAAAGCAATAATGTGGTCTTAGATAACAGAAAAGCTTCCTTTCTTGCAAAGAAAGAATTCAAGCTTGCAAAGCAAGAAATATGTTGCTCTGAATTCAGAAGAGAACGTGGTTTTCTCCAAATGGGCTCTGCGAGGAACTTGACGAGCCGTTGAGAAGGAAACCACTGGTTTGTAGTTAGTGACTGATGCTCTGGGGTTCAAGTTGCAACCAACAGTGACCTGTTTGCCTAGAGGGACAGCAGGTGTTCCTGAAAGATCTCGCCACATCCACCCATTATCTTCTTTAACTGACTTAACAGACGACACATAAAAATGAGAAAAATAAAAGCAAAACTTCACAAATTGAATGTATTTGGAAACTTTGTCCTCTCAAACACACAACATGAAGGGACCTGTTACTAGATATTACCAAAAACATCACAAGGAAACAAAAGCACATCTGTACCTGTTTATTATTTGTTTAATAACATTGAGCATCCATCACATGCCAGGCAATGGATAAATAAAGATAAGGAAGACAGGTTCTCTGTTGAGAAAACCAGATGTATACATACATTAATGCCAGTCCTAGGTGATCCTGAATGTGTGTGTTTGGCAGCTGTCTGCTACTGTCACAAACACTGGACGTAATCAACTTATAAAAAGAAAAGGTTGATTTGGGTATACAGTTTAGGAGGATGTGGTCCATGGTCAGTTGCCCCTGTTATGTTTGGTCCAGTGGGGTGGTAGTGTACTGGGGCAGGAAGCACATGTGAGCAAATCTGGAAGCAAAAGAGAGAAGTACAGGAAACTGTTAGGGTCCCAGTATCCCCTTCAAGGGTATGCCCACCCAATAACCTAACCTCTTCCCACTAGGCCCCACCTCTTAAAGGTCCACCCACTCCCAGTGGCACTATGCTGGGGAACAAGAGGGGCCATTGGAGGATATTTATCCACATGATAGCATTGTGTTTTCTTTATTCTTTTTTTTTTTTTTTTGGTACCAGGGATTGAACTCAGGGGCACTCAAATACTGAGCCACCTCCCCAGCTCTATTTTGTGTTTTATGTAGAGACAGGGTCTCACTGAGTTGCTTAGCACCTCGCTGTTGCTGAGGCTGGCTTTGAACTCGCGATCCTCCTGCCAAAGCCTCCCGAGCTGCTGGGATTTTAGGCATGCGCCACTGCGCCCAGCAGCAATGTGTTTTCTAACCATCATTTTCTAAGAATATTCACAGATGATGGATTAGAATAATTGTCACCTATAGGAAGATTACAATAAGAATGATAGGTTTGTCTTATCTAATGAGACTCCAGAATAAGTGATTGTTTTATAAGATAAAACTACTTTCTACCTTACATGCTGGAATCATTTATTTGAAAATGATTTTAATTACCCTAAAATGAAAATCATGCCTATAGTTCTACCAGGAAGGTCACTCAAGCAATAGTGTCCTGGCTTTGTGACAAAGACACAACAATACCTAAGCATGCAAGGAAAGAAACACAACAGAAAAGAACACAGATATTTTATTCTCTGAATAGTGGTCTTTATTTTACCAATTTCTGAAAGCTATGTCATAATTTCAAGCAAAGATGTAATTTATGATGCATGAATTTACTTTTCTACAATATTCACACGTCTTCGTGAGTTTTATTCATTTGTTCTCTCTCAAATGGCTCAATGATGCAGCTGTATATTATTATATAAATGATCTCTTTGTATTCAATAGCATTAAAATAATCATTACTAAATGACATTATTCAACATAATCTCTCTGCCTTGTGGAGTGCAAATTGTAGAATTTCAGCTTAGAAATTGGTCTAGGCCAGCACTTCTCAAAGTTTAAATCTCCCAGGGATCGCGTTAAAGTAGAGATGCTCCTTCCCAAGGGCTGGGGCAGGGCCTGAGCTTCTGCATTTCCGGAGATGCTGAATCTGTTGGTCCATAGACCACACTTGGAGCAGAGCAGACAATGTGGACCACTACATCTGTCCCATTTCATTTAAACCATCTGTGCAATTGATCCTAGCCATTTAACTAGATTATTGAATCAGAGAGTCTCCCAGGACCCATTCAATTTAGTCAAATATCAGCATTGTTGGTGAATCCATAGACTTCAACCCACTTATATCCCAGGTCCTGTTCCTTTGTGCAATTTTGTGGACTTTTTCCTAAGTAGAGAAATCACTGGCAAATTGGAATGATCCTACCATACGTTGTCTTTAAGACGGCCATCACAAAATCTGTCCAGAGTCCGTGCTGGGGATGGATTGGAAATTTCTTTTGCTTTGTTTTGTTTTAGTGTAAAAATGTTGAATGCTAATCAGGAAAAATAATGGGAACAGACAATTCTCATCTAATTTCTGACTCTAATCAGTATGCATAAACCGAATCATGTCTTCTTTTCCCAATTATAACTTCAGTAATAATCATGAAAATGGGAATTATGAGTCATTGAACACCTTCTATGTGGTGGTTGCTGCATGATTTTATCAAATTCTCCCCCAAAGACCTTGAAACATGGGTATTGTTTTTGTTCCTGTTTTGCTGTGAGGAAACTAATGTTGGAGAGGCTGCTGCGTCCCTCCTTCATACCATTTCCAGAGCTGTGGCCTGGCACTCCAGCTTCCTTTGACAGCAGATGCTGCGTCTTGGCCAGCAAAGGGAAGCCACTTCTGGGAGGGCAACATGCCATGCCAGTGCATTTCCTGTCTTCCTGTTTTCTTCCTCTCTTGTAATATAATTACCCCTGAGATTACCTGTTGATCATTCCAGCTCAATTATGAGCCCTTCTTAATTATAAGCCCAGGTTTTGGGAACCTGGAGTTAGGAGTCTCATCAGGTACCCTCCTCCCTCTCTGGGGCTGCAGGAGAATGAGGACCTCTGCCCTGTCCCCTTTTCTTGCAGCTATTTCTGCTCTCACAGGGCCATCTCCATCTTTCAGGAGGAGGAGACTGCCTTTGCTAAGAGGGTCAGATCGAGGACCTGCCGCCTAGATGCTCTCTTAGGGGATCCACTACTTCCTGACCAGCAAGAACGATGTCCTGGTATCCCTGCATCCTCCTGCTCTCTGTTGCCACTCTCTTGTCCCTTGACTGAGGAGGACTTTATCTTACTGTGCCTTTCTCACCTGAGGGTTAAACACGGAGCCTGAATGTTTTGAGTTCTCCCAGCTTTGCTTCTCGATATTTGAATGCAAAATTTGGGATTAAAAAAAAAAAAAAAAAAAAACACTGTCTCAAATACCAATTTCTTGTAAAAAAAAAAAAAAAAGCTTTGCTTTCAAAACTCACATTTCTGCTATGTGCTGAGAGTTGTAGTGTGCTCTCAAAGCACACAGTGGACTCTGATCTGGCCAGGTTAGTTCCTGTTTGTCCCTTCCTGCTTCAGCCTCAAATGACTGATTTTGATCATGCAAATTTGCAATAAATAAAAAAAAAGAGTACATCAGATATTATTTCAAAAAAATTTATAGCATAGGGCACCTTCTTAGGGTTGAAAATAGGCATGCGACTCTGCATACGACATTTGGGTACAATGATCATCCCTCCAAATAATGACATAATTAACAGATTATTTTTTCTTCTGCATCTGTAGCTGTGTAGGTGAAATGAAGAAACTGCCCTCACCTGGAATTTTGGGGTTTTTTTTGTTTTGTTTGTTTGCTTTATTTATTTGACATTAAAAAGAGAAGGGATTCATCAGTGGCAGAATTTCATTGTCTTCTTTTAAAAGTCATGAATAGGTTTCTTGAAACATCTTGGACGTGTTAATACAACCAATCAAAATTTGCTTAATGTTTCTTTTGTTTTTGATTTTCATTCCATTTTATTGAGAAAATTTTCTTATCTGAATATAATCTCCCATATTTAAGATGAGCTTTTTAAAAATCCCAGTCATTGCTTCCAAAGTCTCAATTAAAAAAAAAAAAAAACTATAGGGTTTTCTAGATGATTTTTTTGATTCTGAACTAGATGAATCATAACAACTTGTATTAATAGCATAAGCATTGATCTTATAATGTATTTTTCCCCCAAAAAAGCATATGATTTGGTTGAGTCTTTACCAAAGTAACGATTGGCTGAAAATAGAGACATTTTTGCTGAAAAGGTAAATTACATGCATACTTGAATTCGCCTTGAAGTTTTGCAGAATGTCTAACATGAGGCCAGGGGGACAGGAGCCATCCTGCCATTTCACTGGGTTTTCATGGCGGAAAAATGGTGTCATGTGGCTCGTAACCTTCCTGGAAGAACTTGGTGAGCTATTGCATACAGATGTCTCAGGCAGCACGCAGACCTTGGAACACTGCTCGCTCGTGAAATCTTCACACAAGCATTTTTAACATGCTGGAGATTTATGGCTCATGAATCCAGAGACAGGAATACAAATCTTATGACTCTGGTTACAATATGAAGAATCCGCCTCTGCTGCGTGGGTGCAGGCGGGATCATCCTGTAAAGCATAGAAAATCGCTGAGCAGTCTCCATTCTGCCCTGTCTCCAAGGACACTGGCAACCAATACACTAGAGGAAGTGGGGACAGCTAATAAAAGCTGCAGGCGTAGACTCCAATAGCTCCGCTTGGAGTTTCTCCATCTTTTATACATCAGGACATTTATACTGTTCATGTAGGGGACCCACAGTGTAAGTGTATCCAATGATCTCTGTCTTGTTATGGATCATTTATTACCTTAAAAAAAATCAAATGTTCTCTGCTCTTCTGTTTTTACCAGAATCCATGCAACAAGCTTACTTAAATCTTCTGTTTTCCATTTCTTCATCTTGTCATTAATCATATTTTAAGTGAAAAAAATTCTCAGTAATTTAGAAATAAGCAGGGTGCAAATAACATCATGGCTAGTATCTGAAATCATTAGTGAATATGATACAAAATAGCCTAGCAGTATCACTGTTGATCTTATGGGAAAGATATATATACATACACACACAGCTTGCTTGAGACATAATGGAGAGTTATTACTTATGCTAACGGTAATTCTCACGTTTGTTTTAAATATGTTAGATTTCCGGGATAATGAATTTAGGTCGTGTGGAGGTATCATGAATGAGGTAAGGTCCCAATGGGTGATTTAGGTTCAACACTAAAAAAAGGTATTGCATGAGGTGTTATTTTCAAAATTTGACTCTAGTTGACAGAATGGAGCAGAAGTTGGGACCAGTAATCTGGGAGTGAAGGCCAGCTGGAGATCTATCTTGCCTTTAAGGTGCTTTGCATTAAAATAGGCAGCTGTCAATTTCAAAGAACTTGTGAAGCAAGCATTCTGGGGATTAGCATCCCCCTGGAACAGGGAATCCCTCTTCTCCATATGGGCAAGGAATGCTTTGGAGAGAGGCCCTTGTTTTATTTCTCATGAACAAAGCTTTTATGCCAGGCGTGGTGGCACACGCCTGTCATCCCAGCACTTTGGGAGGCTCAGACGGGAGAATCGTGAGTTCAAAGCCAGCTTCAGCAATGGCGAGGCACTAAGCAACTCAGTGAGACCCTGTCTCTACATAAAACACAAAATAGGGCTGGGGATGTGGCTCAGTGGTCGAGTGCCCCCTGGGTTCAATCCCGGCACCCAAAAAAAAAAAAATTTTAGCTATGACTTGGAATCATATGGATTCAAGGGACCACCAGGAGCTTGCCAGTTGGAATAGCTGATATCTCCTGCATTTCAGCTACCCAATCGAGGTTTTGAAACACGTCAAATAGTCACCTACCTAGCTGTGTTCAGAGGCTGCTGTTCTTGGGAGAGTCACCATCCATATCATAATGTCATTTTCAGTCTTGGAGGGGTTCACCACTGATGACCTTTCAAAAGGTTACTAAGACTTAGACCATGTTTACACTTGAATCCTCTGGCAAATACTTTCTTCTTATTTAACATCTTAGTCTTTGGTTATATGACTTGCAGGTGACTGTAGATGGACTGTACTTCTTGTAAGGACAGACGCAGAGGGGCTCATTTGAGATTAAGTTGCAATACTATGTGCATTTACCATTAAATATTTTGACACCTATTGTTTTTATTGTATAGATAAAGCAACGTGTAATATCCTTACAACCCATTTGAACCCATTAGAAAATACAGGGGCCATTTGCTATATCCCAACCTATTTTTTTCCTACGGTCATTCCCCTGCCTCTGTGGTTTTTCCCTCAGACAGGGGGACTAAAGGATGCATTTTTTTCCATATAGAAAAAAATTTATTGGCACCAAAGATTTCTGGCCCAGATTCCTCAAAACATAAGTCCTGCCAATACTATTCTGAAAAATCAATGATGACATTGAAATGAATGAAGTACTGAAGCAACTTGTGTACCTGCAGTTATCTTGGATTCTGTTGTTGGTAGCCAAGAGTGAATTATTTTTTTCATGTTGCATTTATGGGATAATATCTCAGCTGTGAACATTTTATGTAAAATTTGGAATGACCGTGGAATGAAGCCTATACCACATTGTATTTCTGTTCACTGAATGTAAATAAGCACATTGTAAAAATGTGTATTATTAAAGTTGGAATCAAGAATGTGATCATTTCCAGCTTTTACATTTTGGCGTTGGGCTCTGCAGAAATTTTGCAATTGCTGTTTAAAGAGTCCACACATCCAAGACATTGTGCAGACATCGACGGCATAATCCCTAACAGTCTGAGAAACCTAAATATTACCAGGCACGTCTCTGGGTGAGAGGAGTCACCCCATGCTCCAGGCTGCAGTGGGCTCTGCTGAATTCTTGTCCACTGTTTACCACAAGTTCTTGGACTTCATGGCTGTTTCTCCAGGGCTTGAGTTCGGTGGATCAGATAAACTAAAAGGAGAGTGCAAATCTGCTGTCAGAAACAATATCCATCACTAAAGAAGTGTCAGCACAAAAATTTAGACAGAATGGGTCCGAAAGCAAGTCATTGGTTACCCAGAGATGCATCCTTGTTTGAATTGTTAATTTATCTGAATTTTTATCCCCATTTCTGTTTTTATTCTCATAACTTTTTCTTATATACTGTCAAACATACAGAAGATGACTAAGTATACAATAAAATTTACTGCAAACATTCACCTACATTCAGGATGCATGAAAACTTGGTCACATTTGCTTTGTTTTACCATTTATATATCAATATTTATTTATCATCTATCTCTATCATCTGCCTATTTTTCTCTCTATCATCTATGTTTGTCTATATCTATTTCTATCAAATGATGTCCCTCTCTTATTTCTGTTCATTGTTTGTCTAGCCATCCCACTTGTGTCTCCATGCGTGCATGTGTGCACACACACATAGACACACACACATCTTTACCTATAAAACACATGCATTTTTTTTCTGAACAACTTGAGACTGGATTTCATGTATCACATGCACCTTGCCCTGAAGATTTTGCTGTGTAATTCCCAAGAATAAAGACTGCAGGGCTGGGGATACAGCTCAGTTGGTAGAGTGCTTGCCTTGCATGCACAAGGCCCTGGGTTCAATCCCCAGCACCACACACACAAAAAAAGACTGCAGAAACCTAGTACAATTACCAAAAATCCAAGAATTCATCCTTGGTACTGCGGTTATTTCATTCCCAGTCATATTCAAACTTTCCCCATTCTCTCTGCAATGTCCTGGCGATGTTTTCCCTGGTCTTGGATGCAATCTACAACCAGGAACCGCATTTCACAGATCTTTAATTCCCTTCATTCTGGAACAGTCTCTCCTTTTCTTGTTTGCTTTCTATGAACTTGGCATTTCTGAAGATGGCAGACCACTTGTGTTCTTGGATGTCTTTCAATAGAAGCTTTTTAAAATGACCCCAATAAATGCATTTGATTTATTTGTTTTTGGCAGAAATGCCACAAAAGAGAAGGTATATTGTCTCTGGGCAGTAACGTCAGAATGCCGTGGTACCTCTTTCTCCTATTGTTGGTGATGTTAAACTTCATCCTTTGGTTAAACTGGAGTCTACAGAATTTTCCCCTAGGAGTATAAATTTTTCATAAGTACTGTGTGGTGTTTATATGAAATCAGTGGTATATTGTGAGACTACCTATATATCATCTTGTCCATCAATCTAGTTTTGGTGTTGAGCTGTGAAGGTGGCAGGTACCAAATGGAGACTTTCTAATTCCGTCATTCTATCTACCTTTCTTTGTTGGCTTGGGTGCATTTTTTAAAGAGCCCTTTCAAACTAGCACCTGTGAACTTTTCACCTGTCTCCAGAATTTCTTATGTGCCTTGGAACATAACATTACTACATTGTATAAAATGTCCCAAATGAAGATATTGTTAAATCCAGAAGGAAATTATCTAACATAACATTACTACATTGTATAAAATGTCCCAAATGAAGATATTGATAAATAAAGAAGGAAATTATCTATCCATTAATTTCTTAGGAGAGTGCATTGACATACATGGTAATAAATACTTTTGCCAGGCACAGTGGCGCACCCCTGTAATCCCAGAAGTTCTGGAGGCTGAGGCAGGAGGATCATGAGTTCAAAGCCAGCCCTAAGCAACTCAGCGAGACCCTGTCTCTAAATAAAATAGAAAAAAGGGCTGGGGATGTGGCTCAGTGGTTAAGCACCCCGGGTTCAATCCCTGATACTAAAAATAAATTAATACTTTTATCTCTAACTAATTCTTCTAATTGTGTATGACCTCCACAGAGGCAGGTAACTTTGTGAGGTACATTGTGTCTATGGCCATTTTTGGTTTTGCTCTTAGAGTTGTTACCAGGAAAGATATCCATGGTGTTCTTAAGCTGTCCAAACTATGACTGTATGTCAATCCCACTATGCTAAAATGTTTGCATTTAATAAATCACAATCTGGTTTAATAACAAAATAATTATTTTCATGAAAATCCCAGAGTGCTTTAATGTCATAATCTAGTCTTTGGAGGTTGATGTGGAGATGGTCCTCTTTCACTGTTATTCAATTTTGGCTGGACGTGGATGCCTCACCCACATTTTTTTTTAGTGCTGGGTATCAAACCGAGGGTCTGGTGCCCACTACACAAGCGCTGTACCACTAGCTACGTGCCAGCCCCATAAGCCACTTCTTAAATAATTCTAGAGTTTGAGATACCTACCACATCTTTAGCTTGTTTATTTCTCTAATTGGCATTTCCTATTTATTAGGAACAGGAATCTTTCCTGCAATTCTTTCCCCATTCAATTTCTGAAAGTGTTTCATTGAAAATTTACTATTCTGTGTACACCGTTCAATCTGAGTCCCTAAAGGAACCAATGCCGATGAATTAGCCCCATGATATGGACTGTCATGGGTGAGACAAACACAAAAGGTCCCATTCCAGCTCTTTGAGAACGATGTCAGACATCAACTATTCATGCCCGCCAGGATCCTGAGGGAAAGTGTGGCTTTGATCGGCCACCCTGCTTTGTGTGTGACATGCAGCCTAACTAGGGTATCACCTCTATTCCATAGGAAATGAAATTCTTCTTCTAATGTGCCAGCCTCCCAAATTGTTTAGAATGTGTCACATTGTTAATGTAGGACAGATTAGCTGAAAATGTGAATAATTAGACTATACTAACATCCTTTTTATCAAGTTTTACAATCCTAAGATATGTTTACATGTATTTTTTATTTAAAAGGTGGTTCCCATATTGTAAACGAAGATAATTTTCAGGGAGGAAATAGAAGGCATTCAAAAAAAAAAACAAATGAAAAGATCTTTCAAAGGTTTATTTTACTTATTTTGCACAGGTGTTGGTCGGCTGGAGCTGTAACTCAGCCGTAGAACACATGACTAGCAGGCCTGAGGCCCCAGCATTGCAGACAGGCAAAAACAGGTGTTCAACAGTGCTTTAAGTTTTGAAGAGAGTGAAATGATACTTACCCATAACAATCATGTGATCTGAAATGAAAAACTTTGAAAGCAGAGAAAGAACAGCAAATTATGAAATCCTCATTGCTAAAGAATAAAGCAAAATCATTTAGGTTTCCACAAATCAAAGTCATTTCTTATTTCAACACGGTAAGTCACTCTTACCCCATAAAGGACTCCCTTGCTCCATCGTACTCTTCCCAAGAACGCCATCTTCCTGAACATAGCCCATTTCTACTGGGAAATAAATAGTTGTTGATAGAGTCTCACTACTGGCTGTTTAATTAAAACTACTGATAGTGGTTTAAAAAAAATAAATCATGAAAGTTTCAATATTATCCTTTATCTAAATGTCTCTAGAGGATAGTTGATCTAGATTATGTTCATTCTATACGATAAATCCACAGAAATGTGCATTTTATCCCAAAAAGTAGCAAGGGTCCTCCCCTCCCGCCCCCAATGGCTCTCCTTCCCTGTTGAAGAGATGCTGGAGTGAATGACGCTTCCTTACAACTCTGTACCTTTCTGACAGAGGTAAACAAACACTGGCTAGCTACTGCCCCAGTGAGACCACAGTGGATAACAACATTAAAAATGGTGGACATTTCCATTGGATATCCACTCATGCAACAGAGACAGAGAGGCCCCCAAGTACACTTTGTGGCCACTTGTGGTGTGTTCAGCCTACTGGGAAGTGACAGAACACACCTTACTAGACGTCTGGGCACCCCTAGAAGTCATAGCATTTTTCATTCAGAAGGTTCCAGAAAGACTGTGAGGCTCAGCTGTTCTCTTGCATTCTGTGACTGGCACCAATTGAGAGGTTTAGAAGCTGCACTGAATTCTACTCAGTCCCCTGAAGTAGCAGTGTTTGTTGAAGACATTGTAGTTGAGCAGTGGACGGAAAAGAAAACCACACACACACACACACACACACACACACACACACACACACTTACATGGAGCCAGGAGATGGTTTCAAGCTACCTAAGAAAGTGGCAGAAATGCAGTTCCAAAAATGGTAATTGAACATTAAAACAAAGCCATTTGCAATAAGACATTTTTATGAGCTATTTATGCCTTATCTAAATTCTCATTTCCTGAAAGATAGAACAAAGAAACATTTAATGAACCCTTTTATATCATGGTGAACGGGCATTTAGATTCCGAGACTGTGTACTCTACAGCGAAGTAGACTCAGTCACTTGTGATGGAAAGTGGATTCATTCAGTGCTTTCCATCGCCTGGGGTTGAATTATAAACCCAACCTGCACTTTCTCAGCCTTTCTCTACTGGAGAAAATGCACAAGTAATTGATGAGGCTGGCCTCCCCTTCAGAACTACCTAAAGTAGACTTGCTAAGTGGGAAAAATCACCAGAGGCCCACTCAGTTTCCATTTTCCTCTTCTGAGAGGCTACCATCTGAAAATTCTCTCAGTACTTAAAAGAAAAAAGTCATTGTTCCTATGTGTGTTTTCTCACAGCACACTGGATTTCACCTCTATTACAATATGTGCTGTATAATTTTTTTATTAGTACCAGGGATGCTTAACGACTGAGCCACATACCCCAGTCCCCCCTTTTTTTTTGAGACAGGGTCTCAGTAAGTTGCTCAGGGCCTTGCTATGTTGCTAAGGCTGGCCTCTAACTTGCAATCCTCCTGCCTCAGCCTCTTGAGCTACCTAGATTACAGGTGTACACCACCAAGCCCAGCACATGCTATATTTTGCTAAATAAAAATATAATACGGGGCTGCGGTTGTGGCTCAGTGGTAGCGTGTTTGCCTAGCACATGCGAGACACTGGGTTCGATCCTCAGCACCACATAAAAACAAATAAATAAAAATAAAGGTATTGTGTCCATCTACAACTACAAAAAATATTAAATATATATATAATATAATATTCATAATAAGGGTACAGAAAATGCATGGTTATCTGTAGCTATGGAGCAAATCATCCCCAAATGCAGTGACTCTAGAGGATGACATTGGTGGCCTTACAGCTTTTGTGGTGAGGAATTCTGGCATGGCTTGAGGGGTCCTGCCTTACAGCTTCTCTTGAGTTTGGGGCCAACTGGGACCTCAGTCACCTGAAGCCTAGCCTGTGCCAGTCCAAGATCACTAATGTGCTTGTTGGCAGGGCAGTTTCTTAGAGGCTGCCGGACTGACAACTTCGGGTCTTTGTGGCCATTCACTTTGTTCCCCAATAGATGAGAAGCAGCAGAAGCCAAGAGCAGGCCAACGAACCAGTCTTTGCAGCCTGATCTCAGAGGTGCCTCCTAATGCTAGATGATGCTATGCTCCTGGGAAATGACTTTCTACTTTGGTAGGCACACTCTCAACAGGACAGGGTCCAGGAAGACCCGGAGGAGGGAAGCAGGAATTATTGGGGGTCATCTCAGAAGGCTGTTTGACAGCACCCTACAAAAGAAGACTTTTGGTAGACTGGGACAAACACAATTCATCCTATACCAAAGAGTGAAGGGGATTTTTTTCAGAGAGAATAACTGCAAATGGATAACACTAGAATTGTAATTGTCTTTTAAGCAGAATTGCACAGGTGGCTTTAACTATCTACAAGGCAAGCATACTCCTTGCAAGATCTTTTCTGTTTTTTTAATTTACTAGAACCTCTTCAGAGCCCTGGACATTATTCACATTAAATGAGCACTGTGCTTATTTGTTGAGTGTCACTATTGAGCTACTAAGATGTCAAAAGTGTGAAAAAGTTGACAGTATATTCTGACCCTCATCTCTGAGAACTTCAAAGGTGAGTGAGGGAAAAAAAAGTGTGCCTACGTGTGCCCAGCATGTAACATGGTTTTATTGTTTGATTCTAGTTTTATTGTTTTAACAGCATTGCATGATTGAAACCTTATTTTCCACTGTGTGAAGAAGTAACTTCTCTTAAATAACAAAGAATATTAGATTGTAAAGTTTTAAAATATCTTCCCTTGAGGTTTTTCTGGAAGATCAGCCCAGACACCAAATGCTAATGGAGATAGGATCAGGCCTTTAAAATCCATTTTAGAATATTCTCATTATTTTCAGTCATGTTACAGAGACAAGAGGTTCATTTTATCATTTATTCTTCTGGGCTACTAATGTATGCATGACTCCACCATACATTATTGAATTTCATTTTAAGTGGAAAATGTTAATATTTTAACTCAATAGTTTAAATGCTATTAATAGTAATGTTATCTTTCTGCTTTCTAAAGGGAAAACTTTCCAAGTTCAATTTGAGTCTTCTCCACTTTTATTTCTGCACTGTCTAGGAAGTGTACTCCAGGGGCATGCGCTACCCTAAAAGTGAGATGACTTATCTCACTCGAAAATGTGTGGGGATTTATATGCATGCTTGTTCCTAATACAGGAGGAACTTGTGGCAATTAAAACATAGGTCTGAAGTGGAACTGTGAAGGTTGAAAACACAATATGCAAACTTTGTTCCAGTCTCCCATCTACCCTTTTTAGCAAGCCTCTTCCTCTTTTCCCTTTTGTTACAAATTCATTGCCTCTGAGATGGAAGAACATCCTCCCTCCCTCCCTTCCTCCTTCATTTGTTTCTTTCTAGTGGGAATTGAACCCAGAGCTTTGCACGTTAGGCAAGTGCTCTACTACCGAGCTATAACCCAGCCCTTTATATATATAAATATATATAAAGCCCTTTATATATATAACAGCTCTTTACACACACACACACACACACACACACACCCTTTTTTTTTTTTGGTACCAGGGATTGAACTCAGAGGCACTCGACCACTGAGCCACATCCCCAGCCCTATTGTGTATTTTATTTAGATACAGGGTCTCACTGAGCTGCTTAGTGCCTTGCTTTTGCAGAGGCTGGCTTTGAACTCGTGATCCTCCTGACTTAGCCTCCTGAGCCACTGGGATTACAGGAATGCGCCACCACACCCAGCCATATTTTTTTTTACTTTGAAATGAGGTCTTGCTAAGTCACCTAGGCTAGCCTCGGATCTGTGATCCCCCTCCTCTACCTCCTGAACATATTTTTTCTTTAATTCATAAATAGAAGATAGAAGTTTCAAGTCAGTTATTGAAAAACCACACAAATACCAGGAAGCAGGTGTCTGTTAACTTTATTGCTTTGAAAGTATCTCTGCATGTCTATGTGTCCATTGGATCCCAGGGGAATACATTTAGCACCTTTATGCACCAGTACCACATGCCATATCCAGATCTCTAGGGAAACTGGGATGGTATTTTGAATCCACTACAGGGACATTTTCTAGTATTGGCATTAATATGGGAAGAGCCATCTGCAACTTGACAAAGCACATAATTCAGTCTCTTCTTGACTAATTGGGTTTTCCCAGTTTCAATGACAAAAAATCACTATTTACCATAAACAGTGAGAATATACATAAATCTAAGAAACCTGTGCGTTCTCCTTCAAGATAACAATGATATGCAACTAGAGTCACCAATAGGGACCTCACTGAAAGAACAGGGACCCAAATAGAGCTGGAATCATGGATACAAGCAATGCTGAGAGACAGCTCTAATCAGCCATTACAGCAGTCATCGTTAGGCACAGGGGCTACATTCCTACACCCCAGTAGATGCCTCAGATAGTACCAAACCCCACATATACTATGTTTTTTCCCTATGTATTCAAACCTGTGATAAAATTTAATTCATAAATTAAGCTAGTAAGAAAGTAACAACAATGACAACATAAATTTTAGCAAGTTCAGCATGATTTTTCCTTTCCCTATTAGAGATCTTCCATGTTTTTAATTAAAGACACACTGTACAGATTCTTTTAGTCATATTAAATTGTTAGTATCACTATTCTTGCATTTTGGGAGCATTATTAAGTAAAATAAGTGTTACTTGAACACAACCATTGTGATGCCCTGAGAGTCAATAACTGAGAGGGCTACTAAGTGACTAATGGGCAGGTAGTATATACAGTGTGGATACAATGGACAAAACTATGATTTATATCCAGGGCAGGACAGAGTAAGACAGCATGAACTCTCATCATGCTACTCAAAATGACGTGCAATTTAAAACTTATAAATTGTTTCTTTATGAAAGTCTCCTTTTAACATTTTTAGACTTTGGTTGATGCAGGTAACTGAAATTGTGGAAAGCAAAACCACTGATAAGAAAAGAGTACTGCATCTGGGTGCTCTTCTATCTTTACAATTTTGCTATTTTTTGTATTTCTTCTCCCTCTCCTCTTTGTTAAATTTTATCTTATGCCTCCATCACCAGGGGAGGCTCTCCTCTTTTGCTGAATGTTTGCAAAACGCTAGTGAGGACCTCATGCATAAGACACCACCTGCATCTGCTCTCTCAGTAGGGGACTGTGAATGATGGTGCTTTCCTCAAAATAGGATGTGGCTTTATTCAGGCACTCGGAGTTCAGACAAAGCCATTATTTTATTTGAACTGCTGTGCTTTGAGCCAAATGACTTTCAGGCACCTTGTGGTTAATATGGATCCACCATGGTTATACCTTCCACTATGCATCAATTGCTGCAATAATGCTGAGCAAAAGAAATCAGTCAAAAACCTAGCTATTGACAACAGCTCATGGACCTGCAGGTGAGCTGGGTCCACCCTGCTTCAAGCAGGTGTCCATTTATGCTGCACATGAAACCCATTCTGTTTCCTCATGATTCCTTGGGACATGCTTCCCCAGTGACAGATCCCAGAAATGCCCCACATCAACATGGCAGAGGTGCCCACAGCTCCCTGCCCAGGGGATGACATCAGAGTGCACAGGGATGTAATTGTAGGTCTGGGAAAGCTGGCAGAATGGGGAATCATCCAGTCTTCCGTGCCTGGTTACTTAACATTGTTATTCATAAACCTTTAGATATTCTGGGACATATTTATCCATTGCTTCATTCCCCTCGGGTATATTAAAAGCATAACGAAAAGGCAAAACAAGAGAAAGACAAACTTAATCACATTAGGGAAACTTTTTTCCTGATTTTATAGAGATACTTTCTGTTAGAGAGAAAAATAATTATAATAACTGCTTACAGACATATATGTATAGTGTGTATACTGACAACATTTTGTAACAAATAATGTAACATGATCACACCCCTGTAGCATTCAAAGACCAAGAGGCTTGGTTCAGGGCTCAGATTTTTCTATACAGCCAGCTAAATAGGGAAACGTTCCGTTGAACTGCAAATTGCTTTAGACATGTACACACCATATCCACATAACCTCAAAGAGCAAGAGGAATTATTTTGGCTAGTTTCTCATGGAACCAGGAGAGTCCAAGGAAGAAGTTTGCTACAGAACACTCTGACATCAAGGGAACACACAACCTCCGAAGTCATTCTTGATTAAGAACTCCTGAGTGACCTCTCATATACCAGATGACTCCATAAGCCTGAGAAAGACATGGATGATTTACAATAGAAGCACTCTTGTTATTCTTCTAAATACCATTTGAGAAAGACCAGAGAATGTATATGGACTTCATCTCAATTTGCCTCTGCTTTCTCTCCGAGCATTTAATCTCTGATGGCTACTCCAGCGTTACAGGATGCAGGATCCGTGTGAACTAATGGCATGCATGAGGCACAGGGGTAATTTACTCATCCTGTATTACTCCACCACTGGCCTGTGGTAGCAGGAGCCCTAAGCCCTTGCTTAAGACCTTTAGGAAGCATTGCATTCTAGAAATCGCCCCATTTCTATCAATTTGAAAGCTACAAGAGGTACGACCGACTTGCTCTCTGCCTCCCCACCTCAATTGCATCTAGTCAGAAAGGACTGCAAGGTTTCTGTTGGATTTTCTTTCCCTCAAATCAGCAAATGCATGTAGACCCAGGCTAAATCGTATCACGCACAGGGCATGTCAAACTTTTCATGTCTTTTTCTTTTTTCCTTGAAAATAGAGATAGCTCGGATAATGATGAGGATGGTCCTGACTTGGATTTCTGCATTATTGAAGAAGGAGATACTGGCCTGTTATGAGCTCTCCTAATAGATTCAGCTTGAAGGGGAGGGGTCCTGACAGCTGTTTGTAATTGTTTTTAACACCAAGCGTGGCCTCGTTTATAGCTGCATATTTAACAGACTGGGCAAAGTTGTTTTTTGCTGAAAGTATGACCAAGCTGAATGGCCTGTGACCTTATTCAAGATAACAGACTGCAATTTGAATCTGAATAAAGATTTTAATTTCTGAACATGGGCAAGACTCACCGAAGGCTGCTATAAGACCATTCCAGATCTTTCCACAGTGTTCAAATACTTATTCCTGGATATTGGGAGATCAGGAAGGAAAATTGTGATTTGTGTTCTAATATCTGAGTGTGTGTGTGTGTGTGTGTGTGTGAGAGAGAGAGAGAGAGAGGAGCATATGTGGACACAAAGATTCTAAAGTGATCAATTGGGGTTGGAGGGTGGTCTGGGACCAAAGGGAACATCAGTGGGGAAGGGAAGAGAACCTTGACTCCATAGCCTTTCCAGCATGCCAAATGCTTCTCCAGGGCAGGCTTTGATGGCCCGCATAAGTAAGGCCTTGGGAAAGCAGATACAGGTGTTGGGAGATGGAAGACTGGAAGACATACTATTGTTCCAGGAGAATGTAAGGACCAAGGACACACGGGTGCATTTCTGTAGCTATCATTGCATCTCTGTCAGTCTATGTCCATAACCCAGTCTCCATCCTCTCATGTACACCTGCAGATACAGGTGTGTCTGCATATATCTATGCACAGGGCAATTGTGAGTAGGCCAAAACAAAAGCCTATACATAATCTAAAATAACCAGATTTTACAAAACACTTTAATGACCAAAAAGACTATGGCACCAATACAAAATGACTTTAAAAAAAACAAACAAACAAAAAAAAAAGTCATTTGTTAGCTGGGCATGGTGGCACACACTTGGATTTCCAGCCATGCTAGAGTCTGAGCGGGGAGGATCTTGAGCCCAGAAACTTGCAACCAAATTTGAAACTCATATTGAGACCCCAATCTCAAAAAATAAAAAAGGAAAATCAAAAATTAAATCCTAATTATTTGTAAATTATTTTATTTGAAATTGGAGAAAAACACTGTATTGAAGAAAACCCTGTCAATGGAGGAAATTATCACAGAAATATCAATTATCTACCAGGTAATGAAAGGTTTATTTTTTTGTGCGAAAACCTTTAACAAAGATATCCATACCCAAGCAGCTTGCATTATTTAAAAAAAATAAAAAAGAATCTAGATGGAATATATCATCCATCTAAGAAGCTGGAAAATATAGACTTAAATTAGCAAAATATTTTTAAAAAAGAATAAAGATGTAAAGTGCAAATTACTGTGTCTGTCGCCAGAGCTACAGAATGACTAGTGCTATGGTTCGGATCTGGACTGTGCTCCCAAGTCTCATGTTGAAAGCATTCTCCGTGTTGCAGCCCAGTTCAGAGTTCGAGCTTTTTGGCCATGATAGCCTCACAGAGGCTGTGAGTTTGTCAGGGAATCAATCTATTGATGGCTGAATGGACTCCAGGGAAATGGACCTGGTTGGAGGAAGTAGGTCACTGGGGCTATGCTCTGGAAGGATTCCTCTTCTCCCCAATCCCTTCCTCTCTCAAAACTTCCCAACTCCCTTGAGCTGAGCACCTTTTTGCCTCCATGCCCGTCGGCCATGGTGTTCTGCCTCATCTTGGGCCCAGAGCTATAGAGTTGGCCAGCCATGGACTGACCCTCTGAAATCAGAAGCCAAAATAAAATTCAATCTTTTCTCCTCCAGGTTGTTCTTGTGAGATATTTTGGTCACAGCACCACAAAACTAACACAATAATAAAAATGAATACACACATGTATATAAACACAGACTGCTGAGTTTATTTATTTTACCTTCTACTTAGCCATTACCTATGGACTACATCCACTTACCAACATCTATGTACGTATGTATGTTTATCTATAGACTACATCCACTTTTATGCATGTCTATCTTTATACACATGTGCACATGAGGGACAGTTAAAGAGAGTGAAATTGCTCTGTATTTACTTGGAAGAACAAAACTATGTCCTCAATAATGAGGAAAACATAAAATGTGCCTGGTCGGGATGATGAAATTACAATGACCTTTCAAAGTTAATATGCAAACTCCACACCATTCCAAGCAGCAGAGTTTTTTAAAACACAGAACAGAAAGAACATAACAGAACATAATAGACGTTATAGCATGATGTTCTCTCTGCCACCAGCCACACCCATGTTAATGCAACCAGGAAATTAACAGCTGCTCCTCAGGTGGCTCACTTGACAGTTAAACAAACACAGAACCAAGAACATGCAGGTTGGCTACTTTCCCCCAAATTTGCTCACCAGGACTCCAGGATTCCTAGTTAGGATACTTCTGGGAAATCAACATGTAAGCATGCCCTGTCAAGAAGACCAGGGCAGCTGCTCCTGCCATTCAAGGACAACCTGTAAACTTCTAATAGTCTGATTCAGGTGTCCTCACGTTACCACTTTTGTGCACTACAGTTTAGAGCTGCTACATCAATGACAGGTAGGTTCATATTTTCCTTTGCTCCTGGCAGGGTGATGCAGAAAGCCACACCCATGAGCCATGGTGGACCCCAGGTGGAAACTCAGCAGGCACCCGGAACAGGCTTATTTTGAATTTAGTAGACCATGACCCTTTCTCATTGTCTTTCCTTAATCCTGATAAGAATTGGGCTTTTTTTCCCTTCTCAGTACAGATGTAGAAATCATAATTTACATGTTGTGCATGCATATTTTTGCCAATGCAATTTTTTTTAAGGAAAGATGTATTGCATCTGCTTATCGTTTGACATTGAACACAAGATGATGTGATTCAGGAAAGCTTGAGAATGAATGTTTCACTCTGGAAATGCCAACTCTGTCCTCTCCACTCTGAATGGCAGAGTTTCCCTGGATTTTCAGCATTAAGGTGCACCCAAGGAGGCAAACACAACCTCCACATTTACTTGAAGTACGTTTACATTATGATGTTTTATTTCACGACAAAAGGTCTTTCTTAAGATATTATTCTGGGTTTTGTGTATCACCAAAGCTGGATGGTTCCAGCTCATTATTGCACATACATAAAAAGAAATACATAAACAAGAACTTGGCACAGTGGCATGTACTTGTGTTCCCAGTGATGCTGGAGGATGAAGCAGGAGGATAGCAAGTCTGAGGCCAGACTGGGCAACTTAGTGAGACCCTGTCTCAGATTTTTAAAAATAAGAAGAATTAAAAGGGCTGGGAATGTAGCTCAGTAATAGAATGAGTTGGTACACACACACACACACATACACACACTTAAAGTACTGGTCAATTATTTTGATAACTTTAGCTGATACTGATATTAAATAAATGCATTTTAAAGAACATTATTTTTCAATAGCCAAACAATGATTCCTTCTTTTTGAAATATTTCCTAGACATGATGTAAGATCCCTAGGATGTCCAGATGGGGATATTGCTCTTGCTATAGCTGCAAAGAAACTACCAGTTTTTGATTGTTGCTCATGAAGTTTGGATTTATAGTGATAAAATATAAGAATTCTTTACCAGATGTTTACATACATGCATGAAGCACTTGCTGAAAATACATTTTTTAGCATAGTGCTTCAAGGATGTACAAAGAAAGCCCAAAAGGCCACAGGAAATATTAGAAATAAGAATCAGTTCTCTAACAGACTTTAAGTGGCATCTCCTGAAATGACAATGAGTTTCTTTGCTGGGCATGATGGCAAATGCCTGTAATCCCAACGTCTCGGGGGGCTGAGGCAGGAGGATTGAGAGTTCAAAGCCAGCCTCAGCAACTTGGTGAGGCGAGGCCTAAGCAACTCAGGGAGACCCTGTCTCTAAATAAAATATAAAACAAAGACTGAGGATGTTTGTTTGCATGGTTGTTTTGTTTTGTTTTGTTTGTTTTGTTGTCTCAGGAATTGAACCCAGGGGTGCTTAACTACTGAGCCACACCCCCAGTCCTTTTTTATATTTTATTTAGAGACAAAGTCTCCCTGAGTTGCTTAGGGCCTCGCTAAGTTGCTAAGGCTAGCTTCAAACTCTTAATCCTCCTCCCTCAGCCTCGCAAACCACTGAGATTACAGGTGTGTGCCACCATGCTTGGCCACAGATCCGTTTTATTGATGTTCATGTGTCTCATTGATAATGGTGACCACTGGCGGGCAAGAGATGGAGAAATCCTGACTTCATTCTTTCTTATCACTGTTTCTCCAACTGCTAGTGGAAACATCTCGTGTTGCTATCTGGATCTGTGATGCAGACACGTTCTTAGAGTCTAAGAATGCTTCCCCGATACCAGCCAGTTTTGACTGACATCTAGCATGTATTCACATCTGTTTGCTAAACAACATCAGGATTCTTTATAAAGCTATATTTCCTCTGAACTTAGACATTAATACCTTTTAGGCTCTGAAGATGGAAAACACAATCTGTCCTAAAAGTGTTGCCTGTCAACCTCGGGATTAGAAAGGTCCTGAAGGAAGCTGTTGGCCTTTACCAGTATGTGGCCAGCCTTGTACCCGTTCCTTTCCATTCACATGCTGGATGGATAGTGACTTAGGGTTGCTGGAGGATTTCAGGACGATGAAACTGACTGAAGCTTTCAGAGGCACGTCATCAAAGCCCCAGGGATTTCCATGCCCAGGACACCTGGGCAATTGCCTATTTCATTTGGTACTGAATACCCTTCTGCCACCCAGATGACATAAAAGCAGTTGGTTTGAGAAAGACTGCAGGGCACCCTGGTCGTCTCAGAGGACAGCCCTTTGGAGTTGCTGGCCCTCTTCTGTGACCACTGTGCTAGGCAATGGTGGCAAATGCCAAGCTCTAGAAAAGGTGTTTCAATGCAGCCTCTGCTAAGCATTGAGGGGCAGGACAAGCACAGACTCTGTAGTAGCTTGAGGAGACATTCAGCTCAGCTAGTCAACGCTCAGCAACCCTGCAAAACCAAGCCGACAGTGTGCTTTGGATTGGGTTTTTCATGGTGCAGACTCACATGGCAGAAGTTTCCAGTCCTCATGTTCTCTTGCATACCTCTTCTCTATTTGTGTCTTTGTTTTAAAAGTAAGAACAGACGTAAAGAATGAGGCCCTTGAAGGCAAAGGCTAAGTGGGATTTATTTCCACTTAATAAAAATTGGTTCACACGTCATGAGTATGTCTGAAGTTCCCAGGCTCCCTTTGCTTTTACAGCAATAGAGGGAAAATGTTGAGTTCTTCAATCCAGCCGGGACTCAAGATTGTTTCTTGGTGTTGATTGTGTCAAACAGTGAATGGAAATGGCCTGCTGGAACATCTACATGACACTTGCATGGATGTGCCATTATTGGAGAAAGGGTGTGCTTTTCCTGTATGCAACATTTTACCCTCTCCTTTTCCATCTGTGCTGCTTAAAAAACAAACCAACCAACCAACCTGTGGCAAATTTTTAAGACCACCTAGGTGTAAATACCTGTTACTTTATGAACAATGAAAGAACAGGAGAAGGGACTCCATGTTGTCACTCAAAATAAATTGTCCTTTTTTTCCCTGTAGTATGTCCCTTAAACTTTTACTGCTCCTCAGAAATATCCTGTGTTCACCTTCAAATAAGTGTGGCTTTTGTTCTCAGTCTTTACTCTCCTCTGGCTTCTCTGGGCAGCAGTAAGAATCAACTCATGCATTCTCTTTTTTGTATTACTATTTATGTATTCCACTTAGTTATACATGGCAGCAGAATGCATTTTGATTCATTGTACACAAATGGAGCACAACTTTTCATTTCTCTGGTTGTGCATGGTGTAGAGTCACACCATATGGGCGTCATACATGTACCTAGGGCAATGATGTCCATCTTGTTCCACCATCTTTCCTGCCCCCCATGTACTCTCCCCTCCCCTTTGACAGAATTTCCTCCATTCTTCCCATGCTCCCTATTATGGATGAGCATCCACTTATCAGAGAGAACATTTGGCCTTTAGTTTTTTGGGATTGGCTTACTTTGCTTAGCATGATGTTCTCCAACTCCATCCATTTACCTGAAAATGCCATAATTTTATTCTCTTTTATTGCTGAGTAATATTCCATTGTGTATATATATACAATGTTTCTTTACCCATTCATCTATTGAAGGGTATATAGGATGGTTCCACAGTTTAGCTATTGTGAATTGAGCTGCTATAAACATTGAAGTGGCTTTGTCACTGTAGTATGCTGTTTTTAAGTCCTTTGGATATAGACCAAGGAGTGGGATAGCTGGGTCAAATGGTGGTTCCATTCCAAGTTTTCTAAAGAATCTCCATACTGCTTTCCAGATTGGTTACACCAATTTGCAGTCCCACCAGCAATGTATCATGTGTTCTCAACTCTGTTAGCACACATGGTAGTAGTTTCCCACAGAAGGGATAGGGGAAGCATCACAAGGACAGGGGGAAGTCTCTCATTCTTAATTCTTCATTAATTCTCCTTGGATAATCACTAAGAAGCATCTCTCTTTAGCAGGCAGTCCATAACAGTGCAGGACAGAAGTTAAAACACACAAGACAGAGGACAGAGAGATGAATGAGGAAACAAAGTTCTTTGTGTATATCTATTGTTGATGTTGTTGCAATAGATTGTGTTTAAATCTCAAGTCCAGGAGACACTAAAACACTCACTGCCGCCAACCTCAGCACTGATCAGGTCCCTGGGATCCATGCTGGAGGCCACCATCTTGAAGGTTGGAATGCCCCATCTGCATTATGTAAGAATTCAGGCAAATATCTTCTGTCTCCTCATGAATCATTCAGTCATTCAACATCTTCTTACTCATTAATTCATGAGATGAACATGTCCATAATACTCATTCCCTTAGAGAAATATCTAGAGGATTACATGGCAAGAACATAGAGTATTAGTAGACTCCTCTGTGTATTTACTGGAATCTGTGTGCTCTGGAAATAGAAATACAAGGAAGCTGTATTTTCTTTCTTGATCCCTCAAGACATGTTTTCCTCCTCCAAGCCTTATCTGCCCACAAAGTAAAGTGAAAAATATTCCAGGTGTTTTCTCTCTCCCTGGAGGTATTTCCACAGGCAGCTCTGCCTTGCTGCCCTCTTTCCATCTTTGGCTTGGGGGATTGTCTCTGTGAAGACTGAAGTTTAGAAGATTATGAGCTGGATGCAGAAGAAACTCCATTTCTATTTATTTCTAGCTTAATTATTAAGACATACTGGTTTGTAGCAATTGCCCTGATGTTGATTCTTCGATTGGTGCTGTGACAGATGGGAGTGGATGTATTTGGGATTCAAGGTGTCCAATGGGCTCCATGGGAGTGGGACTTTTACTGAACCCTCACTTTTGTGTGCAGTGTGACATACGCATAATTACATGGGTATGTAGATAATTTCTTCTAGATTTAACTAATCTAGTCCCACATTATGCATATATAGCTTCAATTTTCCAGGAAAAGAACAGTAGGTTGGAAATGTTTGTCCACACCTCAAGTCAAGAGAGCAAGATACCAGCTCAGTTGATTCTTCTATTCAATCTTAGCAGAAGCTTTTCATGACCCATAGCATAAAGTCCACACAATACCCAGCAAATGAGAGAGGACAAGCAGCTGCTTACCAAACCCACAGCTGTCAAAAGCATTGTCTGCAACATGAGTTTTACACATACAACTGTGAGCCGTGCACTTCTGCTGAATGAATATTATTCCTCGACATAATCTCAAATCGTAGTATTAAGCCCTCAACATAAGCAAGACAATTAGAAGTCAACTGTCCTGAACATAAAGCTAGCAAATATTTCAATGAAAATAGAAATAGATATGCAACATATATAAACAAAAGCACTTTAATATTTTTGCATGATGATTTTCTTTGCATAGAAGTGGTTAGAATTTATTGCACATTGGAACAAAAATATATTTTTTGTTGTATTGGAAAAGACCATTAGCAATAAAAAATTTTTTTGTCTGTCTGATTTGGGGATGTACGTTGGCTGACAGCATCTGAGTTCTAAGAAGAAAAAAAGTACAAAAAATAAACACGGTAATGGCATTTGCATGATGATTTTATCATCACTCCACTTTTGTGTGTGTGTCTGTGTGCTGGTTTTACCTTGTAGATATTTTGAGAGTTCAATAATGCATGCACATATTTTTTAAGGTTATAAAACATTTCTACTTGAAGAGTAAACAGTAAAAAATTTAGGGCCCATGGATTTGTTTGCTGGGAGACCGTGTCTGGGAAAGCAGAGCCCAGCTCTTCTGGCATCCCAGGCAGCAAGTACTCTGTCATTTCCATTCTGTGAAACTACAATATTGTGCTTCCAGAGAGCTTTGCTTTTTTTTTTTTTTTAAAGTTCTGCAGAAGCCAAGAGATTCCCAAAGATGGACCAAACTATTATGAAAGTCTTGCACCAGGATTTTCCCAAGTCCCCAAACTAATTCCTTCTAATGATGTCATAAGTATTTCAAAAGTTAAGAATGTTCAGTTACGTTGTCTAACAACACTTACAGAAGCAGCCACAAACAAAGAGGATAGTATTGCAACCTCCCTGGGGTGGGACTTGGGAATTCTATCTCCTAGGTCTCCCAATCTTTACCTCTTACAGGCCTGCCAACCTCCTAACAACTATTTACAAAGGGTATAGAATTTTAAACTAGCCTATAGACAACTTTTTCATGAGCTATTATTTGGAAATGTACAACTGACTGCCTGTAAATAATAAGTCAACAAGTAGATCTTGATATGTCAAAACGCCATTATTTTGCAAATGAAAACAAGAATCACCATTACTGGTTAATATACATGTGATTGTGTCAGTTAAATATGTTTGGATCATTTTATTGATTAACACACTAGGAAACCTAATTACATACGCTTTATATATTATTTTCAACTTTGCAATACGGTGATAGTTTGTGCAATTTCAAAACTGGAAGGGCTTACAGAAGAATGATGTGTTTTCTCTCAGTATGGAGCAGTTTTGTTCAAGGTCTTAAATGATATCAGTTTAAAAGTTCACATGGGGAAAAAGAGATTGCTTTTTACAATATTGTACATCTGGCCTAACTGATAATACTTGCGTGATACAGAGTACTTCTTTAAAACAGAACAGATAATAAATAAAATATGAAACTATAGTACACAAACCTCAAATACATTTATTTCTGTGCAACTCTTACCTGAACTCATGCAATTAAAATAATTTGCACAAAACGATGCAGTGTAATATGATTGTTTTGGCAAAACAGCCATTGGAGAGGGCTACCATGCACACACTTAATGGCGTGAATGGTTTTCCACATAACTTTCAACTAAGTAGTCTCCAAAGGTTTTCAAAAACATTTTCCCTTCCCTTTATACTTTGAGAAGGACATTCTAAATTACCAAAGTCATTGAAAAGCATGTGAAATGAAACCTCCTCCTGTTTTTCCTCTTCCTCAGCTTTCTGAATACAATGCCCCACTTAGAGGGTTCTGAGCCCTGGCTTCTGGCAGGCTGGATTTCAGTCTACTGGTGACTGTCACTATGGACCATGCCCTTGCTGTAACTGGGGTAGCAAAGGTGCAGAAGATAGAGTACAGTCGGAGGCAACAGGACCTTTGAGTTCCTTTGATATGAGATGTCGTATTTCTTGAAATTGGTAGAGAGAAAAAAACTCAATCCCTTGCTATAGTAGTTTCCCCCAGGGGTGCCATATCAAGATCCCGTGAACTGGCTGACTTTAAACAAGAACTTGTTGTTTCTTGGTTCTGGAGGGCCATGCACCCTCTGAAGACTCTGGGACAGGATTTGCTGTGGGCTCTTGCTGGCTTCAGGTGTCCCGGGTGATTCTTGCGTGACAGCGTCACTTCAATCTCCTCCTCCATCTTCACCATTGAGTAATAGTGGGCCTTAAAATGCTCCTCATGGCCAAGTCTGTATTTCAGATGATTTAGATACAAGCTTTAACCCAAAAGTTTAACATCTGTTAAGATGGAACTTTCACCTAGATAAGGACATACATTGGCGGGCTCATTCTACCCTGGAATGATCTCAACCATGATGTGTGATTAGAGGAACTCTCATCCAGCGTAGGGGTATAAAAGGTATCAGGAGATGAGAAGCAGGAGCTACTCAAGAGTGTCTGTGGAGAGAGAGCTGCAGTGAGAGAACCTTTTGGAAAGATTCAAAATGAGTGTGGCAGTTGGGAAGCACCAGCCGATAGTCTGAAACAGACTCATGCTTGAGAGTTCTCAGGTGGCTTTAGATGAGATGCCATTTCTACCAGGAATGCAGAGCACAAGAGAAGCACTGGACATTGCATGGATAGGAAACCAAGAGTCTGTTGCCAAAGCATGAAACATGCTGGGCAAGTCCCCTGATCAGAGATCGGTCACACAGAGTACCTGTAAGGATCCTCTCCAAGCCTGTGCAATAGGGTCTCTCAGACAGGCAAGGAGTTCTCAGCTTACAAAAGCCTGGAGATGTAAAGCAGGATGCACAGAGGATAGGTCTCCCTGGATCCTCCTGGAAGAGAGAGGCAGGTGCCACTTGCTGGTAGAAATAGAGGAGCCCACCTGGAAACCTCTGAAGCCCACAGAAAACTCTGGATGGGACCAAGTCAACTTTTTCCATGTGTCAAGCACAATTATGTGAAGACATTTGCAAGGGCATATCAGCTATCTATTGCTGTGTAACAAACAGTCTCAGTATTAATAGAATAAAAGTTGAGTGGTGTATGATGATGATGATGATGTTTGTCTGAAGGTAGACTAGACTCAGGTGGGTAATTTTTGCTCATCATCTCTTATGAGTTCCAGCCTCATGGTGGCTGAGACTAGAGGCTTCTGGAAGACTTCCTTACTCCCGGTTGATCAATGCCAACTGGAACTCAAGATAATAATAGGTTCTTAAATGGAAATTTTCATCATCTCCACTTGGTGACTGCTTGATTTCTGTGTATCTGACGACCACATTTCTTCATATGAGCACAATATCAACCTCCTGGTTTAGCCCTTATGTAATCATGCACAACACAGAAAACACTGCTACTTGTCCTCACTGTTTGGTTAAAAACAAAACAACTTTGATGTTACTATATCAAATTATTCTTTGATATGTTCTTTGGTTTTGTTTGCTTGTATTTTGTTTTGGGTACATTGGAATGCTTTCCAAGTTGAATTGATGATGGTATGTATTGTTTGAAGTCGTGCCTTGTGGGTCTCCTTGACGAGTTGGGGTCCTGAGAGACGAAAAGGAGTCTTCAGGAAAGATGAAGTGGGGTCTCACAGGATGAGATTCTTGGGGTCCTGGGAGACGAAAAAGGGTCTTTGGGGAAGATGAAGTGGGGTCTCACAGGACAAGGCTTTGGGGTCCCGGGAGACGAAAAGGGGTCTTTGAGGAAGACAAAGTGGGGTCTCACGGGATGAGGTTAGGGGTGACAGTCCATGGAGTCACTCCACCCAGACTCTGGGGGCAGGTAAGACTGCTCTGCTAGAGTGAGACGCAGAACCTGTTTAATCCAGGAAGTACAGAGGCTTATATAGGGTCCTCAGACCAATCACAGCTCCATGAGGCA
Source organism: Geosciurus inauris (assembly GCA_004024805.1). NCBI lineage: Eukaryota > Metazoa > Chordata > Mammalia > Rodentia > Sciuridae > Geosciurus > Geosciurus inauris. Next base: position 4,016 of record PVHX01000858.1, on the reverse strand, counting down.
CGCTCTACTGGGCATGCGTTTCATCACCATAGAATGGGAAAAGAGGGAAGGGAGGAATTGAAGGTATGGAGATGCTCCTACATATCCCCCTTTTTACTTTTATTTGAAATGTCAGTGGGACCTGTATGGTCCATAAGCAATCATGTTAGAGGGATTTGTGATAATCTCCTTGTAGGAGAGAATCATTCTGCTGGATTTTCCAGACTCCTACATGCTGCATATGATGGGGGGGGGGGTGCTAACGAAGCTGTAATCTGTCTTAGGTTGTGCCCCTCTGAGCATCTTACCCATCATCGATTATCAGCTTGTGCGCAAGAGAAGGGGCAAACAAGACTGCGCCTGGCTTAGGTTGTGCCCCTCTGGGCATCTTACCCGTCATTGGCTGGCCAGCCTGTATGCACGTGCCCCAAAATGAGCTCTCTCCCAATAGAAGGGGTGATGGGGTTGGGAGGGGCTGGAAGGGAAGGGGTTAGGATTGGCTGAAGCTGTGAAGCCTTGTGTTTCCAGCGAAGATGAGGTGGGCAAGCTTCTGACATGTTCTCAAGGGCTGCAATCCATGTGGCAGGAATTCTCTTGTGTTCCTTAACAATATGAACTGAGAGCTTGTTTAGTTTGACAAAGAAAAAAACCAGAAGAAGGCTTAGAACCCTGAGCCCAATGATAACCCAATTGGATGGATCTTGAAGATTTGTTGCTCACCTTTTGAAGAACAGAAGAGTCAAAAGACAATATTAGCTTTGGTTTAGGTACTCATGGAAGGGGCTTCTTACTTCAGGTGGGGAATATTTGTCTTCTTGAGAGAGGCTTGGAGAATATTCCTGGCTGGGATCCAAAGGGGCTTAGACTCTGTGTGTGTGGGGGGGAGACACAAGCATAGCCTCACCCTTGTATGAGCAGAGGGTCTGGGCCTTTCCATTGAAGGGTTAAGGGGTCTTTCCATCGCACTGAGGGAAGAGGGGTAGGGAAGGTAAATGGACCCCAGTGTCGGATTGCTGCATTGAGGTAGTTGAGGGTAAAGCATCCAACAACCTCAAAGATGGGTCCATCTCTGTAGAATCAAGTTTTTGAAGCATCTCCTTTAGAGTACAACTGGTTCTCTCAATGACTGCTTGTCCCTGAGGGTTATAGGGAATCTCTTTGGTATGGGAAATTCCCCAGGAAGTCAAAAATTCCTTCAATCTGAGGGAGATATAGGCTGGGCCATTGTCTGGTTTGATTGACCACAGGACAGCCATGAATAGCATTGCTTGCTTTAGAGCCTTAGTCACATGGGTTGCTTTTTCCCCTGCAGGGGCAGTAGCGTATACAAGGGAGAAATAGGTGCCAATTATCATGTGTACAAATTTAAGTTTCCCAAAGGTAGGGACATGATGACATCCATCTACCAGAGAGAGCTGGGCGTTAGCCTATGGGGGTTGACTCCCTGTGGTTGGAGTGCGCCCAGTGGTAACAATGGGCCACAAGAGGAGCATGCATAAATCAGATGTTTGCATTTTTGGATTGGAATTTCAGGCAATAGACGATGAAGACTACCTGCTGAAAGGTGAAACCTCTGGTGTAAGGCTCTAGCTTGTTCTACAGTGGACATCATGACTTTAGGCTGACTTAGAAGTTTGTCAATAGAGGCATTCCCTTCTGATAGGAAGCCAGGCAACCCGGAATGGGAACGAATGTGCATAATATACCATGGTTGTTGTCTTACTTCTAGTATAGCTTTGAGGGTAGCCATAGGCTGATTGACAGGACAGTCTCCGGGCCTAAATGCGGAATAAGCAATGGAAGAGCAGAACTTGACAGCATATATGCTATCAGGGACTATGCTAAGGGAAATGGTCTGATATCTTTCCAGCACCAGGATAAGTGCAGTCAATTCAGCTACTTGGACAGAATCAGAATGCCTTTGGACAAATTGATCATTTGTTATATTAGATCCCATTATAACATAGCCAAGATGATGAGTGTTGGCATCTGTGAACACACAAGGGGTCATAGGAATGGGTTTGCTTGAGGGAAAGGCATGAGTGGTCACTGTCAATGGAAGATCTTGTAGGGTCTGAAGTAGTTTAGAAGGAGGGAGATGGGAAGACAACCCAGGAAATCCCTCCATCATTATCTGGAAGTCTAAAGAAGTTTGGAGGAGGAAGGCAATTTGTTCCTGACAAAAAGGTACAATTGTGGTGTCAGGTTCCTTATTAAAGATGGATCGAGCTTGTTCTCTGAGCCTCACTGCTAAGGCTATAATTTGTGAGGTGAGACTGGTGATTTTATGGCAGGAGCTCCAGGGAAGGTTTGACCATAATAAAGGTCCCTCATGTTGCCAAAGGACACCTAAGGGTAACTTCAAGGGCCAGAGTCTGGACAGGCCTTGCACAGCTGAGTAAGCTCAGAGACCAGTGGGGATCCAGGGGCAGATGTTGGATTGGCCTGGAGATTAACCATATAAGCATGGGTGGTATATGGAGTCCAGCAAAAACTATTGGAAGGAGAGAGATGAGTGAGTGGGTCACAGGCAGAGGAAGCAAAGTAGGGAGGAGGAGGAGCAACTGCCGAGGGCCCTGAAGGTAGGGCAGAGTAAATACCAGGGGGTTCAGAGGGAGGGGAATCTCCAGGAAGAGGGTGTTCACAGGAAGTTGAGGATGAACTACCAGGACTATGTGATTGGTTTTTTGGGGGAGTGCTGTGAGAGCAGCCTCATTGAGGTTGTCTTTATCCTCCATGAAGGAAGAGAGGACCGAGGAGAGTAGATTTAACAGCGACTCTGGGCCACCTGCAGCGTTAGGCACTTCACTGGAGGCAGGGGGTGTGTGGCCGTGGCCATAGGAGGTGTGGGCGCAGCTTGCTTGGCAATCTCCCCTTTCTCTGCCACATGCAAAAAAATCACCACGGGATAGTTTAAGGCAGCGTGAGGTTTTACGTCAGCACGGTAAGGCAGCGCCACAGTTTTTCCTGGCTTAAGTCCAAGAGCATGCCTAATCCCAAGGTGGGGGCCCTGCCCTGACAGGGCAGGTACGGGCGGGGCTGCCACAGGGCTTGCCACCAAGGCCAGCATGGGCAGGGCCGCGTGGCCAGCACGTGGAGCACCCCTGGTGCTGTTGCTGCTTGTGACCTGAGCGGGAGCCGCCACATGGCTGGCGGGACCGCCACCGCTTGTGACTGGGGTGGGCGCCAGCGGGGCCGCCAAGGCCAGCAAGCAGAGCTGCCACGTGGCCGGTTGGACCACCGCCGTTTATGACCAGGGCTAGCGCCAGTGGAGGGGGTGCCATAGGGCAGCGCCAATCCGAGAGACAGAGGGCCCACGCAGTGGTAGCTGGGGGCCTCCGGGGGAAAAGGGAGAGAGCGGGCAGAGGCGGGACCAGCCCACGCGGGTCGGGGGCAGCCCATGAATGGGGGAAGCCTCCCGAAAGGAGGAGCAAACGCTAGTGAAGAGAAGCCGAGAGCAAAGGGGACAGAAAAAAAGAAGAGGATTTTAAGAAGAGGAAGGAGAATGGGAATTTGGGTCTTAGAGGAGAGAGAAAAACACGACAGTGTTTAGCATTAGGGTTCCCTGACGTGACTTTATCACACAAAGACACACAGACACATGAGACAATCACAAAAAGGCTGGTGTTACCTTCACCAGCAAGACAGACAGGGGGACCGCCACAAAATCACTCACTGGCGGGGTCGAGAAAGCCCCAGAGCACGTTGGGCGCCAGATATTGTTTGAAGTCGTGCCTCGTGGGTCTCCTTGATGAGTTGGGGTCCTGAGAGATGAAAAGGGGTCTTCGGGGAAGATGAAGTGGGGTCTCACGGGATGAGGTTAGGGGCGACGGTCGGCAGAGTCACTCCACCCAGAGTCCGGGGGTAGGTAAGACTGCTCTGCCGGAGCGAGACGCAGAACCCGTTTAATCCAGGAAGTATAGAGGCTTATATAGGGTCCTGGGACCAATCACAGCCCCGAGGTTAAAACCAATGAGGCACGCTCTGCTGGGCATGCGTTTCATCACCATAGAATGGGAAAAGAGGGAAGGGAGGGG
>PVHX01000857.1:186324-247476 GCA_004024805.1 Geosciurus inauris | reverse complement strand
ATAGAATACAGCATTGTTAACTATACAATAGTACAACATACAGTAGATATCTAGGATGTATTAAATCAAAATTTCAAATTTTGACTAATACTTGTACATTTCCCCTTGTCCCAGCTCCTGGCAACATATGAAAATCAATCAGTGTGATAACCACATTAGCAGGATAAAGGATAAAAATCACATGACCATCTCAATAGAGGCAGGAAAAAGCATTTGACAGAATTCAAAAAATTAACATAATAAAAGCTCTTAACCTATTATTATAGAAGGAACTTACTTCAACATAGTAAAATTCATAAATTAAAAGTCCATAGGTAATACTATAGTCAATTGGAAAGTATGGAAAGTTTTCCTGTAGAATTTGAAACAAGTCAAGGATCCCTCTTTTTACCCCTTCTAGTCAATATTGTACTAGAAGTCACAGCCAAAGCAGCTATTCAAGAAAAGAAATAAAAAGTAATCAAATTACAAAAGAAGAACTAAAATTGTCTTTGCAGATGACACAACCTATTTTAAAAAATTTTAGTGCATTATAGTTGTACATAATAGTAGGGTTTATTTGAACATACTCATAAATGCACATAAAACGGTTTTCTCCTTTTCAATCTCCAGTACTAACCCCTTCCTTCCTCACCTCCCATCCTTTAATCTTCTTCCTCTATTCTATTGGTCTTCCATTTATCTATCTATCTATTTATCTATCTATTTATTTATTTATTTATAATTGGTGTATTACAGTTTTGTATAAAATTGAAATGTATCATGATATATTCATATACATACATAGCATAATTTGGGCAACTTCATACTCCAGTTCTTTCCCTTTCTCTTCTACTCCTCCCTCCTCCTTGATCCCTTATTTCTGTTTTACTGATGCCCCTTTGATTTTCACAAGATTCCCTATTTTTATTCTTTTTTTTTCTCTCTAGCTTCCACATATAAGAGAAAATGTCCTGCCTTTGATTTTCTGAGTCTTTTCTATTTAACTTAGCATGATGTTCTCCACTTGTATCCATTTACTAGCAAATGACATAATTTCATTCTTTTTTATGGCTGACCACAACTCCATTGAATATTTATACCACATTTTCTTTATCCATCTATTGACGGGCACCTAGACTAGTTTCATAATTTGTATCTTGTAGATTGTGCTATTATAAATATTTGGTATGCATGTATCAATATAGTATGCTGATTTTAATTCTTTGGGATAAATATCAAGAAGTGTGATAGCTGGGTCATAAGTGGTTCCCTTTCCAGTCTTCTTAGGACTCTTTATTCTACTTTTCAAAGTGGTTGTACTAATTTGCAGGTTGACCAATACATCCTTGCCAGCAATTATTGTGATCCCAGAGATAAATGTCATTTGGTCATGATGTATGATACTTTTAATGTGCTACTGAATTGAGTTTGCTAATATTTTCTTGAGGACTTTTGCTTTATATATACATCAAGTATAATTGCTTGTAGTTTTCTTGTGGTGCCTTTGTTTGACTTTAGTATCAGGGTAATACTGTCATTATAAAATATGTTGGGAAGTATTCACTCTTCTATTTTGGGAGAAGAGTTTTAGAAAAACTGGTATTAAATCTTTAAATGTTTTGCAGAATTCACCTATGAAGCCATTTGGTGCTGGACTTTTCTTTGGGAGGTTTTTGATTACTGATCCAGTGTCCTTATTTGCTTTCATCTGTTCATGCCATTTGATTTCATCTTGATGCAGTCATGCTAGGTTGTAGATTTCTGGGAATTTATCTATTTCTTCTAGGTTATAAAATTTGTTGGCATATAATTATTCATAATATCCCCCATGATCTTTTCAAATTTCATGGAATAAATTGAAAGCATCTTTCTTCACTTATAAATTAATTTGGGTCTTCTCTCTCTCTTCTTTCTTAGTGAAGATTTATTAAATTTGTCTTTTCAAAAAATCCAACTTTTAATTTCACTGTTTTTCTATTGTTTATTTATTGTCCATAAAATTTATTCTCTTAAATTTATTTTTTCATCTTCCTGCTAACTTTGAACTTAGTTTATTCTTCTTTTTCTGGTTCCTTGAAATGCAAAGTTAGGTTATTTGTTATATACTAAATATATGTGTGTGTGTGTGTGTATGTATGTGTAGGTATACATATGTATATATACATATTTGTATGTATATTTATGTATGTATATTTATGTATAATTTTTAGTACCACTTTTCCTGCATTTTGTAACTTTTGGTAGTTTTTCATTTTCCTTTGTCTAATTATTTTCTAATTTTCCTTTTGAATTTTTCTTTGCCCCAGCATTTGTTCAAAAGTATGTCTTTTATTTTTCATGCATTTGTGAATGTTCCAATTTTCCTTGTGTGATTGATTTCTAGTTTCCTTTTATTACAATTAAAAGTAATTGAGAATATTTTAATCATATTAAATTTGTTAAGACTCTTTGTCACTTTAGGATGTAAACTATCCTGAAGAATTTTGTGTGTGTGCTTGAAGAGAATGTATATTCTGTTGCTGCTGGGTGGAAATTTCTGTGTGTTTATTAGGTGCATTTGGGTTATAGTGTTGTTCAAATATGCTGTTTCCTTATTGGTTTTTTGTCTAAATGATCTATCCATTACTAAGATTGAGGTATTTAAGTTTCCTATTATCATCATGTTACTGTCTATTTCTCCATTCAGGTACTTCAGTGTTTGCTTTATATATTTAGGTAGTCTCATAGTACTCCCATTTTGGATGCATACATGTTTATAGTTGCTATTTTTCCTATTATATTGACCCAATTATCACTATGCAATAATCTTTGCCTCTTCTGAAAAATTTTGACTCAATATCTATTTTTTTCTGATATAATTATAGCCACCCCTGCTCTTGTTTGGTTACCATTTGAATCCTTTCCTATTCAGCTTTCCTGTATCCTTAAATTTAAAGTGATTTTTTTAAATATACAGCATAATTTGAATTAAAAAAAAACTGATTCAGGTACTTTTATCTGTTTTTATTGGTGAGTTTAAGCTATTCATACTTAAAGTAATTTTAGGTAGGTATTACTGTTGCCATTTTGTTAATCATTTTTCTGTTTTGTAGTTCTTTTTTCCTCTCTTCTTCTTTTGCTGCCTTTCATTATGATTTGATAATTTTTATAGTGATATAGTTTGATTATTTTCTATTTATTTATTTATTTTTTCAGCACTTTGAATACATCATCCCACTCTTTCCTGGCCTGTGAAGCTTCTGCTGAGAAATTCACTGAGAGCCTTATAAAGGTTTCCTCTTATATGATGTTATTTTTTTCTTGATTCTCTCTTTGTCTTGTGACAATTTAATTATATGTTTCAGTGTAAACCTCTTTAGGTTCTATATATTTGGGGTCTTTTGGGTTTCATAAAACTGGATGTGCATTTCTCTCCCTAGATTTGGGAAGTTTATAATTAACTCACTCACTCTTACCTTTTTCTCCCTTCCTTCCTTCATTTCTCTCTTTCATTATTTCTCTCTTCATCTCTCTTTCTTTTTAAGATGAGGGTCTCTCTATTTTGTTTGGCTGATCTTGAACTCCTAGTTTTGAATGATCTTCCTCAGCCTCCTGAGTAGTTGTGATTATAGGTATATGCCAACATATTCCACTCAGCCATTCTTTCTTTAAATAAGATTTCTACCCCCTTTTCTTCTCTTTCTGGGATTCCATAATGCATATATTGGTTTGTTTGGCAATGTCCCATAAATCCCATAGGATTTATTCATTATTTTTAAATTTTTTCTATTTTATTGTCTGAATGGGTAATTTCAAATTACCCATTGAAATTTCAAATTACCTGTCTTTAAGACCATTGATTTATTCTTTTGCTTGTTTGGGTCTGCTGTTGAAATTCTCTATTGAATTTTCACTTAAATCGTTGCATTTTCAGCCCCATAATTTGGTTCTTTTTTAATGGTTTCTATCTGTTGAACTTTACATTTCATTAGTATATTGTTTTCCTTATTTAATTTAGTTGTCTTTGTTCTCTTATAGCTCCCTGAGCTTCTTTAAAATTGTTTTCTTAATCATAAGGTAATATATAGTTGTCCATTTCTTTAGGTTTTGTTACTGAAGCATGATTTTATTCCTTTGGCCTGTAATATTTCCCTAATTCTTATGATCCTTTACTGGCCTCCACTGGCATATGTGAAGTTTAAGGAATCATCACCTCTTCCAGTCTTTTCAGAATAGTTTTAGCAAGGAAAGCTTTTTACCAATCAGCCTGGACAGAGAGTCTGAATGAGCTGGTTGTTGAGTATGTTGATTGATTGATAGGATACCAAGCAGGCTTGCTACCAGAGTACATGGACAGATAGGACTGATGTTGGGGACCATGAGGCTTTTCTTCTAGGGCCTATGAGCTAGCTATTGAGATCTGTACACAGGTTGTTGAAAGCCTCTGTCTCTTTTCTTTCTTTTTCGTTAATCCCAGATGATATAGCTGTTGTGATTCATTTAGTTTTCAAGGTGAGGCAGGAGAGATGTTTTGCTCTCTTTCTCTCATGGGAGAACTCACAGACTGAAAATCTCTGTTGTGCTGCCTTGAGGAAAGATGATATAAGTAAAGTGAATCTGTTCTTACTATTTCTTGTATCTGTGTTCTTTGGGGTGTTATAATCTCTCATGCAGATTTTGGAACTCTCACAAAAGTATTTTTATTCATGAATGGCTATTAAATCAATGTTTCTGTGGGAAAGGGCTAGGACCTTATATTCTTCTATATTGTTGACATCACTTCCTTAGTTCTTTTGATTAGTGTTTGCATCGTATATATTTTTCTTCTTTACTTTGAACCTGTCTTTATATTCAAAGTTGCATTTTTGCATACAGCATAATATTGAGTCTTACTGTTTGATATAGCTTTATTACCTTTGCTTTTTGAGTTGGATTTTTAGGCCATGTACATTAAGTGTAATTATTGTTAGGAGTGAAGTTAAAAAGACATCATCTTGAGGTTTTCTTTCTATTTAGTCCAGCTTTTTTTATTGTCTCCTTTCTCCTTCCCTTTCTTCTTTCAGATTGATTGAATTTTAAAATTGTTATATGTTATCTCCTTTATTAGCTTATTATTTCCTTTTGCTTTAAAGATATTCTTAAATATTTCTGGTCTTCTGGTAATGAATTTTCTGTGCTTTTGTACATCTTCATCAGTCTATATTTTATCTTCATTTTTGAAATATATTTTTTACTGGATATAGAATTCTAGCTTATTTCTAGAATTTAAGAGGATAATTTTTGCTTTCTTCAATATTTTAAAGATATTGCTCCACCATGTTCTCATCTGTTCCATTTCTAACTAGAAGTATGATGTTCTCATTTTTTGCTCTTCTATAATATGTCTTATTCTGCTCTGCTTGCTTTTAAGATTTCCTTTTTTAATCATTGTTTTTAGCAGCTAATTATGCTGTGCCTGGTTATGGTTTTCTTAATGTTTATCCCAGTTTTGCTCTTTATGAGTTTGTGAGTCTATCAATTACATGAAATTAGGAAAACTATCAGTTATTTTTTTTTCAAATTCTTGTTCTGTTCCTCCACCCTCCTGCCTTTGTAAGATCACTTGATGTTGTCCCACACCTCACTGGTATTAACTTATTTTTTATTTTCTGTATTATATTTTGGGTAGTTCTATGGTTATGTCTTCACATTAGTAATCTTTCTTCTGTAAAATGTACTAATTCCATTCAGTGAACTTTTCATCTGTGTAGTTTTCATTTCTGAAAGCTTTATTAGACTCTCTTTTATATCTAACATTTCTCTCCCAAACTTTCTTATGCTCCCTACTACCTACCTGAATATATAAAAAGTAATGATAATAAGTGTTTTAATGTCCTTCTCTACTAATTTTTCCATCTATGATATGTCTGTATATTTGCATATTGATTTGGTATCTCCTAGTATGGCTTGTATTTTAAAAATTTTTTTAAGCCTGGTACTTTTTGTTTGGATGAACTCACAGTAATATTACATTGTTCATTACTGTATTCTCTCTCTTCCTTAAATCTTTTGTTATTTTGTTAAGTTTATTGAGATTTGTTCTGAGATGAAGTTGTGTTACTTAGAATCAGTCTGATTCTTGTTTATAAGATTTATTAGGGTGAATCTAAAACAACCTTAGTTCTCAAATTATACACCACTGTTAAGGCAGTAACTTTCTGAAGACTGTACTCAATGTCCTCTGTGTTTTAAGTCTGTGTTCTCTGCCTGTTAGAAAAACAAACTATCCTAAGCTTTGTGTAAGCTGTGGGGATTATTCCACCTAATTGTTTCTGTTGCTCTACTAGTTTTTATAGTTCCCTCACATTCATGCACAAGACAGAACTCAAGCAAAATCTGGATGTTTACTCTCCGTAGACCACTTCAGTGCTCATGCACTCTCTCCATACAACTCTCTCCTTTCTGATACTTTCCCCTGAAAATTCTAACTGCATACTTGAATTCTGAAGTCTGTCTCCTCAACTCAATGAAACCACCAGTCTCCGATTGCATTCCTCCTTCCTGTTCTGTGGGTTGAAAATGTTCTCAAGGTTGTCATGTGAGGCATTCATAGGACTCACTTCTTTTCCTTTTCTTTCTCCAATGTATCATGAACTGTGCTGTCTATTGTCCAGTGTTTGAGAACTGATCCAGTTTTATAGTTATTAAAGATAGAAAGGTAAACCCAGTGGTCCATAATGACTGAAATCAGAAGTATGCCCATACCTATAGTTTGGTTGGAATACACTCACACCTCCTAATGGCAGTGAATTCAAAATGCCATGCAATTGATGCACTCAGCTTGAAGCTCTCCATTTCTGGGTGGTGGAAATTTTTCTATATCATGTATTCATGTAGATTCCTATGGTTTAATAACTTAAGACTATAAAATAAAAAGTTTTATTTCATTCAGCTTTTCTGAGAATAAAGTCATACTAACAGAATTGGGCATTGAAAAAACTAAAGAAGAGTTAGACCAGCTAGCATGAAGAATGCACTAGGGAATTAATAGAAAATTAATAATGAGATAATACTTGCTATACAGCTATCCTAGTCAGCCTCAGAAAACTCTTCAATTAAAATACTCTTAGCCTGAATAAAAGAAGGTTTTATTCAAAATACACGTTTTGTTAGCATGAGTTTCTCCAAATATTTTAGCTCTATATGTTTCAAAAAAAAAACTTCAATTTTCAAATTAGCCTTTCAAAGGAGTTGAATTTTGGCTTGGTTCTTAAAGAACCATTATTTAATTCAAACTGTTCCATCATGTAATTTACTGCAAACACCCTTCAAGTATCCAAATGAAGGACACCTTTGCTTTTTGAAGGATGCAAATTAGAAATGGCACACAGTAGGTTCATACTAGATATTGTTGACTGATAGCCTTGATCATGATTATTAGACATAAATGGATTTTATACCCTTAATTCTATGAAACACTGAAATTACCCAGAGTTTGAGACAAAACACAAGTGCAGTGAAATGACTGGCTAATGAGTAAAGTCAAGTCTGCAATGCACAATGACTGTAGGTTAAAGATGAGTCGCATGAGTGGAATTACAGAGAAAGAGAGGTTTTTCCTGACCATTTTATATCTGATCTAGAAAGTATGACGATTCTTTTAATCACTTCATAATTTTCAAGCTAGCACTTTTTTCAATAACCCATTCTTGCTCTCAAAGTTATTTGGAACTTTCTAGAGAAGAAAGTTCCAAATCCTAATAGGTTTTACACTATAGATTTGAAGAGTTACGAGTCTACATCTACAGATCATGCTGTTCATACTAATCTAACAAGGCTGGGAAACATGAAGGGAGCTTAAGGAAATCTAAAACCTAGTGAAACTGAATTGGAAGTAAAATTTATTGAATTTAAATCCCAGGTCCACATGTTTTTATAATATGATCACTGCTCACATTTATTTACTTAGCATTAAAACTAAACTAACATTGTTAAGTTGCAGCTGTTTAGATTTTGATAGATGGCAAATGGCATTTTCTTCTTCCAAACAGTGCAAGACATCAGATCCATACTTTAGGGGGTAAAAAGGAGATTGGTAGAGACTAACAGGAAATGGGTTCATTCACTTTGGAATTCTATTTATAAACAGACTAAATCAGAGAGACCCTAAGCCAGAGGGTGGTCACATCTTGTTTCCATAAACACACACATTCTAATCACCTTTAGACAACATCTTTTGGGTCTTTGTTTGGTTTCATACATAGCAAAGTGTATTGGCTATTTATATTCCTGCCAGTTGGAAAGGATAGGCCAGGTCTGTGGGTCTTTTTATTTTTAACAAATATGTTGAAATTGATTTATTTCAGCCTGATCCTGCTGTCAAAAAGTTGTAACTTCTGAAAAAGCTGAGTGTATGAGGAGGCAACTATCTTGGATTGTCAGTAAGCCAGTGACTTTGCTGCCTAAAAGTATAAAAAATAAAGTATTTTATTTCTTTATTAAAAGCAGTTAAAAGAACCCACATGATTTGTAGGAAGGATAGGAATAATGTAGCATCCAAAAGGCATTGTATTGTCATGCTTGAGCTATTTGATTTTTGCTTAGATAAACTAATATATCACTTTCTTTTTTTTTAAGTCCTAGAAGTAATGGACACTTGCATTTTCAGTTATCTTAGGATTATCCCTTCTTCTAAAAATGATTCTTTTTTATACTCCAACCATTCCAGTGGCTTAGGAGTCATCTCCATTTTTTTATGTGTGTCTACTCTATGACCTTGGAGCTCAGGGCTTGAGAGGTTATCTGACCTAAATGCACCTATCCCAACCTGATAAATCACAGACTACATCAACATTTCTCAAACCTGAGAGTCAGCACAGGTCATCACCTTTCAGGTATAAACGCTGCAACTTGCAGTTCTGGCCGTGTATACTGCTCTTTGTCAGAGAGTGGGTTCTGGTAAGAGAGATTAAAGTCAACATGTAGTGATGGGCTGAACCTATTGATTGAGAACAGCTATGTTTGGAATGGTGTGTAGTTAAATCACAGTATGTCTAAATTTGGCAGCTACTTCCGTCTATTTTCTGTTCTGATAATAGAATGCTGTAAACCAAATAATTTATAAAGACAAAAGTTTTTTAATGGATGGTTGTGGGACCTGATAAAGGCATGAGGTTGGCGCTACCAAAGGTTTTAGGCTATTTTAAACCATGGTAGAAAGTGGAAGGGAAAGTGGACATGTGAGAAAGAGATAAAACAAAAGAGGCCTTCCTTGCTTTATAACAATCTGTTCTCATAGTAACTAATCCAGTCCTGTAAGAGAGAACTCACTTTTATGAGAAAGGCACTGGTGTCTTTTAATGACCTATTCATCTCTTCAAGATCCATATCCCAACACAGCTAAAATGGCAATCAAACTTAAATATGAGTTTCAGAGAGGTCAAACCATATTCAGGCCATAGCAGGGGCTGATATCATACAGTTATGAAGTATCAAGATACTGTAATTGGATTCTACAATCATTTGCACTTATGGTTACTGGCAAACTATTGTGAATCAGTTACAGAGTCATACATATAGAAAACTTCTAAAGGGCATTTACCTTTGATTAATATTATTAATTACAATTATTAGTATGCAGGCTTTGTGTGAACATCAAAGATGAACACAGGAGAAATTGCACTTAATTTAAGAAACTTATCATCTAAAATGGGGTATAGGCTAGAAAAAAAAACTCATGCCAATCAAGTATATGTATATCATTAGTACCAATTTCTACATGAATAAAAGGATTTATTATAAATATCAGATATAGGACTTTTAAACGTCTAGTCAAGAAAGCATTACAATAGCAGAAAGATCAATAGAGGGAAGAAGCAGTGGGAGGAGGAGGGAAGAGGAGAGGTACTGAGGACTGAATTAGAATAAGATACATTCCATGTTTTTATAATTATGTCAAAATGGATTCTAAGCTCATGTATAACTAAAAAGAACCAATAAAAAAGATGGCATAATGAGTTAACAGTATAAACTTTTTGAAAAATCCGCACAGTGGTGAAGGGAGGTGATCTCTTGGACTCAGAAATTGAGTGGGGCAGAGGCAACTGGGAAATTTTAAGTAGAATACTCACCAAGGTCTATCTTACAATAGTTATACTGAGGCTTTAGATTCACCTGACAATTGTTTCCCAGTTCCTAAGTTCACGGACATACTTCTCAGCTGGCAAACTCTCCCATTTATTATTTGACCTGTGAAGAATAGTAAAGACCAAGATTTTACAGGGGCTTGAAAAAGCCCCTGAAAAATGACCCTGACAGGCAAAAATGAAAAAATAAAAATAAAAAAATTTTAAAAACTAAAAATTTTAAAAAATTAAAAAATAAATTTTAAAAATTAAAAAATCAAAAAATAAAAATTATTTTCAATAAAAATTTTTAAAAAGATAGTAATCTCAGTGGGATGGCAGAGAATATTAAAATTTCAAAGATTTAAGTAAAACAGGTCTGTTGATTCACACCGCATTCCTATTCCATTTGCCGGTACAAAAAGCAGATGATGGTAAACTACCACAAACTCCAATCACAATCTGCTTTACTAAATACAGCATCTTTGACAGAACAGGTGATTATTGCCTCTGGTACATAGTATAATACTACAGATCTAGTGAATTTCTATATTTCTTATTTTAAAAAAAAATTTTTTTTAGTTGTCAATGGAGCTTTATTTTATTTATTTATATGCGGTGCTGAGAATCAAACCCAGTGCCTCACGCATGCTAGGCAAGCGCTCTACCACTGAGCCACATCCCAGTCCCGTGAATTTCTATATTTCAAAACCCTTCAGAACAGTTCATCATTGTAAGATTAGAGATAAAGTCTGGGAAGCGGCGTGTAATCAAACCTATGAGGGTGTATATTAAGTTAGTAATTACCAGAGAATATCTTCTTCAGAAGAAGCACTAAACAAGCCTGTGGGGAGGATCACTTATTTAATGGATTGTAACCACCCTTGCCCTCCACCATCCTTGAGCAAGTGCAACGGGACTGTGGACGGAATAGTGCTAGCCAAGAAATGGAAGGTACATGTATGCCCATGAGCATGAACTTCCCTGTACTAAGCATGATCTAGCTACTGTTATTGATGAATGTCCAACATGTTGGTAGGTGAGAGTAATTCTGATCCCCTGGTAGAGCTACATGCCTCCACAAGACTAACCAGCCACTTGATTGCATGATACATCTTTTACCTTGGTCAAGGTCATGAATTGTCCCAGCTAAGATGCACTTTATTTCTAGTTATGGGATTACCTTTCCTGCCCATGATGCCTAAACCATCACCATAATCCATGAACATCCAGAATGTCTGACTTACTGACATTGTCTCAGCTCAGAAGAGCCATTTTAGGCAAAGCCAATATGACAAAGGAAAAATGACCCTGATCCACTTTTCCTATCACATTTTACATAGTCCAGAAATTGTCAGCTTGAGAAGGTACTGAAATTGCCTTTTTGAAAGCATAGCTAAAAGATCAAATTAGAAATGACACTCCATGAGATTGGTGTACTGTCAAGGTAAATCAATGACTATTATTATGTCTCCAATTGGTAGAAAATATGAATATAGAGTAGTTTTGACCAATAGCATTTTCCACAGTGATGGAAATATTGCTCCATGTTTCCCAACATGGTCAACATTAATCATGTGTGGCTAGAACACTTGAAATGTGGCTACTGTGATGACAGATCAATATTTCTAATTTAATTCAAAATTAAATATCTGCACATGATATGTGGCTTCCATTTTGGAGCAAATGACTACTATAGTACTAGAGGTTTTGTTTTCCAGGGGATCAATGCTTCTACCAAGGACCACTGTAAGAATTCCATTAAACTTAAAACTAGAAATACTAATTAAGTCAACCCTCTCCCTCAACTTGGATAATTTGGACTTGCCCATTCTGGTAAATCATAGGCAAAGAAAGGGATTAACATACTGGGCAGGGATAATTGATAGGAAGTCAATTTTGCTGCTGCATAAAGGGTCAGGGACTCATTTTGAGTTCAAGGAGATTTCTGAAATTTATCAGTGTTAATTGTAATAGAAAATTTTTTCAACAAAAGACTGAGAATCATGGATATCATCTTTCGGGGAAGTTTGAGGTCACTATCAAGCAAATTGCTTAGACTGACCAATGTGCTGGCTAAGAAGAAAGAGAATTTAGACCAAGTAGTAGAGGAGGAAGATGACAGTCAGCTAACTGTTGGGAACAACAAAAGCAGTAATGTGATTTGTCCTACTCTCTCTCCTCTTATAATATTCCCCCAGGTATTGTGCCCAACTGTCTTGGAAGAAGCCATTATAGTACAGGGTGAACCTTATGTGATTTCTAGTGGGTTACTAGTAATGTTCTATTTTTCTCTCTGGATTCTGGTTACACAGATGTGTTCACATTATAAACATTTATTTATCAATACATTTAAAGTATTTTAAATTTACTGTGTGTATAATCAATAAAAATGTTTTAAAAATCAGATTAACTCATATAAGCTTACCACTAAAACATTTAGCAGTGTGTATGTATCTGTGCTCACTTACTCTGCTTTCTCAAGCTCACATGGAAATTTTCTAAGGTAGAACACATTTTGGGCTACAGAACTACTCTAGAAAACTGAAAAAAAAATTAAATCATACCAAGCATACTTTTAAATCACAATGAAATTCAATTAGAAATCAGTTACATAAAGATAGCCAAGAAACCTCCATGAGGATTAAACAACATACATCTAAATAATGCATTTGTCAAAGGAATTTTAAAGGAATTATAAAATACTCTGAACTAAAATAATAGAAAAATTCAGCAAAACCAAAATGCATTTTTTCAAATATCAATAAAATTGATGCCTCTAGACAAAGACAAAAGTGAGAAAATACAAGTTACTAATATAAAAAATGAAAGAGACATGATCACTACTGATTATACAATAATGTTTTTATAATAAGAGAATATTATAAATAACTCATGCCCATAAGTTTAATAATATAGATGAAATTGGTCAATTTATTGACATAAACAAAATGCAAAATCTTATACAGGAGGAAATAAATCATCTATGTCTATAGCTATTAAGGAAATTGAGTCAATAATTAATAACCTTTCAGTACAGAAAGCACCAACCTCAGATAGATTCACCATTGACTTCTGCCATTTAAAGGAGAAATAATATCAATTATCTAGTGTCTCCTCCCCACACAAATAATAGAAGCAGGGGGACTATTTTATAACTTATTCTATCATTAGCCTTATACCAAAATCATACAAAGACAGTAAAATAAAGGAAAACTACAAATAGCAATATATTTCATGAACATAGATGTGAAGATACTCAACAAAATATTAGCAAATCTAAAACAAAGTATAAAATGTATTCAACATTCAGATAACATAAAACATGACACCAAAAGGCTAAAGAAAAAGGTCATATGATCATGTCAGTAGATGAGGAAAAAAATTTGACAAAATCCAGCACCCACTCATGATAATAACAATAACAACAACAAAAACAATAAAACCTCTAAGCAAACTAGAAATAGAGGGAACTTTCATAACACACTGAATATTATTTAAAAAAACTATATCATATGTAAACATTAAAAACTAGATGCTTTCCTTTTAAGATCAGAAACAGTGCAAGCCATCTGCTCTTGCCACTCCTATTCAATACCACAGTTGGAAACCATAAGTAAGGCAATAGATAGTAAAATGAATAAATGCTATTTACATTGGGATGGAAGAAATAACTTTGTGCACATAACATGACTATGTAGAAAATTTCAAATAATCAGAAAAATATTTTGGAATTAATAAATAATTATAGCAAGTTTGCAGGCTATCAGACTAATGATGGATCTGGAGGCCATCATACTAAGCAAAATAAGTCAATCCCAAAAGAACAAAGGCTGAATGTTTTCTCTTATATGCAGATGCTAATTTATAATAAGGGGAGGCTAGGAAAAAATAGAGGTACTTTGGATTAGGCAGAAGGGAGTGAAGAGAGGGGAAGGCGTTTGCGGGTAGGAAGGATAGTAGAATGAAGCAGACAGTATTACCTTGTATACATACATGACTACA
The DNA here is from genome assembly GCA_004024805.1 of Geosciurus inauris. Classification (NCBI taxonomy): domain Eukaryota; kingdom Metazoa; phylum Chordata; class Mammalia; order Rodentia; family Sciuridae; genus Geosciurus; species Geosciurus inauris. The sequence continues at coordinate 233,407 of PVHX01000857.1, read as the reverse complement.
AGACTGGTGTGATTCTACATCATGTACAACCAGAAGAATGAGAAGTTATACTCCATTTATGTATGATGTGTCAAAATGCATTCTACTGTCATGTATAACTAATTAGAACAATTTTTTCAAAATAGATTATAAAAGTCAATTGCTTTCTTATATATCAGTGATAAGTAATGGGAATTAGAAATAAAAAATACAGCACCATTTACATTTACAATAAAAAATTAAATACTCAGCTATAAATCTAACCACATATGTATAAGACTGAATGGGGGAAATGACAAAGTTCTAATGAAAGAAATCAAAGATCTAAATAAATGGAGAGGTATTTCATATACATGAATAGGGAAACTCAATATTATCTGATGTCAGGGTTTTTTCCCAAATTGATCTGTAAATTTAACAAAATCTTAACATAATCCCAGCATGTTATTTTGTGGATATCATCAGATTTCTTCTATTGTTTATATGGAAAGACAAAAGACCCAAAATAGCTGATATAATATTGAAGGAGAACAACAAAATCTAAAGACTGACATTACCAGAGTACAAGTCCTACTATAAAGCTACAGTAATCAAGACTGGTACTGGTTCAACCATACACAAATATTCAATAAAACATAGTAGACTACCAGGAATGGGTTCATACAAAATCAACTGATCTGTAAGAAAGAAGCAAAGGTAGTTCAGTGGAGAAATGGTACTGGAACAATTGGGCATCCATATGCAAAAAATAAAATAAAAATATAAACATAGAACTTATACCTTTAATAAAAATTAACTTAGAATGGATTATAGACCTAAATATAAAACATAACAGTATAAAATACCTAGGAAATAACAGTAAAAGCCAGGTGAACTTGGTTTTGGTGAGGGCTTTACAGTTACAACACCAAAAGTGCAATCCATGAAAGAAACAATTGATAAGTTGGACTTCATAAAAATTTAAACTTTCTGCTTTGCAAAAGACATTATTAATGAGAGAATCAAAAAGCAAGCCATGGAATGGTAGAAAATCCTTATAAAATACATCTGATGAAAGACCAGTTTCCAAATTATACAGAACTCTTAAAACTCAACTATAAGAAAACAAACAACTCAATTAAAGCCTGGACCAAAGACTTAACAGACACCTCACAAAGAAAATAAACAGATGGCAATAAGCATGTGAAAAAATGCTCAGTATCATACATTATCCCTAATCTGAAAATCCAAAATCTAAAATGCTCAAAAACCCAAAACTTTTTGAACATCAACATGATGTAACATGAGGAAAATTCCTCTCCTGACATGCCATATGTTGTAGCTAGAATGCAGGCATATTTGAAATATTGTATAATTACCTTCAAGATAAAAGGTGGATATAAAACATAAATAAGCCTCATATTTAGGCTCAGGTGTTATTCCCAAAATATATCATTAGGTATGTGCAAATATTCATGGTCCAAACAAATCTGAAATATGAAATTCTTCTGTTCATAAGCATTTTAGATAATGTATATTCAACCTGTAGATCACTAAGAAATTGTTAACTGAAACCACTACAAACCTATTATTATGTCTAAAATCTAAAACACTGACAATACCAAATGCTTTCAGGGATGCGTAGGAACAGAAGCTCTCATTCACTTCTGATGGGAGAGCAAAATAGTGAAGTCATTTTGGAAGACTTTTGGCATTTTCTTATAAAGTGTGCTCTTGCCATATGATATAACAATTATGCTCCTCATTGTTTACTTAAATGAGCTGAAAACTTTCACAGAAATTTTAGTGTAGTTTTACTTATGATTGCTAAAAGTAGGACTCAACTAACAAGTCTTTTAATAGATGAATGGAAAATCAAATTGTGGTACATCTATTCAGCAATACAAAGAAATGAGCTATAAAGCCCAAAAACACATGGAGAAATCTGAAATGCAAATTAATAATTGGAAGAAGTTAACCTAAAAAGGCTATATTATTCCAACTATATGACATTCTGGATAAATCAATACAGAGATACTGAAAAAAATCCATGGCTGCCAGGGGATGCGGGAAGGAAGGATGAATAGGTAGAGCCTAGAAGATGGTTAGGGCAGAGAAACTATTCCATATGATACTGTAATGTTGGATACATAACTATACATTCATACCTATAGCATGTACAACACCAAGAGTGAATCTTAATGTAAACTATAAACTTTAGTTAAAAATAATTTATCAATACTATCAGTTGCAACAAATTTACTAACAAAAGATTTTGGCAAAGAAGCTAGGGTGGTGGAAGTGGTAAGCAGGTAGGTGAGAACTCACTGTTTTATACACAATTTTTCTGTAAATATGAAACTTGTCTAAAAAAGACTCTTAAACAGCCAAACAATTAAAAAAAAAGAAAAGGTCAATATCATTAAATATGATATGCAAATTAAGACAACAACATATTATCAGTATGGGTGTACCAGAATGGCTAAAATTAAAGACTAAGAATACTGAGTTCTGGTAAGGAGCTTTAGAGAAATGAATTACTCATACACTCATAAATTCTTGGGAGTGTGAACTGCTATAGCTACTTGGAAAATCGGTTTGTTGATAAAGGTCAGCATATATTTATGACATGACTCAACTGTCTTCCTCCTAGGCAGGTACCCAAAATAAATGATAACATGTAAAAACAAAAAAGTTGTGCAAAAATGCTTACAATAGCTTTGCTCATGATGTCTCAAGCTCGAAAAACCCTGAATGTTCATTAAATGGTAAATAGATAAAAAATTATAGTGTATTCACACAATGAAATTTTCTTCAATAATAATTATGAATACAGTAACATGAGGGCAGTTGTAAAGCATTAAACTATGTGGAAGAAGTTAGAGAGAAAGCCTGTAGAAAACACAACGCAATTTACAAAATGAACAAAGTAGGCATATGTGTCTCCAAAGAAGGCATACACATGCCTGATAAAGACATGAAAAGATGTTCCACATCATAAACGATTAAGGAAATACAAATCAAATTTATTTACATGGACCAGAATGGCTATAATCAAAAGGAGGGACAGAAACAACTGTTAGAGAAAAATTTTAAAACTTCCTACTTTGCTGGTGGAAATGTAAAATAACACAGCCCTTTGAGAATTTTGGCAGTTGCTCAAGAAGATAAATATAGAGTTACCATATGAAACAGCAATTCTAGTTCTAGGTATATATCCAAAAGGATTTAAAACATATGTTCACACAAAAGTGTGTATGTGAATGTTCAGAGAAGTATTATTTAAGCCAAAATGTATAATTAAACCAAATGTTTATCAACTGACAGATGGATAAACAAAATGAGGTATATCCATACAATGAAATATTACACAGCTATAAAAGGAATGAAGTACTGACTCATGCTACAGCAAGGATGAACCTTGAAAACATTATGTGCATGAAATAAGCCAGACACAGAAAGTCACATATAGTGTCAGTCCATTTATATGATGTCTACAGCAGGCAAACCCATAGTGATAGAAAGAAATTAGTGATTTCTAGAGAATAGAGGGAGAAGATAATGGGAGCTACTGTGAATGGACATGGACTAACGAAAAGGCTCTGGTGTGGTAGAATGTAGTAATTGCACAATCTCGTGGATGTGCAAAGTGTCACTGAACTGTACACTTAAAAGGAGTGTATTTTATGCAATGTGACTATCTCAAATTTTTAAAAGGCTGTGTATTCAGGTTCATCAATGTTATAGCAGCACAATTCACAATATCCAAATTATGAAACCAGCCCAGGTACCTGTTAATGAATACACAGATTAAGAAAAAATGGTATATGTACACAATGGAGTTTTACTCATCAAGTGAATGAATGAAATTCAACCAGAGGAAGGAAATTGTGGTATTTGCTGGTAAATGGATGGAAATGAAGAACATCATGTTAAGAAAAATAAGTCAGAATCAGAAGGTTGAGTGTCAAATGTTCTCTTGCTTATGCAGAAGCCAGAGCAAAATAAGTGGAGGAAATTGGGGAGTCAGGTCTTGGAGGATAGAGAAGAGATCAGTGGACCAGAGGAACAAGATTGAGGGGGAAGGAGGAGAGGAGAGGAGACTGGAAGTGGGAGGAAATCTGAAATGAATTTGACAAAATTAAACTATGTAAGTAAAAATATATCGTAGCTAATTCTGCCTTTATGTATATCTATAATGTACCAATTTAAAGAAAATGATAAATAATAGAATAGTAGAAACAATAAATAAAATAGAGGGAAGATCAGTAGAGTAGATGAAGGGGGATGGGAGAGGGAGGAGGAAAGGGAAAGAAGAGACACCAGGGATTTAAATGCAGGAAATTAAATTCCAAGTTATGTATGATTATGTCAAAATGAACCTCATCATTATGCGTAACTATAATCATTTCAAAAAATAAATAAAAGGCTATATATTGTATGATTACATATATACGACATTGTGGACAAGACAAACTGCAGAAACAGAAATCAAATCCCAGAGGCTGAAGATTGAAAGAGGTATTCACTAAAAAGGGGCAACAAGAGGCTCTGGGGTGATGACAAATTCCATATTTTGATCATAGTGGTGATTATATACTGTATAGACCCATAAGATCATGTATAAAATATCACATAATTTTACAGTATGTAACATGCAAAAACCATAGGAAAGGGGGAGAAAGAAAAATGGAAAAGAAGGAAAGTGCACACAAGAAAGGATGTAAGAGAATAAGAATGAAGTAAAGAGTACAAGAATCATGTAACTATATATCACAAATGAACTAAGCTTTTGGTTTTATAGATACACGTGTGTATTTTTTCCCCAGTACTGGGGACTGAACCTGTGATCTTGTACATGCTAGGCAAGTACTCTGTCACCAAGCTATATCGCAACCCCTGGTTATATTTTTGGAAATAGTTTTTGTCCAGTGGAAAGAAAAGGAGCAGTTTTGTCCCATGGATGAACAGAATCAAGTTTCTCTCTCAAGGCTAATACTTTCAGATCCATGATTTTGGTAAGATTGTGTTTGAATCTCTATGAACTTCAGTACCTTCACCTGCAAATTGCCGGAGAAAAGACCAAAAGAACATGAGTGGTTAATGATGACTGAGCACCTATTACATACAAGAGATTGCACTGAATGTGTTAAAATTGTACTGTGATTCTAGAATCACATATATTTAAGGAAAAAGAAACACAACTCATAAAATGTTAATTTTAGAATATGCTAGAATTGTTAATAAATAAACTTTATCTCAATGTTTGTGTCATACACAGATGACTGTCTCAAAGGAGCCTGGTTAGAGATGATGAAATGGGGTTCCCAGACAGACACATTTCCAAATGTGGGACCCATGCTAGGATGTATGATACTGAAAATAGTAAAATAGCCTATTTTCTGTTTTGACTTTTATAAAAAGATGGGGAGAACTTATAGCATCTTATCACCAAATATCCACCCCATTAATGAAAGCCTTGAATTAGCAGCTGCCCAGGGAGGTCCCAAAGTCAGCTGACTTCTTGGACTTGGAAGGGTTGTTAATATGGTTCGGGTTGGCCACCCATGCTCACAGTCTGCAGGACCCCTGTATTCCACACGCTAGGTGAGACAGCAGAGTAAGGGTCCTCTTTGAACACAAGTGGGGCAAAGTCAGCATTTAGTTCAACAACTGGTTGAAATTTGGGCTGAAAAACATTCTGCTGTCTTCTCCCTTTGTGGAAATCAAATGAGTTTTACTGGCCCATCTCAGATCCTGTTTTCATCCTGAAATGGTTGGCATGTCTCTGTCCATCTTTAACACTTTCTGTCTGCCACACAGTTTGCATTTATAAATATTCTGTCCAGTACTTGTTGAATCGGATTCTCTTTATTCCAGGCAAATCTTGCCTGATAGGTGAAATGTATTATGCCAGGGACAGGAAGGTCATTAACTACTTGTTCTTTATCCCTCTCATCAACTGGGGCATTGGAGTTTAAACTGACTACTGATGAATTAACCAGATTTACGTGAACTTTTGGAATGAACAAGCTGGTCTTTCCTCTCAGATATTTTTCTCCAAAGCTCCTGGCAGGGCTCATTGTGACTTTTATGCCATTTTTGTTGAGTCAAAACTTCTCAGAAAAAGAGATAAGTAGTCTTTGGCTAGTCTCTGAGTCTCAAATCTGCTATAAAATGGGCTAAAAATACACGTACTTTTATCTGAGTTGTATGAAAAGCATAGATAATGTAGCACAGCACATATCGTACAGACTCAATAAATGGTAGCTGAAATTACCATATGCTCTTCTAGAAACTACCACTCACAAAGAATTACAACAAAAGGCATAGAGGAGGTAAGTAGAAAAGCAACTTTCCCCTTCTGTAGAAACACCACCACCTGGACTTGGCAGGATAGAGGTGGAAGAAGCTGAGCAGAGCCCATGGAGAAGCATCCCAAGGCACCACGAAGCCAGAGGGGCCACTGAGGCTGGTGCACACACATGAAGCACTTGAGGAAGTCCATGGAGTGAGGTATGGAAAGAGGAGAAAAATCTCTTATTTGTGAACCTCAACTATTTTTATTTGGCATTTGTTTGTAAGGATATAAAATGTTTCTTCTAAATAAATTACATCACTGGAGGACTATGGATGAAAGACTTCCGCTTAATCAGTTTCCAGAATTCTCTTGCCTTTGTGCATTCTCTTGCCTTTGTTTTGCAAGTTTTGAGTTGTTATGCCCCTTGAAGCAAAATCAGGTGCTTTGGAGAAGTGATAAAATTCAGAATTAATGTCATTCAGAGATCTATTCTGTGTCTGAAAACAGGCTACGTATCTAAAACCTCTGTCTGTGACTGTGCCCGTAAGTGCTAGAATCATGAAACACAGGATAAGGCAGACCAATTGTATGATTGTTTTTAACATCCTCAAAGAGGATTTCAGAGTACCATAAGATGGTAATGAATTTCAGGAGGCAGGTGCAAGATGTGCAATTATTTTTCCATTTCCATCCCTTTTTAACATTTGAGAGTACTTACAGATTACTCATTGATTTCGGTGCAAAGACTTTTTGTGAGGAAGAAACATCCTATCAGAAGCCAGTTATTAGACATTGTTCAAGATGTCTCTAATTATGAAGAAAATAATAAAAACAATGAAAAATGATGATTTCTGAAATTTGAAGAAATTGAGCTAGTTCTCATTAAAATCTTTAAATAGTCATTTTACTTCATTTTATAACATGCTTGGTTACTAAGACTCATGAAGACTCCATGTACTCTGTCTCCAGAGAAATCAAATATATGTCCCCACACCATCCAGGCCCATCTCGGTGAGTCTTGACCTTGGTTGTTATTGCATGGCTCACAACTGCACCCTCTTCTTTTCCCCTTCCCTACTCCAGTCTTCTTGGATTCCAATCTCCTGTGCATCCCGTCCAGGCCTCCATGACTGACAGTAGACTAGGTTTGGAGCACAGTTCTGAAGAAAACCTGGGGACTTAGAAAGAGAATTTTCTTACTTCATGTTGTTATAGGAGAGGGTCACTTAATGAAGGTGGGAATGGTTTTTTTCTCATGCTATCTCCTAACACTTTTCCCTATCAACTTTCCTTCTGCCACCAATAACCCCTGAAACTTTTACATTTTGAAAAATTTAAAAGCCATCACTTCAAATCATAATAGACAACAGAAAGACCATTACCTTGTGCTCCCAGAATTGTGATTAAGGTCAAAGTAGAAGACCAAATCACCATGAATTCAATTCATAAAGTCCAGAGAGACTTTCTTTGTAGTCCTTCCTTTATTGCTGACTCCCTCTGTCTTCTTTTCTTTTCTCTCCCTTCCCAGTACTCAGTAGTTCCTTCCACACTATTAACTTGTCAATAACAGCTTTGATATTGTTGTCATATCTGCCTACAAAAGTGAATAGGGATGAGGGAATCCCTTTGAAAAGTTTCAGTGTGGACAAAGTCATTTCATTTCAAATACTGATGTAGAATTAAAAAATACCAAAAAATGCTAAAAGCATCTATTGGCTCTTCAATGTTAAAGAAGCTTATTCCTTTCTCCACCCAGTTATCCAACAAATATAGTTATATGAAAAACATCACACTAGGAAACAATGGTGAGCAAAATAGTTATGAACAAGTAGGAGTCACCCAGGGGTGTGTGTGAATTGGGGTGGGCAGTGTTGGTCCAGAGAGAAACAGCATCATGTGTTAAATTGAGTGTCTACATGACCTATTGGAGGACATGAGAACAACTCACCTGGGTCAGAGCAGAGAACTGGGTAGGAAATGGTAACCTGCTGCAGCATACACAGAGGCAGACCAGAGAGGGCTTCGGCCATATCAAGCGATTTATCCTAAGAACAATGAGCAGTTTGGGAAGGATTTGAACTGAGACAGGGCATTTAGCAGGATGAGCCTGGATATTGTGTAGAGATTCAACTGGAAAAATGAGAGAGGAAACAATGAAAATAAAAGCTGTGGAAAGTCATTTAATCCAGTTCCTAATTCATTTTCTGCATCATGTTTTTCTACATATCTCTTAAGCTGGCGGGAATTTGAAACCCCCAAATATGCTTCCACCTGTTGGAGAAACAGGCCAGATGTCTCAGGTCAATAGACTGCCCCAAGGGCCGAGGGGAATCTGTACTTAGCGGTGCACCTGTTGGAAAGCTCTGATTTAATCTTATCTGTGGTGATCACATTCCCTCTTTTAAGACATCGATATGAATGCATATTATGTCAATGATAAGAAGGGCTCTTGGCTAAATTGCCACTGAGTGTCTCCTTTCTAACTTTCTACTATCTCTCTCTGTCTCTCTCTCTCTCCTTTCTCTTTATTGTGGCTTCTGGATAACCCAACTGTGATTTCTGAATAACTCTCCCTACTTCCCTTCAACTCTGTAAGTGTACCACCCTGTACATTCCCTCAGGGTTCTGCTCCAGGAAGATAACAGTAGAAATGATAAAGCCCATTAGTTCATTAATGCTTAAGTCAACACAGTACTAGCCCATCAGAATAATAGGACACAAGAGTGAGGAGGTCATTAATGTGAAATTATACTAGAAGTATATTCTGAAAAGAACTCATCAAAATAATTGAAGTGAATAAAATAGGGAGAAATTGGGGGGATGTAGCAGGGGCACCCACAGAGCTCCTAACTGAACTTGCTGCCTTCTCAATCTACCGGGTAAAAAAAAAAGTGTGAGGTGTTACTGGAGCTATATTGACCAATACTTTATAGTTAGAGAGTTTGTTTCATCAAAAGAATTCATGGATATTTGTAGTAAATAATCATTAAATTTTAAAATATCCCTATGTAAGCAAAAAGTGCATTATTTTTCTGCCTCATTCAGAAGGAAATTGAGTGATATATGAAGATGTCAAAGGACTTGTGACAGAGGCCACCTTAGGGAAGTCTGTTTCTTCATCTCTTTTTTACTTAGCATGGGACATGAGGTATGATCAGAAATATCATGAAGAAAACAGTGAAGGGAAATCAATAAGGTAAGCAGGCTGATGCTTCCAGTAAGTCTCCCACATTAGTGTCATCAGATGAAATACTGCTTTTGAAATTTTAATATGACCTGGAACCTAATGTCTGCAGTTTCTCATTCAGTTTGGGGGAGTTAGGACTAGGCCTATTTATCTTTAAAAAAAGAGTTTTAGAGTGAGCCTCATTATAGACTCTATTAGTTTGCTATGGCTGCTATAACAAAGCTGTCCAGAGTAGGGGATTTGAACAGCAGAAATGTAATTGTCACAGTTATGAAGGCTGAAAGTTCAAGATCAAAGTGTAGGAGAGGTGCTTCCTTCTGACAACCAACCTTGGCTTGCAAATGTCCACATTCTCTCTGTCTTCACATTGCCTTCTCTCTATGCTTAATCTGTGTCCAAATTTCCTCTACTACAAGGAGACCAGTTGTTAGTTTTGTTCTCACTATGACAAAATACCTGAGAGAAACAACATTGAGGAGGAAAGGTTTATTTTGGCTTATGTTTCAGTCTATAGTCAGCTGGTTCTGTTGCTTTAGACCTGTGTTGAGGCAGAGCATCATAGCAGAGAAGCCATAGTGAAGTAGAGATGCTTGCCTCATGACAGCCAGAAAATTGATAAATGAGATAGATGGGGTGGGGGGAGGCTGGCACACTATACGTACCCTTCTAGGGAATGCTCCTGTAACCCACCTTCTCTACCTAGGCCCCACCTCCCAAAATTTCCACCACTTCTCAATAGCACCACCATCTAGGGACCAAGACTTTAACATATGAGCCTTTGGGGGACATACCAGATATAAACTATAATACCAGCTTAAGGACCACTCTCATGATAATATTTTAATTTAATCAACTCTGCTAAGTACCTGTCTCCAAATTTCATCATGGTCTGAGGTCCTGGAGGTTAAGACTTTAATGTAATTTTGTGTGTTTGTTTGTTTGGAAGGCTGTCCCAATGTGGTCCATAGCATAAAAACAATATTATGAGCCATTGCTATAGAATGACTCACAAAATGATGTATATTAAAGGTAGAATAGGTCTTAACACTTGAAGTCCTAGACCTTCACTTAATGAATAAAAGAAGTCTAACGACCCATAGTTCTCACAGCAGACTGATGATTATCAGCACCATGCTTTCCCATCCCAATCCAGGAGGGCAGTGACATCTAGGTCTCAATCACTGCTTATCCTCAGAGCTGAAAACAGTACCAGACGCTCCCTCAATACAGCTCAAAAGAATGAACAAATAAGTGAACTCATCTAGAAGATCCTTCTTCATGTCAACTGAGGAGATGAAATTCAAGTTGTGAAAGGAATAATGCAATGAGGATTCTGGGAAAACAAGCCCTCCTCCTGAGAAGCAGATTGAATGGGCTTCATAAAAGGTGGGAGGCATTGTTCTCAGAACTCTGTTTCATTGTCTTGGAGACATTTTTTTTCCATAAAGGCAGACAGGAAAACTTCTCTTGATCAGAATAAAGAAGTTTCAACTTCCTCAACCTTTCTGTACTTGGGCTCCATTTTGTACTTAATAAGCCCTGTATAGTAATATGGCTAGGTAAACAACAGCATATACACCTTTCTAGGGTGAAGAAAAGGTTTCTAACTCTATTCTGTGTATTACAGTGTTAGGGGAAAAAGTTGTTGCTTTGCTCCTAGGGATGCCTAATATGTGAAGAAATGAGTGTCCTGTAGTTATTGCTACCAATCACTTTGTGGCAGCTAGGGATAGAGACTAAGAGGGACTTGGAGCAAAAGATAGAGATCAAGCAATAGCTCTTTGCCACATGGTTTCCTGTGTCACTGAACTTCCAACCTGACAACTCCGAGAACACGAAGAATAACCACACTTTCCCAGAGATGACTGACTGCCTTACCCTGGCAACCACACTCCCCATCCCACCACAGGGTCAGGTGGCCTCGAGGTCTCAAGCAGGTTATGCGAACGCACTTTGTGGCAGTAAGCACCCTCCTCCAGCCCTTTCATGTGCTCTTTTAAGTGTCAGCTGCTGAAATAATTTATTGTAAACATTCCACAAAACTTTTGAACTTAAGAAATAGATTAGAAATTTTTATAAAATCAGAGATGTATCAGCTATGAATCTTAGCTACCATGGTTGGTGCACTAGTGTCAAGAAGTCTGCAAGATGCATGTCCACCTTTTTGAGGAAGAGGTGCATTGCTCTAACCAGGCTCTGTGACTGCCACTCTAAGAGATTGAAGGAGACTGAAGACAGAGGGAGACACTGATTGTCACAACTAGTGGCTTGCCATTACAATGGTAGAGGTCAAGGATGCTGCTGACCACTGTGCACAGGATAGCCCTCAAAGATGAAGAATTCTGGTCGGGCGTGGTGGTGCAAGCCTGTAATCCCAGCACTTAGGGAGGCTGAGACAGGAGAATCACGAGTTCAAAGCCAGCCTCAGCAACAGCGAGGCACTAAGCAACTCAGTGAGACCCTGTCTCTACATAAAACACAAAATAGGGCTGGAGATACGGCTCAGTGGTCAAATGCCCCTGAGTTCAATCTCCAGTACCCAAAAAAAAAAGATGAAGAATTCTGTAGCCCAGCATGCTAATATTCCTTTCACAATCCTTTCTTTCCTGTTTGTTCATATATATGAGCCAGGGTTTCCTAACTTAAAAGGAACCACTAAAATCAATATTAAATTAATGATGACTCAAAAAACCTTCTCTAAACCCTTGGAAATGCACCCTTTTTCTTCTTAACTGTAAAATTTGTCATATGAGCACAGATATCTTTCTATCACACTCCATTTTTTTTTCATTTGGTTCCTTCTCACTCTAACCTTCAGTGACCTTCCAGTAGACTTAAAGCTTCACCAGACATCCAGCACCATTGAGCAATCATTTTTTCATAAAGTGCTCTTCTTCCTTGGTTGCTATGTATGCATTCACCGACCTCTAAGGCTGCTCTGCCATCTCTCTCTTTTTTTCAATTCATTAACTCCCCAGCACCACAAAAAAGAATAAAAACAAAAACCAGTTTACTGATGATACACTGATAAAATTCAAAAGTTGTTTTTGATTTAACCAAGTTTTCCTGCCACATGGTGTTGATACCAACTCCCTGCATCTGATGTGTGAATAGTGAATTGGCAATAGGTTTTGGGCATCAGTAAAAATCTCTTTCAATGAAATCTTTACAAATCACAAACTTGCCTGTGAGACTCAGTATTCTATAGCAAAATGATGAGGTAAAGGTTACCTGTGGTCACCTTCCTGTCTTTGACAGCTGCATTCCCTGCCTGCATGACTGGCTCATCTGATACGGCACTCACGGGGCTTTCATTCATTAGCATAGCTTCAGCCTCGACTTTTACATGGATGAAGTCCTTGTCTACATACCCAACCACGACTTTTCTCTTAGAATCATAGAACACACTTATTTTTTCTCTGAACTTGAAATCACTTTACCTGACTAAACATTTGGTGTGACCTTTGGGTATGGGGACTAGTGGTTCATCCATTTTTATTGGCTTGTGCAGCAGGAATGGTCAGCCTGGTAGGCCATTGAATTGGTTCCCACTGAGGTGTGACTACCTGGCAGTGTGGGGAGTCCATCAATCTCTTAAGTTCCTGCCCCAGGATCTGCCACTCCCCAAGCTTGTGCCATTGCATGGCTCTCTCAGAGACTTCATGTCCCCTTACGGACCACACAGGCCCTTTTGAGGCTCGCTCACATCCAAGTGAAGTGTGACCAGCTGAAATGGTCTCATAAAACTTCTCTCCCGCTGCTTTCTCCAACACTGTCACTTTGAGGTTAGCATTTCTCTAAAGGATGACAAGCTACTCTTTACTGTAACTAGAAACGTAAGGCCAGCATGTCTCAATGTTTCTCAACTAATGTTTCTAAAGTCCCCTACCCCATTATGTCCACCTCCCACCAAGGCGAGACAGACAGTGAATGGGTAGGTTGAAATTTGGGCATCTGATGTAACTCCATCCTTTTCTCCACTATGTCTCAGATCAGAAGTGAGCTTTCTTTGACTCTATATCAAACCTGGCACAAAGTAAGGTTAATAATCTTCACATCCACCTTGAGGTTGGCTTCACCTCGTCTAGTCTAGCTCTTGGTGGCTGATTATTTCTTTTCTGAATGCCTATAATAATTTGGGGGCTATTCTATTAAAAGATAATGTATCACTGTATTTTTAATTGCATTAGTATGTCCACATACATCCAACCTCTAAAACTTGGTTTCAGGAACTGCTAGACCTGTAGTCTGTGGTATTATGGAAAGATATTTGGTCTTTGTCACAGTTCCTGGCCCTGAACTCCTAAAACCCTTGGAATTTTCTGAGTGATAAGACAGGATTATCTTTTGTTCCAATGAAGTGACTCTTTCTAGACCTCTAGAGAGTTTCAGAGTGAGGACTGGTCAACAGAAAGACCAAGTAATGATTAGCAGGTTGAGACTCGCAGTTCCAACCACCAGGGAAGTGAGTGGTTGAAGAGTGAGCCAATCACCAGCAGCCAATGATTTGATAAATCATGCCTATGTAAGAAAACCTCCCATCTAAATGATGGTACTGGGGAGCTTTTAGGCTGATGAACAGCTCAGTGTGCTGGACCATGGTGGGCACCAAGAGGGCACCATCTATATCCCACCCCCATACTTTACCCAATGCATTAATTTATTTAGCTGTCACTGTGTTACATCCTTTTAAATAAACTGGCAAGTATAAGTAAAGTATATTTTTGAGATCTGTAAGGCTTTCTAGCAAATTATTGAACCTGTGGAGGGGGTCATGAAAACTACTGATTTGTAATTATTCAGTTAGTGTATAGGAGGCCTGGGTCTTGTGATTGGCATCAGAAGCAGAGGGAACTGAGTCTTGTGGAACTGAGTCTGTAACTTGTGGGGTCTGCACTGACTTCAGATAGTCAATGTCAGAATTGAATAATTGAAGAAACATTCAGTTGATGTCCAGAAATTGAGAGAATTAATTGTTGTAAGAAAAAAACATCCTTCAATTTGGTTTCAGGGTGCTATGAGTAAAAACAGTCACTCCTATAAACATTTTTGCATTCCCAAGGCCTAGGAGTATACCATGCCCTTCAATAGTTTGGCAAACTCTCTACTAATATTGTAGAAAATGCTTTGAGTCACTAGAACAAATTAGAAGACATTGTAATTATTTTGAATTGAAAGACAAGAAAAGAATCAGAAATCACTGCTCACATTTACTTTCCATATGGAGTTCTTTCATCCCCTGTTATTGGAGGTGAACTGAAACAGGTTAATCCAGGTACTAATCTATTTCAGTTCCTCATAGCCAGAAATCATGGAGCCTCAAATTGTGAAATCATGATAGCATGCTCAGGTTCATTTGGCTTCTGCAGTAATCATAGGTGGACGATTGGACTTCCATTTTGAGGGTCCATTACCCTGTGCATGTCATGGAGAAAAGTTGTAAATAGGGAGATAGAAGGTATCCTATTGAAGTATAAATAACAATCTGAAACCATGATTTTGAGTACAACTGTCTGAAATAGTAATCTAAAATGGAGCACATCACTTGAAGATGATTATTGCCTAATACCAATTTTGTTTTCATGATTACAAAAAGAAATTTTAAAAGTTGTTGGCTGATGATGCATTCATGAATTCCCCCGCCCCCCACCCAGAGTATATTGCAGTAAAGATAAAATACCCAACATTCGATGTATGCCTAATCAATTAGCAGTAAGCTGGAGGTCACTCAATATCTCTTCCCATGGGAGCCACATGAGCCATAGACTATTTACCTCTGCCACTCAGCTATTATTCAGACCCTGTGCCCTGATTTTCAAGAGTAGTGAATGTAAACAGTCATGTCTATTTATAGGGATATAGATGATTAATGTTCTCTTTTGTCATCCAGCTATATGTCCCTGAAGTGTCCTTGGCTAATGCAGCAGTAATTCGTGGATGGAAGGAAGATGAATAAAGGTAACTGGGTTTGGAGTAAGTAATTGCATTTCACTTTCTCCTCTGAGTCTCCCTCAGTTGGTTGGATCCAAGTTTCTTCCGATTTATTAGTAACACCACATGGTTTCCACCTGTTGCAGAAATAGCAATTGGCTCACTTGAATCCATTCCAACCCTTTTCAGCATGCTTTGCATCAGGGGTGCTTTGGTCTCTACAACAGCAGCTTCAGCATCACCTAAGAACTTGTGAGAAATTGAAAGCTCAGGATTCACCCCATAACTCCTGAGTCAAATGTTTGGGGTGGAACTTAGCAATCCATGTTTAAACACATTCTCTAGATGATTCTGATGTGCACTAAAGTTTGAGAACTACAGATGTCCATCTCATGGCTCAGTCATGTGGTCGGTCAGCATTGGCATCCGCATCACCTGAGAGCTTTACAGAAATGTGACCCTTGCACTCTCTCTCTCAGACCAATTGAATCAGATCCTGCATTTTACAAAATGCCCAGATTATTCACATGGACAAGAATTTTGAGAAGTCATGCCTTGCATCTCTGATGCAGCACTGGCTACACATTGCTCTCAGGTGCAGTGGAACTAGAGCCTCCGTTGGGCAGAAGCCCCCTGATTTCCTGGGTACCTGAAGATTTTCTACTGGGGATAAAACTTCCTTTAAAGGCACCACTGCTGTGTTTTTCAAGTTTTCCATGAAGAGTCTGCCTATGATACTTCTACCCATTTTGTAAACATTTAACTCCTTCCAAATCCTTTCACTTTTAAAACGGCTTGCGTGGTTACGTTATCTACTACTCAGCTTTTATTTGTTCCATCAATTTAAGATATAAATTTGTGTCCCTGCCAATCAGTGATTGTTCATGAAGTGGCTGAATTGTACTTTGGCATGGTATGAACCCTTTTCTTCCATTTAAGAAGAGTTGGATTCTTATCAGAAACAAAAATTAGTCATAAGAAAACTACTATTCCATCCAAACTTATGATCCTAGTTAAAAACAACTCTTTTTCTAAATCTTATCCCCACCCTTCCCATCAGTACATATCCCTCCAGGCTTGAGTACTTGCGTCATATTATAATGGTTATAACCTGCTGTGTATGGACATTTGTCCTGTCCAAATCCTAAAAGCCTTTCCCATTTGGAAATGCAAGAGTGATTCCTTTACTGCCTAGCTAAGAAAAATCATTAAATTATTTTTTCTATTCATTTTTTCTATTCATAAAAGCAAGCAGGAGTTCTATCCTATAATTTCATATATCAGCTTTGTATCCACCAAATGAAGAGAAAAAAATTAGTGAAAAATATGATTTTATTTGTATGTATATACATACACAACCAGTGCAACTCCACATCATGTACAACCACAAGAATGGGAAGTTATAGTCCATGTATGTATGATATGTCAAAATATATTCTACTGTTAGGTATAACTAAAAAGAACAAATAAAAAAATTTAAAATATGATTTTATCTTCAAATGACACTTCTTGATAGCAAAAGTCTTTTACATTAGAGGTTTCCGATATTTCAGGAGTAATTTTTACACACAAAGGGTAACAATAGCTTTTTGTGTCAGCCTATGATTGTGCAACAAAGGAGCAGATAAAAATAAAGCAGGGAAGAGCAGAAGGCTATAGGGAAACCAAGGAAGAGAAAAGGCCCAGCAAGATCCAATAGCTACAGAATTCTTATATATGTCAAATAGAAGTCACCTACGGGCACCCTACCTATATCTTAAACGCAACTTTTTTTTCTTTCGTTTTTTGGACACACCCTTCCATGTCAGGTTGGAAGTTACGAAAGCATTCTCCAAAGGCTGTTTAGGTGGAATCTTCTTATCTTCTTATAGGTCCTCATGACCATATTATATAGAATTTTCACACAGTAGCTACTATTTTAAAGAAGTAGAGTAGCCTCCCTCAACAAGTCTATCCCAAGGGCTTTTAGAAGATTATCTTATTGCCTTTCCTAAGCTGAGCTTAGGAAAGCAAAGAAGGTAGAAGTAGGAGCATCTTCTTCTTTGAAGAAGCAAAGAAGGTAGAGTAGGAGGTGGAAGACAGTTTCTCACTTGGATTTCCCAAGTACAAAGGTTCCCCTCCTAATCACCTTTGCTTCCTTGAAAATCATCTCAAAGATGATCTCAAAGAGCAGCTTGATTGTGTAGCTGCTCTACTCCTGGTTGGAGCTGGGGTGTATGCAGTCAGACTTGCATTGAGGGAAGTACAAGAAGGGACTTGGCAGCCTAAATTGGACTGAGAAAAATGCAATTTTTTTGAAGCCAAGATTCTCCCTGGATATATAAGCATTAAATGCTATCTTCATGTACAGTGAATCATAGCTAAATGCCTCATGGAGGTTGACATGCACTTAGAAACACAAGATTAATTTCCATTCTGCTATGGTTTAGGTGTTTATCATATTTAATTTGTTGTGGGTTATATATATCCACAAACTTCACTGGTTGTGGGGGTTTGTGGCTTTCCTTTAACTTTGCAAAACTTTGGTGCAAAGGAAATTTTAGAACACCAAAACATTTTCCAAAGAATTTCAAAATGAACTGTAGCCCCAACTAATTTGATTTGCAGGAAATAAAGAACAAAGGCTTGTTAACAGAGAGTCTGAAAATATGATATAATTACTTACACGTGCAAACATGTTAAAGCGTGGGTTCTCAAGGAAGGCACACCATGCAATACTTTTATGCTCTAACTGTTGCCCATTAAAAAAAATCCAGCACCATATGCAGGTGTGATTATACAACCAACTGCCAATTCTGACTGGCTCAAGGATCCTTTTAAAAATGTCCAGATGGATATGAATGTTGGATTTGGCAGTTAAATTATAGAGCCCAATCTATCCCTTTTAAGTATGAAAGCACTGAAGAAGAATATTGATATCCTGCCCCTCCCAACTCCCAAAAAGATTTCAAAAGAACACTTTAGTTTTTAAACTGGGATTATATTTCCTCATTTCTTCTATCTCTATAAACTTTGTTCTGAATTTTATCACTTTCTTGGGTCCAAATTATCTTACTAATGATGTAAAAAAATGTTGTTTTGGTGGATAAGCAAACAATGAGTAAGAAATTGGATTTTGAAATGAACAAGTATCTTTAAATAAGTATACAGTGAAAAGGAAATAAAGCAATGCCATTGTAGCTCCCCTGGGCAGCTCCATGGAGTTGCCATATGCCCTCCGGAGACATGGTTTACAGAGGAAGGACATTTAAACACAACAGTGGAACAGGAAGGCATCTTCTTGGATCCTGATGTTTTGAATCAAACACACACTTCTGCAATCATCAGGGATAAAAAGCAGCCACTTTCCATCAGCAGTGTGTGGGAAAGGGCCATAAATGCCAGTCATTATTGCACTTGCACTGACTTAAAGTCTGCAGCAGTATTCACTATTGATTAAACTATTGATCACTTTTTCATATAACCTGTGTGGCAGATTGAGAGTAGGTTTACCTTGTCTAATGTGTTACACGAGGGTTTCCTTCCTGAAGGTGGGAGAGAGCATATGCCCCACATCTCTGGGGCATCGACCAAGGCAGGCATCCATGGCACTGCAGTCTGGTTGAAGGGTAGTAACTGCCCTGCCCCTTGATAGACTCAACACAGCATGTGCAGGGGCTTCAAACATAAGGAGGAGGTCAAGAAAGGAAATGGTACTTTAAAAATTATCTTTAAGGATTTAAACAATAAAATATCAAGGATATCTGCTCTTGCCATTTCTATTTAGTATTGTGCTAGAGGTAATAGACAGGGTTGCAAGGCCAGAAATGAATGGATGGATGAATGAATATAAAAGGCATCCAGATGGAAAATAAAGACATATAACTGGCCTTATTCATAAATGACATAATCAACTATGTAGGAAGTCTATCAGAATACACACACATACACAGAATCTACTGGAATGAACAAGTGAGTTTATTTACTAGCATGGAACCATCAGAACTTGGAAGCTGTTTTCATTTAAAAAAGCATCAAAAATATGAAATACTTAGAGATAAATCAGACAAAATATGAGAAAGCTCTGCACACTGAAGGAAATTTAAAAAAACAACTAAGCAAATGGAGAGAGACGCTACAGTCATGACAATATTTAATTGTAAAAATTTCAGTTCTTTCCCAATTGATCTACAGATTCAGTTCAATTTCTATCAAAACCTCAGCAATAAGCAAGCTGATTCTAAAAGACATGTCTAAATTTAAGGATGTAACAGACAAAACCATTCTAACAGAAAGAACAATGCTGGAGGACTAATATGACCTAAGTGTAAGATATCATATCATTGTAGCTACAGTAATCAAGGTCTGGTGGCATTGGTTAAAGACTGACAAACAAATCAATGAAACAGAAGAGTCTGGAAATAGACCCATACATATATGGACAACTTATTTTTGACAAGATATAATGATAATTTAATGTAAAAATGTCAGTTTCCCACAAATAGCACTTGTCTTTTCAACAATTAGATATTCATATGCAAAAGCAAATAAACTTCAATCCACAGCTTATACCACATACAAACTTTAACTCAAAATGGATCATAGACATAAATATAAAACCCAAAACTATAAATCTAAAAGAAAACAAAACTGAAAACCTTTGTGACTTTGACTGAGGCAAAGAATTTTTAGTCAGGACACCAAACATTAACCCATAAAAGAAAAAATTGGTAAGTTGAACTTCATTAAATTTAAAACTCATGCTTTTGAAAAATACTGTTGAAAGATTGAAAAAGTGGTCACAGATTGGGAGAAAATATGTTCAAGTCATATATCTGATGAAAGGCTTCTAAGCAGAATATTCAAAGAACACACCAAACTCAATAGTAAAAAAATAAGCAATCCAGTTAAACAATGGACAAGAGATCCAAAAAGATATTTCACCAAAGAAAATATGCAGAGGGTAAGTAAGTACATGAAAAGATCACTGTCATTAGGAAATTGCACGTTAAAAATGCAGAGATGCCACTGCACACAACTGGAATGACAAAGATTATAAAGACTAACCAGCAAGAGCTACTGAGGATGTGAATCAACTGGAATCATCACGCACTATTGGTGAGAATGTAAAATGATATGACTACTTTAGGGAACAGTTCAGTCTTTTCCTTAAAATTTAAAGATGCACATATGATATTATACAGCCACTTGACCTTTAGGGATGACTCAGAAGAAATGAAAAAGCCGAACAAACTGTTTAATGGTCTATTTGGCTTGTGTCATCATCAATTCATGAATTGGGCAGCATCCCGTTTATAATACAGGAAGTTGTTCAACTGAGCTGGGCACAGCAGGTGGCTTATAGGTAGAAAAGAAGCTGAGGAAAATAGAAACAAGGAAAACAAAGTGGATTGGTTGTTTCAAAGCTACTTTCCTTACAAGGTTAAAACAGAGGGGGCTCCTTTATTGTACCTGCTCAGGTAGGCTGGGCCCCTTTCTATTAGCTATTTGAATTTCTTGCTTTTCTTGAAAACGAGTCCATTTTTAAGTTCAGTTTGGTTACGTGGCACCTAGCATTGAGTGACTTCATTCTGGCTGTTTAAGCCTAGTACAAGAACTCAGGCCCAAAAGAATGGTGTCTAACAAATTATGTTCAATAAGCATATGTTCTGCAAAGACTTGAGAATGAATGGCCATAGTCAAGAACTGAACATGATCCAAATATCCATTGATAGGTGAATGGATGTATTTATGTATTAAACAAGCTACGGTGTATTTATGCAGTAGAGTATTATTCAGCAGTAAAAAGGAACAAAAATACATTATAAGCTACAATATAAATAAATCCCAAAATAATTTTGTGTATGTGTAATAAAGGAAGTGGAATAAAAATCATGTGGCTCTATTTATGTAAAATTCTAGAAGATGTGAACTAACCTGTATGATAGATCAGTGGTTGCTTGGGCACAGCATGAAGAATATTAAGAAGAAGAGATCACAAAGAGGCATGATTAAACTTTTGGCAGTGTTGGATGTTCATTATCTTGATTGCTCTAATGGTTTCACAAATGGTTACATGTGTCAGAACTTGTCAAAATGTACACTTTAAATATGTAGAGTATATTGTATAAAATTGTGATTCAATAAAGCTGGCTTTTTAAAGCAAAAATTGAGGAAAAGTCCCTTTCCACTTTTAGTCTTTGCATTTAGTCTTTTTAAATGTGTTGTCAGGATGGAAAAGGATGCTCTCATAGTACTTGTGTGATAGTAGCTTCCTCTACTAACCCTCATTTAATGTTTTTTTTCAGTTGTCAAAGTAATCCACCATTCTTGCTTCCACATATTGTTTTAACCCCCTTATTTTTTTTAAAAAAAATCAATGTTAAAGAGATTGCTTTCCCCCTCTGTATTCATTCTGTCCCCATTGGCTTCTTCCAGAAGACTGTTGAATCTCTGTGCTTTTTAGATAAACATTAGAGTAGGTCTACAAAAATTGTAAAACTGCCTTTTTGCATGGTCATGACATTTTCCATGGGGATTCATGGGAAGAAACAAAATGAACTAGGTCTTCCTTGCCAGGGAAAAACCAAGCACATCCTCTAGGTTTCTTTATTTTTCTCCACAGAGTTTTCTGGGGCCAGGGCTGCCCTTGTGTGCTTGTCCTATGTACGTCACTTTGTCCTTCACACAGAAGGCTGAGGACCCTCCATCCAAGTTTTGTACTTTTGATGCATCTATTGTGATACTGACTGAAGAGAAATTTCTTTCATAGTCTTTTTCACCAAGATTTTCATGTTTACTCTGTGCTATACTATGATTAAACCATGTGTGCTGTTTAGCAAAATTATTTATTTTTCAAAGTCAATTTCAGTTGACTAGGTCTCTTTTTCCTTGTTAAAATATGAAGGATGTTGGAACTTCAAACTTTCCCTTCGACATGTTTGTCCTTGAAGTTTTCATCCATAGTATTTCATTGGAGCTTTGATTTTCTGTATGTCACCTGGGGAGCATAAAGGATATTCTGCTTGAAGACAGGCTCCAAAACATGTTCAGAATCTGGATAGACAATGTCTTTTGTTTCGATTATTTCCTTATGGAAATGATCAGAGGTAGATTCTTCCTAAGGGGAAAAATTACTTATTACAAAAATCTAAATTTGAGCCCATTTGAAATATGGTTTAAGGAGTACAAAGTTTTCCCTGACATTTTTTCCCCTCAAGTAAAAACAGAATAAGTGATTGCTGTTGACTAGACAATGAAGGAATAAAGAGTGGCATTTGTCTGTTGGTAACTTAGAGCAAGTTAATTGGCCCCTCTGTGCCTTGGTTTTCCCATCTCTAAATTACAGATGAAAAAATTGTTTCACTTTGAAGAAGTTACTCTCCATGTGAGACTTCATCTCTTTATACTACCATGGCACAATGGTTAGCAAGGCTTCTGGAGGTAAAAATCTTTCAAAATGAAATGACCTCTAGTAATGAAATGTTAATGTAATGTCATGTAATTTGTTATTCATATGGAAAAATGTGTAAAACATACACTAGTGTTAGAAGCATAACAAAAAATGCATCCCTGTGGTCCTATCTCAACTGTCAAACTACATCTGTGCTCCCCAGAGGAATCCTTCTACACTCCCCACTGTCTGATTCTCTTGGTTTTTATTTAATAATTTTATCACACATGTACATATGTGCTTATTATCTGTGCTTATTTGGGGGAATAAGAAAAAAAATCCTGCTAAGCATTGTCTTCTGCATTTGCTTATTTTATTTTTATTTTCTTACTCAGACTTCCCTAAAATGTTGCCTGTAACTATAATTCATTTTACTACTATATATTGATTATATGAATAGTCATAAATTTGGCTATTCCTTCTCCAGTTAGTAGAAATGTCCTATGTTTTCTCTTTTGCAGACAGAATAGCTATGAACTTTCTTGTATAAGACTTTTGTTATAGCTATGTAAGAATTTTTCCTCTAATAGTGGAATTTCTAGGCCATAGAGTAAAAATAGACATAACTTTAGAAGATGATGCTGAACTATTTTATATAGATTGTACAAGAAGTTCTTCATAAAGTGTGTGTTGGCTGTGTCCTATTGTATCAATGAAATGTCTGTGTTGTGTATCAGAAGCTAAGCCTTTGGGAAAAAATATTTGTTTGATAGAAACTTCTTTGAATCCAGCTTCTATTTATCTACCTGCTGTAGAAATCACACAGCTTTAATCTTGAACTAGGTCTGATGCTCACAAGACACATACCCATTTCCTCAAACTTGGTGTCCCTGAACTGCCCTTCAGTTCTGCCCTTAGGCTCCTGGTGTTTTCACACTCTTGGTCTCTCTGGATGTAAAATTTGATATTCACCCGATTGCTGATAATCCTCTGTCTGTATTTTTTCTGCCAGCTGTGAATGGTGAAGGGCCCCGTGTCCCATCCACTCCACCTATAGAATAAGATGTGAACTGCTACACTCATCTTTAGCAGAGCCTTATCTCACTTGCCCTTCATTCTTTTCTTTTTGGCTTAAATTTTTCTTTCTTGTAATCAATGTGGATACATGAGATATTTTCTGATTTTTTGCATGATATTTAAATTTATATTTCATTTTACTGAATGGAATTTGTTTTAGTAAGCTTTTTAAATTTTTTATATTTTGCAACTGTGAACAGAAGACCTGAACAAGAACAATCTTACAGGAGGAATAGTTTGTTTGGAGTTCACAGTTTCAGAAGCCTCAGTCCATAGATAGCCAACTCGGTTGACCAAGGCCTGAGGGGAAGCAGAATATCATGATGAGAGAATGTGGTGGAGGAAAGCAACTCAGGACTTGGCATCAGGAAGCAAATAGAGAGAAAGCTCTCCTGCAACGGTACATCCCCAGTGACCGACTTCCTCCAACCACACCCTACCTGCCTATAGTTACCACCCAGTTAATCCTTATTAGGGAATTAATCCACTGACTGTGTTATAACTCTCATCATATAATCATTTCACCTCTGAACCTTCTTGCATTGTTTCATACATGAGCTTTAGGGGGCACCTCATATCTAAACCATAACATAATTTAAATAACTTTAATTAATATTTATTTTTCTAAAGGAACCCATAATCCCATGTTTCAGTTCATCATAAAGACCTCCTGAATCTTCCCTTTCACCAAGTACTGAAATGGGCACTGTGACTACAAAGTAAGTAGAGTGATGGGTGGACAGATGATAATCAGGTGGCTCCCCATGTGGTGTCATGAGTCCTATGTGGACACTGTAAACAACGACAAGGGGAGAAATTAAAATAGTCTGGTTGGGAGAGTCAGAACAGAAGCCAGAGGTGGTATTGGTTCACCTTCATAGTGAGTTTGCCATGTAAGAAATGGAAAGTAGGAAGGGAGAACAAACTGAGAGCACCCACAGGGACTTGGCTGCTGGAACATCCTGGAACATTTCCCTTTGAAGCCACAAGCCACCCAGTGTACTGTGCAGAGGCACAATGGGAATGAGAAAAGTTGGAATTAATAACCTGCTAGTTTGGGCAGAAGGAAGAACACCCTGCCAGGAGGAATAAAAGCTGACTTGGCAGAAGCTACCCCATGCTGTGGGTTATCCTGACCCTGAAGTGTACAATGTGACCTGACAGATAAGAGTGTGTCCTGCTAGAACCCAGAGATGGATCAGTGAGCAATGAGCTAAAGTTGGAGGCAGTCCTCCTCGGGGCCATTAGAGGATATAAAAGCCAACTCAATTTTTCTTTCTAATGAACAAATAGAATTTGTAGGAAATAGAAATCTCCAGCATACACTCTAGTCAGTACTTTCACTCTCATCCTCACTAAACAATAAATTTTTCTGCCAAGTTTTTTAGATTGCGTAGAATTATATCCCCTTCCATTTCCTGGCGGGGGGACGGTAGGTAAAAATTAGCAAGTAAGGACAAAATGTTCATTGCCCAAATGCTGGAGGGTTCTTCATGCTCCGAACTTGGATTTGTGGGGTAAAGGATTTTGTTTTTACTTCCTACATTTGTCTGGAGGATGGCCATCCAGAGTGACTGAGTGATGAAGAGGCAAGGGATTTTACTTTTGAAAACCTGAATTCTAACTTGTCTGGAGTATGGAATAAGGTAGTGGTCTACCATTTATCCTCCCCCAACTAGTCTTCAGATTGACACTACAGCTGGATTCTGACTAGGAAAGACTGGGGTCATAAGGACATGCTACCTTTCTTGCATTTGTTGCCCCTAGTGTGAACTGAGCCAACTACCACACTTCTCTAGTCTCTGCTCCTAAAGACTAGTGTCTTGATGATTCCAGTGCATGTGGGGGAGTTAGTGAGTGCTGGTGAAGGCCACCCAACCCTGAATGCTCAGGTAAGGCAGGACGAGCTGATGAGCATTGGCAATTTCTTTCAGAGCAATTTCTTTCATCAAACACTCACAAAAGTCTATACAAAATGTCTCATTTCAGCTGTGCAATTAAGCAAAAAGACTTGAAGGAGAAACTAACATTTAAAAACAAAAGCCATCCTGAAAGAGGAGAGATCAGACTTTCCTGGAAGGCATACTTTCCCCCTATCCCTTCCTATCTACCCCGGAAAGGAGCAAGATAGTTCATATAAGTGTCAAAACCCAATTATGCTAAAAGAATACATTGAATGTTTTAGGGTCTGTTTTAATATTAGAGTCATACATTGGAATCTAATGCCCATTTTGCAGGTAAAATTCTAGTATTTGTGTTTATTTCAAAGGTTTGTTTCATAATTTTTGCTGCAGTGCAGTGTTTTTTACATAGCTTACGGATTATGAAAGTCGTTATTTCTTGTAAGTGTCCTTTTAAAAATAAAAGAAAAAGCACAGTTACTCTGGTCCCATCTTTCTGTTTCCAAGTGTTTCCAGTTACACACTATACTTTGGCAAAAGTTAGAATATTATCCTCTAAGTTTGATTCAGGTTAGCAAATGTCCTTTCTGTAAAAGGACAAAGAGACAAATATTTTCAGTTCTGCAAGGGAATAAAAAAAGGTATCTGTTGCAACTATTCAGTTTTGTAGCACAAAAGCAGCCACAGGCAATACATAGTCAAACACGTGTGGCTATGTGCCAATAAAGCCATTCACGAAAACAAGCCACAGGCTGGATCTGGCCCATGGGCTATAATTTGCTGACCCCTGATACAGACAATGACACCTGCCATTCAATGTTGTCATAGGACAACAAGCTACAACATGCCGAGTGTTTAGGACACTGTGTGGCATACAGTCAGCTCCAGGGCATGATTAGTTGCCTTGCCCTGTTGCCTCTGTGACTTCCTTTGCTGCCACTTGAGATGTGAAAAAGGGGATGCATTTGTCAGCAGGGCATCAGACTGCTCTGGACAGCTTCTCTTTGCATCCTTCTTATTATGTGTGAAAGTGCTTTTAAAGCTCTGAACACGGTATGAATGCCAATTGTTATTTTTTCCTTCCTGGTGTCAGGGCAAAGAGAGGGAAAAGCTGTCCCAAAGGAAGTGACCCCTTGGCCCAAGGCAGCTTCTTATTAAATCTTCCTGTAGAGCTTTGAGAAAAAGCAGAGCTGATTAGACACTGTCTTTTCTCCCTTTTGGGTAAGAGTTTTCTCATCCTGGCTTTGTTTCTGATTTTGTTTCTTTTGATAAAGAGTTTTCTTTATCTGGATAGATAAAGAAGGTGCATGTAAGGTTCTAGTTTGAGAAAAACATAGTGTGGCTAAACAGTGTTTAAATCTTATTTCAAGATGCAGATTTATTGAAAAATACCTGTTGCCATTGAATTGGTATCAAGAGATAGAAGCTACTGTATCATTAATTTTGATAATAACCCTAAAAATAACATTTACTGTGAGTCTTATTTTTTAGGAAGAATCTATTTCTACTGTAGAAAATTTGGAAAATTTAGGAAAGCATATGGAAACTACATAAAACAAAACAACAAAACAAAAAAAGCAACCTTTTCTCTCTCCATTAAATGTCAACATTATGAGCTGGGGAGGTAGCTCAGTTGGTAGAGTGCTTTCTTCACATGCACAAGGCCCTGGGTTCAATTTCCTGCACCATAAGAAAAAAAAATTTAACATTAGACTTCTTAATCCTTCCTGTCTTTAACAATAAACAGAGACTCTCCATTTTTTAGTTCACAAAGCTGGAAATTTCCCTTCTAGTCATAGGGTTTCATTGTAAGCTGCTCCTTTCACAATGAGAGCATAAAGTGAACACATTCTCATCTTAGAAAACCTTTTATGATATCATTTTTTAAAAACTGCAAAGGATTCCAGAGGTTGAGATAACACCTTTGAAGGCTGGTCTTTCAAGGTTGCCTTTGGGAACTTTCAATTCTCCTTAGAACCTTTGTCAGAATTAGGGGGGGAAAGAAAGGAAAAAAAAAAAAGTTTGGGACTCACATCTGTTTGTTTGACTCTTTCATAAAGAAGTGAAAAGTTTGATGCAGAAGAATCATGAGAGGACAGGATTGTCCTTTCCAGCTGGGTCAGGGCTGAAATGAGGCAACAGAGCACAGATCTGTGTGGCAAGAGATTAGGATCCTGCATGGGCAACCAACCTGTTCCTGGGGGTATTGGCTCAGCACAGGGCTGCATGGTGGTAATTCTGGAGTTGACAGCATCTACTCATCTTGCACAGTCACCACATGCATGCCCTGTCTTGATTAATTGGGTTGTTTCATGGTAGACATTCTCCTGTCACAGTACATTCTGTGCTTGTACCAATAATAATGAGTTACCCCAGGGATAACCTCTTCAGAACTAATAAATCTGTAATTCTTCCAGTGCTGAATACATCTGCACCCTTCTAAAGATTCAAAGCAATGCCACAGTGCATTAATAGCATTTAACATGTTAACATTTGTGTCTGGGTGGATGGAACAGTTATACTTTAGCAATTAACCCTTTTGTTTGTGGCCTTAATGAATGGTATTAGGGTTGGATTAAAGGATTTGCTAAATGACAAAGTCCAGTGACCTTAATTACTCTAATGCCCTCCCTAATCTTATCTGACCTGTGTGAATGGAATGTATTTCCAGCACATGAAATGGTAAAAGTTGTTGCCTTCTAATGTATGAACTGCTAGGCAGATATTGAGTATTGAAAATAAAAATAGAATAAGAAATAATGGAATCTACACAACTTTATGCATAAATCTTCAAAAGCAAAATTAAAGGTACCTCAGTCTGGGCCACATGTCTTTTATTTGTAGATAAAAATTACTTTTTTGCCCTGTTATTATGAAAGTTTTTCACCTACCCATTGTGAAAATAGCAGAGAACATGGAAATGTTCAGAGAGAAAGCAAAACCACCCATGAATCTGACCACCCAGATGTAGCAAATGTTCACATTTTTATTGATATCCTCTTGGGAGTTCTTTTATGAATATATACGTAAAAACATATATTTCCTCATATACAGAAATGGGATCATGTTGTACTTGATATTCAATAGCATAGTCTTTTTCATCATTTTTCATGCTAAATGTGAAAGATATTGTCCCTTTTCTCCCTTTACACCCAAGGACTTCACTTCTTTTGCTCCTCTTCAGAGTAGCCCACACTTCCTCACCTTCCTTGGTTCTCCCAGCACTCAGTGCAGAAGACATTTCACCCCCCACACTCCACATTCTACTCTGCACGAAGCTCGGTGCACTGACCATTGTTGGGGATTTTAGTGCTAATTGAATAGGACAACAGAAGGATATAAAAATAGGAACCATAGCAGGTTTGATAGGTTTGACATAAGACCTTCCTCTCTTATGTCCAAGGTACCTGGGTGGGACCTGGGTAGCCTGGAAGGCAGTTGTTTGTCATCTTCAATCCAGAGTAGAAAGCTCACCAAACTGCCCCTCCTTTAGAGCTTTTCCTACCTTCATCCTCTGAAGATAAGTGATTCTTTTTTTGGCACTGGGAATTGAACTTAGGGACATTGGACCGCTGAGCCACATCCCCAGCCCTGGGTCTCACTGAGTTGCTTAGCGCCTTGCCTTTGCTGAGGCTGGCTTTGAACTTGTGATTCTCCTGTCTCAGCCTTGCAAAATGCTGGGATTACAGGCGTGTGCCATCGCACCCAGCTAAGATCAGTGATTCTTAAATTGTCTGTGAGGAATATCCAGCTGTTTTTGTGAGTCTTTTGGTTTGGAGTTTTTTGGTTGTTTTGCATTTGTGTGTGTGTGTGTGTGTGTGTGTGTGCACGTATGCGCTGAGGATCAAACCCAGAGTCCTGATAAGCATGAGCTCCACCACTGAGCTACACATGGAGCCCTATTTCTTGATGTCTGGTATTAATATTTTTGTGCAGTGAAATACACATGATGTAAAATTGACTCTTTTACCCATTTAGTTCAATGGAAATAAGTATATTTACATGGTTATACGATCATCACTATTGTCTATCTCCAGAACTTTCTTTAAAAAAAAAGTCTTTCCAAACTGATGCTCTGCGTCCATCAAATACCCACCCCACATTACCTTTTCCCTACAATCCCTGGTACCACCATTCTGCTTTCTATAAATTTGACTATTCCAGATACTTTACTTAAATGAAATCATACAGTATTTGACCTTTTATAACTGGCTTATTTCATCATCATTTAGTGTGAATGAAAGAATGAGTAAAATGTGAATGGAACATAAATCAACCTTCAAAAGGAAAAAATATATAATACATGCTACAACATAGATCAACTTTGAGGAAATTATGTTAGATGAAATAAGCCAGAATAAAGTATCAAGTTTGAATGTATGACCATTGGAGAGTATTGTATCCTTAAATAAATTACTGGATTTTCAGTATTCCAGACAGAGTGACTCCCATCTCAGTGAGTTTCCATCACCATACCAGATCCCACAGGAACACACAAGGTAAAGAACCAAGTCCGTAGAGTGAAGTGTGGCAGGAAATATATTTGATGCCTGATTAGCACAGTCATTTTGGATAAGTAGAGACACAAGGATTTAAGTAAAACTCTTCTGAGCCCAATTATTTCCTTTTTTAGCATGGACTTCAGAGGAAACTGCACTAAATCATCCTGGAAATGGGGCCTCATTCACAAGATGCTGAGAGTTAATTAGTTAATGTATTGAATCTCATGCATATTATAACTGGAAAATAGGAAGACATGATTAGAAAAGCACAGAGTTCTTTACAGCTACTTCTTCCTCTCACGCATATGTCAGTGGACACATCCTTTCAGAAGTGAATGTGGTGTTTATGACATTTTAATTATCAGCAGCTTTCCCTTTTAGTCCTAAAGATTACTACTCAGCCTTTCCAGGTTCAAAAATGTTTTGTATGATAAAGCTTGGAGGAAAAGAGAAAAAAGACAAATGTGGGTAAACAAAGATATGCAAATGTCATTGATCACTTTCCATTTGTTACTTTCATCTTAGAAATCATTGCAACGCATATATCCATGTTTCTTTCTATTCCTTTTTTTTCCTCATCTCTAATAAGGATCTAGTGATACTATTCCCTATGTTGTAGTATTTAAATGAGTTAATATATATGAATATATTGGCATATATTGAATGCTCAATAAATATTAACTGATTATCAATATCTAAATATCCATAAGTGTTTATTCATTCTTTTCATCAACCAAATACATTCAAGAGGCAGGCAGGGGGCTGGGACTGTGGCTCTGTGGTGGAGCATTTGCCTCACATGTGTGAGGCGCTGGGTTCAATCCTTAGTACCACATAAAGATAAAGTAAAATAAATATATTGTGTTCATCTTAAAAAAAAATAAGGCAGTATCTAGGGTATCAATTACTGTTAAATTGAGTCAGACAGTTTTCATTATTTTTTATGACAAAACACATCAAGGGCAAGGTGTTGGGTCCCGAGGTGTGGTTGGTACAATTGATCCATGAGGGCAGGTTACCTGACATCTACTTCATCATTTAGCAGAGGTTCCTCATCACTTTTGTTTCCTTACAGACTCTTTATACTCATGTCCTAGGACTGGGTTGTTTTGGTCTATTTATTGGGCAGAAAATTAATCACGTGGCAGAGCATGGAGTGATGCCTGCCTGAGATGGGTGTAGCTACATGAACCTGCAAGCTCTCTGCAGAATGAGAGAGGCAATGCATTAAGAGTTTAAGTTAAATCCAAATATGGCAAATGGTCTTTTTACTTTCAAATTTCAAATCCCTATTCCTTTTCTATGCTGTGCAAAATAGAATCTCACAGCTCCTACAGTAGGAGCTGTCAGCTAAGGCATGAGAAGAGGTGCCCCTGACTTGGGCATTCATAACTGAAACTCCTAGTGAGCACCTGGCCTGGTTACAGATAACAATAGAAAGTCTGCAGACAGCATCTTTCCTGTCTTTAGTGAGGGATCAATCCGTGGATTGCTAAGTTTCTTTATGGATTTTACTGTGTGCGCCCTGTATGGATATGGAAACATCTCATGACATGTGGGTCACTGGCATGAATAATTACTTTTGGTGACAGTATATAAAGTTATTTTGAAATGAAAAGGAGTTCTTGTTTGTAGAGAAAGAGATTTAGTTATCTTTATGCTTGGCTAAATAGGTGTTCTGAAATAAGAATGTAATATTCCTGAAAGACAATATTCACATTAAATTATTTTCATTTAAAAAATAACCACTTAAAGAGAAAGAGATGAGGTCTTGTGCTAAACTAGAAGTGGCAGAAAGTTAAGTAATAAACATTATTGGGGAGATACGGCATGGGTCCCAGGTCAGTCTTTCCTGTGTCTCAAGGGTTACCCAGTGACAACAAGAGTAGACATAATCTCACACAACCAATAAAAAGACTGACACCCAGCTCAGTCATAGCCATGTTGACATTTTAAATTTTGTAGAAACCCGCTAGCTTCAATACATTTCCTCCAGTTGAAAATGGCCTGATAACAGGAGACCTTGAATAAATCTGTGGCACGCAGTCAGATGTGTTCTCCAGGTGTGAACCTTCTCACTTTTCCACTACTCTCAGTCTGATCTCCAATGTGGGGCATGCTGTGGGAGTTCTGCAAGTCCTCCAGATTCCATGGCACCTCATGGGACTAGTGGAAGGATGAGATGCTGCTTGCCTTCACTACCTTGTACCATCTTGGGGAGCACAGGTTAGAAAAAGAATGGGCTCTGGAGGCAAGTGGTACCAGAGAGATGATTTCTGGAGATTATTTGATGTGTGATGTCTTCAATGTGTCAAGAAATCATAATGACTTCTTGAATGTGAAATTTGCAGCATCCAGTTCTACCTGATTATACCATGATACCATCAAGATTTTAGTCAATTCAAATGACAACCCTCTTCTAGCTTTATCCCAATTGTGATCAATAAATAGTATTCTGAAATCAACATTAACATTACACAAGATCTTCAAAGTTTATATTCAGACTCTGTGATTCTAATGCCAATGCTCCAGCCCAGGAGAATGACCACCAATTCTCACTATAGATGCCCTTCTTATATGCCATGGTGCCAACATACCTATCTCCTCATCATGTTCCAATAGGAACTGATAGATCATTAACAAGCTTGTGACAGGTTACAAGTTCCAGAATTCTTGGTTGGCATCCAAGGACTGGTGGGTTTCCCTAGGGGTTCTCTTCAATAGCAGGTACCATTTCCTCACAATGACCCTGTGGAGGTAGCAACATTCCCAGAAGGCACAAGAGCCCAAGGAAAAGACTCCCTTGGTATCTTTTTTTTTTTTTTAAGTTGTAGATGGACACAATGTCTTTATTTTATTGCTTTGTATGTGGTGCTGAGGATCGAACCCAGGGCCTCACGCATGCAAGGCAAGCGCTCTACCGCTGAGCCACAATCCCAGCCCCTCCCTTGGTATCTTAACAACCATTCTCAGTCAGCAGATGCAGCCCTGGCAAGTCTGGTGTCCGAGGGTCCTCGCCTCCTTCCCTGTCCTAGGGAAGAGAATTCCCTCAGTGTTAATGGACCCAGGTCTGGACCAGGGTCAGGTATATCTGAATGTAATCTATCCTCCATTATTTCATCTGAGAAAAACCCAGCCAGACCCTGAAATACTTCCCTTGAGAGAAAGTCCTAGTCCATAAACAACCCTAAGACCCAGGACCTGGGCTTTGCACATGCAGGAGATGCTGGAGGCAATCAAATCTCTGGAAAGGCAGTGGCATTACTTGGCACTTGGCAGAAGAGGTCTAGCTGGGCTTTCTCAAGCAAAAGCAGACTATGAATGAAATGAAGAAAATAAAACAAAAAAAGATGTTAAGTCCAGCCATAGGTAACATTTCTTTTGTAAAATAATGAAGCCAGCCCCCCCCCCCCCCGCTTCTTTTTCAGCTGACGTGATCTTCAGCACTATGGGTCTCTCCTGCTACCAACCCACCTTCATGTTTCTGGTGTGTTTCCTTACCCATCCCCATCTTTTCCAAGCCTATTTCCTTTTCTTGGCCTCCATCCTGCTTACTTCTGCTTCCCTGCTCTCTTTGTTCTACTCGGTTATTTTGGGGAGCTGAATGGAGCAGGGCCTCAGCTTCCATTTCCATGCAGCGGCCCTCATAGTCTTGGGAGATAGTAAGAGAGGCCTGTCCTCTGAACTCTCTGGCTTTTCTCTCTCTTTTGTCTTTTTCTTCACCCATATACCCTTCCCCGCCCCTCGTGTTTCCTGTCTGCCTTTTATTTGAAATTCCCAGGTGAATCCTATTAATGTGGGAGTGGAATAGATGCTAAAAGTTATCCAGGATTTTTGTTTTTTCTTTTTTAATTTTGTGGTTACTTCCTTTTCTTCCTCCTCCCACACTGAAAACATTCTGTGTAACTGCCATTGAATTTGGTACAAAAGCACTTGCTGGGACTGTGATGTCAGAAAAATAAAATACATTGCTTCCTACACATTTTTTTTAAAAAAAGAACACTTTAAGGCTTGATGCAAAAAAAAAAAAAAAATGACTTCCACAAGATTTGTCCTATCTCCCTAAGAGGCACAAATGTCCTTTGCTTTGGAACTTGCTACTGACATGGAACACTTTTCTCCCTTCTTACAATACATGCATATTTATATTTTATCTTTCCTATAAATTGTAACTACATGAGGGTTGGGAGTGAGTATGATTCAACTTTGGATACTTCACAGTGTTTGCATATAGATATTAATTGAACAGTATGCACACATTTTTTTTCTAAACACTTTAATTTATACCTAAAGGTGAGATTGGAGAAAAGGAGCAATCAAGGCAAGCCATGCAAGTGAGAACATAATGATTTATGAAATTAGGAAAAAAGTAGACTTGAGGAGGATGTAACCTGAGTGATAAATAGTGGCAGGGAGACTAAGAACAGATGACAAAGGTTTCCACAAGGTTGATGTTGCTGAGGGTAAATGGCTGGAGCCCTCCAAAGACAAAGGGAAATGTGTAAAATATTCTAATTCTTAGCAGTGCAATTAGGTAATGTCAGGGCTCACCATAGTTCTACACTGGCTCTGAAAGTCCCACATAAGATGTTGTGAAAAGTCCTGCCAACGGCCACCCTGCACCACCCACTGTGCCTAAAGCTGTATGAATTGGGAATTGGAATAGAAAAATCTTCCTCCCAGTTTCTGTTTCTCAGAAAACGTTCAAGGCTCAAATTTTATCAGATTTAACGCCATTGTAGGTTGGCTTTTCCGTGACATCACAAAGTTAGTTTCTTATTCAAAGCAGCTTATTTCAGCCAACCCCTGCTTAGTTAATTAAGGGCTTTGAGGTATAGAGTGCATGTGGAAAAGAGAGAAAAGCTTCTGCGTTGATTTTGGAAAATATTTTGAGCATGTGCCTAAATCCTAATTGTTTTTGGCAACTGTCCTTTTATTAAATGACCATTTTCTAGCTTTATTTCTCTTTAAATTCAAGAATGGATCTTCTGAAACCTTAAGACATGAAGAATATGTGCTATTGAGGACATGGAGAAAAGGAAAACTTGCACACTGTGGCTGGGTACATAAGTTAGTAGAGCTATCGTGGAAAACAACACAGAGGTTCCTCAAGGAATGAAAAGTAGAACTTCCATAGGATCCAGCAGCACCACTTCTGGATATATATCCAAAGCAAATGAAATCAATAAGTCAAAGAAATACCTGAATTTTCATGTCCGTTGCACTACTCACAATAGCCAAGAAAGAATCAGCTTAAGTATCCATCAACAGATGAATGGATGGCATAAACAAAAGTGCTATATATACACAATGGGTGTTTTATTATTTAACCCTAAAAAAAGAAGGAAATCCTGTCACTGTGACAACAAGAATGAATCTAAAGGACATTATGCTATGTGAAAAAAGCCAGGCACAGAAAGGCAAATGCCGCATGCTTTTACTTGGGATATCTAAAAGTGTCCAACTCATTGAAGTGGAGGATGGAATGGTGCTTTATGGGGGATGGATTGGAAGGTAGGTGGGAAAAAAAAGTTTAGTTAGACAGATGATTAAGTTCTAAAGATCTATTGCCCAGTGTGGGCAATTAGTAATTAATTAGTAACGTACTACATATTTCAAAATTGCTAAAAGAATGGATTTTAAGGTCTGGGGTTGTGGCTCAGTAGTAGTGCACTTGCCTAGCATGTGTCAGGCACTGGGTTTGATTCTCAGCACCACATATAAATAAATAAAATAAAGGTACACTGACAACTAAAAAATATCAAAAAAATGGATTTTAAATGTTCATACCACAAACTAATGATGAGTGTGTGAGGTGACAGATATGCTGACTAGTTCAGTTTGGTCATTTCACATTGTAGGATACCATCACATTGCACTGCATAAATCTATACAACTGTTTGTCAATGGAAAAATAATTTTTAAAATTTTGTATGAAATTTGCCTCATTCATACATAATAGGTCCGTGGAAGTAGCTATAGATATACAGGTGCAATAAATAGGTGTTTTGGGAACAGTAATACCATTTGCGGGATTTCTAGCCTCTAAACTCAATGCTAGGGAGACACCTACATGGTTTGCTGCTGTGTGTGCCAAATACACAACACAAATGGCTTATTAGGAATATTTACACTCTCCTGAGTTTAATGGTCTCTGTTTACTCACAGGTGTACTTTGCTTTAAATGAATCCCATTTAGGAAAATTTAGACTTGGCAAACAGAACAGCTAGGAGAGTAACTATCTGCTAAAGAGAAGGACCATTTGTCACATCAATACTTTAAGTAATAAGTTGCTTTAGTGCATTTTAAAGTTTGAAAACATTTATTTTCCAATATTTGGGAAACAGATTCTCTGTATTTGCTGGAAATGCAATACACACATATTCTCTTCAGTGGTCTAGTGACATGGGCAAATTCTGAGGCCAGTTAGAAGAAGGATGGATAGCTACCAGTGTTTGTGCTGCACTGTGTGGCTTGAGTCCAGAATAAGAGGCCAGAGAGGAAAAGAACTGAATTCTTGTTCTAGCACAGATTTGCTGTGAACATTGATTTTGAATCTCACACGAATCATTTCATTTTGCTCATAGGGCAATTATAAAAGAAGCCTATTCCATGTAAAATAGTTAGAGTTTCTGGGAAGAAAGAAAGCACAATTGGATCTGGGATAATGCTGGGTTTTACATGGGGAGAATGAGATCATCAGAGAATATTAGAGCTTAAATGGTCCTTAACATTCTCTGTCCAAATCCATACTATAGATGCACCAGCTGCAATGACCACCTAAGTTGTATCTGTCCACCAGTTCTTTCTCTCTTTCCTAGTCAACCTTGGAAAGATAAATTCATTCCCAAGGAAGAGTGCCAAAGGATGAGAGCATCACTGGGACCATTAGTACCAGGACTTCTGAGGCAACTCCTCTGAAGTATCTCACTTTATGGCACACAAGGTAGGTGCAAAATTTTCATGTACGGTGTGTACCAGAGAAAAGTTGGTTATCATGAGAATGCTCCGCATTTAAGACTTGTTATTTTCATGAACTAAAGAAGGTTTTGAGATTTGTTTTTGTTTTGATTTGTTCTGCTTTGGCAGAGGGTAGGGGAGAACAGAAAATGGGATTACAACTGATGTAGCATAATCAAGCATTGAGAGACATGCAGCTTGGAGTGTGAATAAGCCCACAGTTCTTCCTTCTCTCTACAACACAGCTTAAGAAACCAAACATCAGGCAATCTCTGGGTTGAGATCTAGCTTTCAACTGCTTAGTCTCTGGTCCATGAAGATTCAGAATTTGCTAAAATGACACATGGTGACATGTTCTGTTTTGAAAATAAGTAAGACATTGCTGTTAAAAATAGATGTAGAAATAAGTGCTGGACAAATCTCATTACATTTGGAATCTGGGTGGACTTCATATGAGGAATCTAGGAGTTCTGGGGCTTACTGAAAAATCACAGAAATATTTGGGGATTAAAGAACTCACCAAATGTAGAAAAAACTGTGTGGCCTTTTAGGACTTTTCAAAAATTCTGTGTGTGTGTGTGTGTATGTGTGTGTGTGTGAGAGAGAGAGAGAGAGAGAGAGAGAGAGACCATACTATTTTTAACTTAAGAAAAAAGAATAAATGACTGAGGCTGTAAATCTTCAGAGGTTTCTATATTTTTCACTTCTATGGGAGAAGAGGATCCTACTCTGACCTTTCCTGCTGCAACTAACAGCCCACAGGGGAGGAAACATACAATGGTTTTTCAATGGACATACTAAGAACTAGATTCCCTTGTGAGTTAAAAAAGAGACAGTTCGTCCAGGGTTTCAATGCTATTTCACTCACTCTAGTAGCAATATGTCCTATTTGGGTTTTTCTGTCTCCAAAATCCTCTCTCCCTTCAACTTAAAGGAAAAGATGTAAGTTTGAAGACACGGTTTCTAGTAAAAAATAAACTTTTAAAAACATGCTTCATTTAAAAATAAGGTTTTTAAGAAACAAAAGCGAAAGTTAAAGGGCCTTTTCTGAACCTGAAGGTTCTACCCACTCCACGCCTCCAAAGGGAGTACTGCTCCATTGTGTTGGGTCACTCAGTCCCGGGTCAGCAGTCAAGCTCTAGCGCAGGGAGAACAGTGGCCCTTAATAGACACTCATGGACTTGTGGAAGGCACTGGGCTTGGGGTCTGTCATCTCCAGGATTTCCAGCCTTGAAAAAATTATTAAATTCTCTGAGTGTTGGTTTCCCACCTGTATGATGGTGTGATGGATGAGTGATTGTCTCTCCCCAAAATTCATATGTTGAAGCCTTACCTGCCAGGTGATAGTATTTGGAGGTGGGGCCTTCAGGAAGCTATTTAGGGTTAGATGAGGTCATGAAGGTGGAGCCTGCATGATGTAATGAGTGCCCTGATGAGAGGAGGAGGAGGAGAGACCATCAGGTACGCTCCCCCCCACCTCATGTTAGAGAGCGCATGGCAAGAAAGGAGTCATCACCTACAAGCCAGCAAGTAGCCCTCATCAGGAATGAATTACCTACCACCTCGATCTTGAACTTCCCATCCTCTGAACTGTGATAAATAAATACCTGTTATTTAAGCCAGTCTATGGTATTGCCATAGCAGCCCTAGCTGACTAAGTCAAACAGGAATAAAAAACATCGATGTATTTCAGAAAGCTATCAGGTCACAAATGAGACATTTTATGTAAAATCCCTGTAAGTTTTCAACCACCAAATTTCAAATACTATATTAAGGCTTAGAGAGGTATAAAATTGACTCAGGTGCCAGTCTTGCCCTCTAAAAGTTCATTGTTTTGGAAATTAGCTAAGACTCCTATAAAACCAACTGTGAGAGAGATTGAAGAACCATATTCTTCAATCTTCATTCATTTAACAAACATGTATTGAGCATCTTCAAAGTGCCAAGATCCCCTCTAGATTTTGGGTATATAGCAATAAACAAAAGAAAATCCCTGCTCTTATTGAGTTTGTATCTGGGTCAGGGAAATCATCAATAAACAAATCCCTAAATAGGGATGGGGATATAGCACAGTGGAAGTGTACGTGATCCCCAGCAATGCAAAATCAAAAAACAAACAAGAAAAACAAATGCCGAAGTATTCAAGTCTGGTGGTAAGACAATAGATACAAAATGAAGAAGATGACATGACTATTTTGTACAGTGTGACCAGGAAGAGTCTAGTCAGGTCTGTCTGATAAGCGACATTTGAGAAGATATTATCCTGGAGTGGACAAATAAGCCAAGCAGATTGTGAGGCAAATGAAGTTCCAGGCAAAGGCCCTGAAGTGAACTGTTGATTGTTGAAAGGATTCCTTTAAGGCCTCTGGGAATTCAGAGTTGAGACATTTCTAGCTAAGTGTGATAAGGATACAAGCCCTCAGGGCTAATCCAAGGAGGACAGAGGCCCTCCTTGTAAAAAGGAATACATATTTACATAGCATTTTATATTTTCACTGGGTCTTTCGCTTAGATCATATCTCATAAATCCTATCAGTAGGTACATATTTGTAATTCTTATCCTACCCTCAAAGAAAAACCATAAGCTATCACATTTCAGTTTCCTATGCACATGCTTTTAGCCATCCCTTGCTCATTTCAGATTATCAGCATCAGCATCATCTTAAGACCCAGTAGATTGCAGTGGAGAACACCGACTTTGAAGCCAAGCAGGGAATAATTCATGTCCTCACCCAACTATCTACTAGGTTTGACCTTGGGAACATTGTAACAACCTCTCAGAACCATAATTTCCTTCATCTCTCTTTACCTGTGGCACTCATAGATGTGGAAATGTTAGAAGTGCTCTCTTTGGTGCTGTCTCTTTCCACTTTCTCTTTATGGAAACTTAAAGGTCCAACCATAAAGGAAAATACTTAAAAACTAAAATTCACACTATGCAAACTCTATCTAAAATGAATGGAAGTCAAAGTATGAGAAGTAACAGGAGTAAATATTTACAAGTCTTCACAAAGAGGACTTTCATGGATATTAATATATTCATTCTTTGATAACAAATCTGTAGCCTGAATAATATTCATCTTCTCCACTTTACAGATTAAAAAATACAACTCAGATAAGTCATGATTTTAGCTAATATCACACAGTTTGTTAGTAACAATGCTGGAACTTGCACTCAGCTCTTCTGAATGAAATTCCCTTGGGGTAGATATTGGTGCAACTAGTGCCCAAGCTAACCTTGTAAGACTGGAAGAAGTGCCAAGATTAACCAAGTTGGTTGCATTAAGAGCCTATCTCCTACTTTCAGGCTTTGCTTTTGTGCAATGTATTATTAAAGAAGTTTACCTATGTTGCTTTATAAAGCTTCAGAATTTTCTGGTTATGTGATAGCTGATGATGTACACAGGCTTTCCTCTGGATGGATTCTAAAGGGTCTAGAATTTGTACAGTCTCTATGCAAAGCAGGTTCTCTGTGTTATACAGGTTCATTCAATTGCTTGCATTGGAGCTCAGAAAGGACAGGGACCAGTCTTACTTATCTTTGCTCCCCAGAGCCGGAAAAGAGCCTGGAACATGGGAAGCAACTTGATGGGCTTCTTGAGCACCAGGCTAACAGGCACTGTGATGACTGTCATCCACCAACATCACCGGTTAAGCTCCACTTTTGCTTCAGTGATTAGACCAGATCTCAGCTGTTATGAGGAAACACATCACATGACAACATTGCTCTTTGTCATTCTGAATCCAAGACACTGACCTGGACACAGAGACAACAGAGCCCAGCAGCCTCTGCACCTCCCACTGAGTCTCCTCTTCTTTTCCTGTTTTTATCAAAGATAGCTTCTTTTTGCAGAAGCCTGCACCTAAGTCAGAGTCTCCGGCCTTGTTTGCATCAATAGGAAAAATACTTTTAAAACAAGGGTGTGAAATTGCCTTCTATGTTGAGTCACTTGAATACCAGTGTTGAAAGTCAAGCTCCCTATGAAGAAAGGTGGCATTGACCTCCAGAGAGGTGAAGTGATTTCAGCACCTGCTGGAAAAGGAGCTGCTCTCAGTTTCAATTTCTGCATTGTAACTTATCAAAGCCTGAAATTATTGACCAGTTACTGTGCTGATCACTGTACACACACAAATCCTCCATGGAGGATTCCTGTTGTTATTCCCACTTGCAGGGGAGGAAATTGGAGCAGAGAGGCAAAATGACTTGCCCATGGTCACAGAGAGCAAGTGACAGATCTCAGATGAA
Organism: Geosciurus inauris; assembly: GCA_004024805.1. Taxonomy (NCBI): domain Eukaryota; kingdom Metazoa; phylum Chordata; class Mammalia; order Rodentia; family Sciuridae; genus Geosciurus; species Geosciurus inauris. The sequence goes on along the minus strand of PVHX01000857.1, from coordinate 191,971 downwards.
ACAAACTATTGAACTTCCCAGCTGTGCTCATAACTATTTCACCTCTGTTTCCATGTAAGTAAAATGAATGAGAATTAACTACTTCCCTGAGTTGTTAGGAAAAGTAACTGAAATAATGCATGAAAATACCTGACACCTAGTAGGCATTTGAGATCTATTCTCTCAGTCCCTCAGTTGGCATTGAAGAGCATCACCTCTTGAGCAATACTTTAGAAATATAAAGCTGAAATTAATACAAATCATGCCAGAGCCAATGATAATAAGGCTGATTTGTTCAGACTTATTATTTTGTTTCAATAAAGGACCTGTCTCCAGTTTCCTCTGATGGTCCACAGAGCCAACTCAAACTGAAAACACACACAGCAGTTGCAAACTCATTGTTGAAACACGAAAGACACTTTAAGAAGCAGGAAATTCCTTCTTAAATAATGACTTGCTTCTTAGCCAAAGTAGACATGGGTTAAATAAGACAGCAGCGCAGCTGTGGCCTTCAAGGCGCACAGTGGGGCTTCACGCTCCTGAAGGGAATGAAAATGAGGGGCTGTGCTTGCCAGTTGGCACTGATGCTCTGTGGACAAGATATGCGTGGCCTGGCCTTCCAAGTTGGAGCAATTGCTGGCAGAACACCGTGAGCATGTCAAGTTAAGGGAATATTTTTTTTAAAGGCCCATCACTGTTTTTCTTTCTTTAAATGGTAGCCACTGAAAAGTTATGCAAACACTTCAGCTGTGGAATATTTAATCTGACATTTGGCATGGCTCCCTTGTTGATCCAAGACACAAAGTATGTAGTATATGTGAGCAGTTGTTTCATTGCTTATTCAAAAAAAGATAAACCAGATACAACATTTTAATTTTCCTTTTCATTTTCCTCACTTTTAAGTGGGCCTCTACCTGAATGCATCCTTGACTCCCCAGTAATGGAATGATGATTATAAACCTCAGGGCATAAAATGAGTAACTCATTTAATCATGTAGGTGGATTAGATACGCTTTTTGTTTTGTTTTGTTTTGTTTTTGTAGAGAGGCTGGGCTGATGGGAGTTTCAGGAGTCTCATTGGCTATGGTATTATTTTTTATTTTCATTTTTTGGTATCGAAGATTGAACCCAGGGTCACTTAATCAATGAGTCACATCCCCAGTCCTTTTTTGTATTTTATTTAGAGAGAGGATCTTGCTGAATTGCCTTGGGCCTCACTAAGTTGCTGAGGCTGACTTTGAACTCTTGGTTCTCCTGCCTCAGCCTCCCAAAGTTCAGGGATGACAGGGGTGTGCCACCGCGCCCGCCAGCTCTCTTTGAGTCTGATGTTCCTGGTCTTCCTGTGTTCTCATGGAAACATCACCAGCATTGTCCCCTCATCCCTCCCTTGTCATAGCTTTTCATGGCTTGACCCCTTTGTGTGGGGCAAGCACCATACCTGCCTCTGTGCTCTTGCACTCTATGGGGACAAGCTTACTATCTCTACTCCAGCTCCTTTATTTTATTGATGGTTTTGTCTCCCTAAAACTGAATATCCTGTGGATCGTTTTTGAGTATCACTCAAATGGTTTCTGAGCTCACACAGGTAAGAAGAACATTACTCATCCTCAGAAAACACAAGGATCCTAACAAGGTGAATGGCGGGGAGTACTCGCTTCTCACTGTGCAGAGGGAAGGAGGCAGCACCGGCCAACATTCCAGAGAGAAGGGAGAATCTTTCCAAATGTCCCTCCACTGAAGACGAGACTAGTTGCTTAATGTAAGCAAACACAAGTCCCGATGTCCCAATCTCTATGCAGGTAAGCCAATAATGCTAAAAAACCCCAGCAGTCAGAGCAGTGAGGACGATGTTCAATATCCTGCCTTTCCATGCTCACTGTAGTAACACGTCAATTAGACATCTAATGGCTGTCCCTTGGCTCCAGGGAATGACAAAACTCTGCTTCAAAAAATATTGAAACACTGCTCATTCTTTATAGAGAGACAAGTGGGGGTGGGGTGTAGAGAAGAAAATCAAAAAGAAATGTTAAACAACAACACAATCCCTGCCCTCCCCAAACCTGAAGCTGCTAAGAAGACTGGAGACTGACAATTTGGACGTTTCCTTACTTCTGAGTTGAGCTTCTGGTTCCATTCCAAATAAAAGTCTATCTTTGTTTCTCATGGAAAATTCAAAGAACACAAATCTGGGCTTTAAAAGCCATGTCCCAGTTTGTTCTGTTATGGTTTTAGAGCTTGAGGAATTCAGTTTAGTAAGAAAGAAACTTCTCAACCTCAAAAAAGTTTGGTCAATAGACAAAAATGGGCTGAGGGTAGGAAAATGTTATGAGTGAGCCTTTCTAGAAGATATAAAACAGTAATACATTCTGATTATCAATTTTCATTAAAATATATAAATACTATTAATAGCAGTTTCTCAAAGAGCAGAAAAACAATTGATTTTTACTTTCTTTTTTATGATTTTTTTCTTTTTTACAGGTTTTGACATTGCATGTCAGTTACATAAATCAATGGAAAAGTGGCAATTAAAAGTACATTCTGGGGCTGGGATTGTAGCTCAGCGGTAGAGCGCTTGCCTCGCATGCGTGAGGCCCTGGGTTTGATCCTCAGCACCACATACAAAGCAATCAAATAAAGACATTGTGTCCATCTACAACTAAAAAAAAAAAATTAAAAAAAAAGTACATTCTTCCAAAAAAAAAAGAAAAGTGTCCTATCTTCTCTCCAGTTGCTTAGGTAAAACCACTGCAAGTGCTATATAGCACCATGGAGTGACGATAGTCTATAGTGATTTATATATTTCAAAAAAACTGAAAGTGAAGAATTGAAGGTTTCCCAACACATAAGAATGATAAATATCTGAGGAGATGGAAATTCTAATTGCTCTGATTTGGTCATTATATACTATATACATGTATCAAATTATCATACTATAGCCCATAAGTATATATAGATATTATGTGTCAACTGAAAATAAAAATCAACATATCCTTTCTCAAAGCACCTGATAGTGTACCTTTCTGGGAATGTGCTAGGAAGTCCTAAAATGAGGTAATTCTGAGCTCCTCATTATAACAAGGTGCAGCAGTCGGGAAATTTCTAGGAAGAATTTCCAGCCATCCTTCTCAAAAGAGTGTTAAGTATTTATCTACTTTTTTCAAAGTTTACCTAGGTAAGAAGGGCTCAATGCCATGTCCTTATAATAAATCAATTGTAATTAAAAATAAGTAGTAATGAACTAAATTCCATAAGCCAAGAACACTTGATAGAAATTGCTTCCCCAAGTTTTTCAAAGTGTTTCCAATTATCTTGTGTCTTCAAGGAAGACAGCAGGATATTTCTCAGTAAATAATTGGGAAACACTGTTGAGCTTGGAAAGTCTGCTAACATTTCTTTAAAATATAACTTACTGTGGATATTCAGTAATTCTTCAAGGTGTATGATGGCAGAGTAGTGATATCTCACATACTGAACCTAATTGATTAGGGTAGTTTCTGGAATGTTCTGTTGGGAGATAGCAAAAGGTGTTCGAACTAATCATCAGTGTCTGCTGTACATGTAAGGTAGCAAGACTGATGATACAGTTGGTCTTCAACTGCCAACCCTGTTCTAGAATTCAACTCACTGAATTTCTAGTCATTTGTACAGTGTTTTCCCTACAATTTTTTGTTGAAGAATTTCCAAGTAAATCCTAGGGGCACCTGCAAGTATTTCTGTCTGCCCTCCCATTTGACTGATTTGTCCAGGAGCTCTGAGCCACTGGCCAAGTTTGCATGAAGAAAACAATCTGTGCTGGAGGCTGTGATAGAACAGTTCAACTCTTGTGAACATTGTCACTCTTCCTTAGAAACCCGACATTGACAATCATTTCTTCGTATTTGATCTTTTAAAAAGTGAAAAGGTAAAAATGAGTATTTCCTTTTTTTTTGGAATGGGGATTGATCCCAGGGGTGCTTAACCACTGAGCCACATCCCCAGCCCATTTTTATTTGTTATTTTGAGACAGGTTCTCACAAAGTTGCTTGGGGCCTCACTAAGTTTCTGAGGCTGGCCTCAAACATGCAATCTTCCTGCCTTGACCTTTGGATTCACTGAGATTAGAAGCGTGAACCATCATGCCCAGCTACGAGTATTTATTTTAATGATATATCTTTACATTTGCATTTTCCCCAGCCCCCTGCCACTTTACCGTAAAAAAACGGAAGCTGTAAAGCAAGATGGGAGTATGAATGTAGTGCTAAAGTATCTTTCAGTATCATCTTTGCCATTGGATTTCAATGACTTTCTTATTTAAATATAGATTGTAGTGCATTAAATGTATGCAGAGGAAACCTTTGAAAAATGAACTATAGCTGAATTCCCATGGAAAAAATAGTTTAATCACTTCCTGCCATATTGCTGCAACATAAATTTTATTGGCAAAGCAAGTTGCAGTATTAGTAACAGCAGATTTCTGCATGTGTGAAAAAAGAGTACAATTGCCTCATTCAACACAAAAAGAGGAAAAGGAAAACAAAATGGTACAAATCATAAAAAGTATTGCTATAACCACAGGCTCCTGTATTTATTAGATTTAACTTATGAGGAGCCATATTTATTAAATACATAAAGAAAGTGGTGAATTGTCTGAAGATATTATACCCTATAAAGTTTCAATAAGAGAAAAGAAAAGATTCAATAAGAGAAACAGAAAAATGAATCAGAACTTATAATATCAAAAATACAAGGATTTAACAGATGGAAGTGAAAGCCATTTTAAAGTCCTTGCTTACTAAACATCAAAACAGCTAAAAAGCCGACAGAGAGGCAAAAATATTTAATTATTTGAGCTCTGCGTCTTGGTAATAGTGTCAATGCAATACTATAAAATTTCTAATGTTTATATCAGAAAAAAACCATTGAATCAAAATAAAGATCTAGTGAACCATCATACAACTGAGATAATAATGGCACAGTAAGAGTTATGAGGGCACATTGTGAAAAATCTCATGAAATATTCCATAGTTTGAAAGGACAAGGACTAAAATAGTTGGAATGTTAGGGGAGAAATTATTGCATCTGGAACCCATTCCTATGCATTTAGATACCACAAACCCAGAGGTTTTTTTTTCCAGCAATCTCTGGCTCAGAGGCTTCTCAACAATGGTAGCATGGAGAAACAATGTCTAGAAAATGGATCATTGAAGAGACATTGCTCAACCCACTCAGAGCTGTTTTTGTTAACATACATTATAGTAAAAAATGCACTGTAATGTGCCAAGGGTGGCAGAGAAAAAATACATGCCCTCATCAGAGTATAGTAGAGGGAGTTTCTTGATCATAAATTTCTACTAACTAGGATGATGGTACCCCAGAGTCTGCTGAATGAAATAGTACATCCTCTCAAGTCAGAGGAACTGGAAATTAGCAAGTAGTGTCAAAAATATGTAGAAAAAGCTCACAGTCATTAAGTTCTTTGAGATAGTGGCTCTTCGTTCCCAGATCTCTCTTTAACTAAAAGTTGCAGAATAGCTTGGGTGGTGAAAACTCACCCAAGTTAAAAGGAGAAGAAATACAGTAAGATCCTATCCATATTATTTGTTTATTTATTGTTTGGTTTTTAGAAGTAAAGGGAAAAATGAGAATTCTAAAGATATTTGTGATTTTATTTTTTTTTTATTTTTTTTTA